>CM076570.1:901506443-902103311 GCA_034641835.2 Pinus albicaulis
CAAGGAATGGTGGAATACTGAGCTCGAAGGCATTGTTCCCTATAGCCTTGGTGATGGTGTACGGCCCGTATCGGAGCGGGCGAAGTTTGCGGTGGGGTCCAGTGAGGCGCTCCTTCTGCAAATGTAGCCATACTTTGTCGCCCACCGAGTTGTGGCAATCTTGCTGATCATGGCGCGCCAGACTTCGCATTGGCTCTCGTCCAATATATCATGAACCCGTTGGCGATGTGTTGAATGCGCTCGATGAAGCTACTTGCTTGGCCAACTTTGCATCGACGTGCACTCAATCGCCCGAGCACTACAGAACAGCATGGCTACGTCAATGGGACATAGTGGCTGGAATCCCAAGCCCACCCGAAAGGGGCTATGGCCGATTGAACTGTGGAGAGCCCGATTATAACTATGTTGTACATAAGGGAGGCTCTCGTCCCATGTGCGTGGATGCTTTGAATTGTACATGCGCAGAATGTGTACAATCATTCCGTTGACGACCTCTGTCTGGCCATCTGTTTGGGGATGGAAAGCTGTGGACTTGGTGAGCTTGGTATCCAACATCGACCAGAGGCTGGACCAAAATGTGCTGAGGAACCTGCTATCCCGATCTGATATGACAGACTGTGGGATCCCAAAGTGCACCCACACTCATTCAAAGAAGAGTTTAGCAGTGGCTTCTACTGTGATATTCTTCTTGCAGGCCGCCATAATGGCCATCTTCGAGAATCTGTCGACGACCACAAAAACACAGTCATTTCCCTGCTTAGTAGAAGGCAGGCCCGACATGTAATCCATGGAGATGGATTCCAAAGGTCGACTAGGGGTAGGTAGAGGAGTATATAGGCCTTGCTTCTTGATGGTCGGTTTGGCAATGGCACAAGCAGTGCAGGATCTGATGTGCTTCTCGATATCCTTTCGAAGGTTCGGCCAATAGAAATACTTCTGCAGGATTGCTACTGTTTTCTCGACCCCGAAATGCCCAGCGACTCGACTGTAGTGTGCTTCCCATATCATCTTGGCACGCTCGCTTGAAGGAACACAAAGGTGTCCCATGTGACATAAAAGTGCATCTTGGAGGTGAAAATTTGGAACTTGCGTACCCCCTAAGAGTGCCTTGTAAGTTTGGCCGAATTCTGGGTCACTCTCATAGAGAAGCGGCCAATCAGAAGTCTCGTGCCCACAAGAGTTGAGCACAGTGGTGAGCGCCACGATCGGTGGTCGGCTGAGGCAGTCTGCAACATGATTGGTGCTACCCTTTTTGTACTTGATGTTCAAATGAAAATGTTGCAGATATGTGGACCACTTCTGATGGCGATCATTCTGCAACTTCCCTTGTGTCTGTATGAACTGCAGGGGCCTGTGGTCTGTGTGGATGATTGTTTCCTTCCCCAAAATGTAATGCTTCCATTGTCGACAGGCTTGCACAATAGAATACATTTCTTTGTCATAGGTGGGATACTTGCGAACTGTCTCAGACAATGTCTCACTGTGATATGCCACTGGATGTCCCTGTTGAGTAAGAACTGCCCCAATAGCATAGTCAGAGGCATCTGTCTCGATCTCAAATGGCTGCTGCAAGTCTGGTAAGGTGAGCACTGGGGCAGAACAGAGGCGATTTTTCAATTCTTTGAACGCTTTCTGTTGAGGTTCCGACCAAAAGAATTTTTCTCTCGCTCCTCCTTTGGTGACTTGACTCAAGGGCCAAGTGATATGAGAGAATCCCAACACGAATCTACGGTAGAAATTAGCAAGACCCAGAAAGCTGCGAAGCTCTGTTATAGTAGTCGGGCCTGGCCAATCCCGAATGACTTGGATCTTGGCTGGATCCACATGCACCCCCTTTTCATCAATAATGTATCCCAGATATTGAACCTGGGTCATGCCAAACGTGCATTTCTCCAAATTGGCACACAACTTGTGTTGCCGCAGTGTTTGGAGGACTTGTCGGATGTGATGAAGGTGCTCTTCCCAAGTCTTGCTGAAGATCAGAATGTCATCCAAGCACACCACTACGAATGAGTTGGTGAATAGCCGCAAGATGTCGTCCATCATCCTCATGAAGGTTGCGGGAGCATTCGTCAACCCGAAAGGCATGACCAGCCATTCAAAAAGGCCTTCCTTAGCTTTGAAGGCAGTCTTCCACACATCAGAGGGTTCAATTGGTACCTGGTGATACCCAGACTTCAGGTCGATCTTACCGAAATATTTTGCACCTTGGAGTTGGTCCAGAAGGTCATCAATCCGTGGGATTGGGTACCTATTCCGGACAGTGATCTTGTTCAGCGCCCGATAGTCAATACAGAGTCTCCACGTCCCATCCTTCTTCTGTACCAACACGATCGGGCTCCCACAGGGCGATGAACTTGGTCCGATGTGACCTTTCTGCAACAGCTCCTGAATCTGCCTCTTGATTTCATCATTTTCCAGAACAGAGCGTCGATAGATCGGTCCATTGGGTAGTGGCGCACCTGGGGTCAGATCAATCGGGTGCTTGACCTGGCAGTGCAGAGGAACCCCTGTGGGTGAGGTGAAGATGTCCCCGTACTTCTCCACGACCTTATCCATTTGTTGTTGTCGTGCAGAGGGGCCCTGTCTGGAGGTCGTGGCCACAGTCTTCTTCTTGCCCTGGGGGCGGATCATCAGGAAAACGAATTTCCTGGTTTGTGAAATGAGCTTACTACATTGTTTTGCAGTAACCAAAGAGATAGTCGTAGGAGGTGGTACCTCTGGTATCCTGTACAACTTATTTCCCAAAGTAATAATAACAGCACGAGGTCGAGACTCAGCACACGCATGACGTCGACAAGCATGTTGTCCCATTACATCAAACAGCACAGGTTAATCACACAATACCTGTCCAAAAGGCCTGATGCTATAGGGAAGGCGACACTGCCGGCTAACGCGGAGATCTCGTCCTTGGTGAAGCCACCCGATGGTGTATGGATGTGGGTGAGCTGTGGTCGGCAAGCCCAACCGCTTCACGGCGTCTGCTGCAATGAGGTTCTTTTGGCTCCCATTGTCGACAATGAACTGTACAGGGGAGCCCTTTACCCACATCTGGGAGTGGAAGAGACGTTCCTCCTCCTCTCGATCTTCCGGTTCCTCCTTCTGGACCTTTGTAGTGGCAACAGTGGCGTTGGGCTCCGCATCAATAATCTGTTTCCCTTTTTCATTCCCCTTTTCAGGTTCTGATTCGGAGTCGGAGCATGCATCTGACTCAGAAGCCCTCATCTCGGCCACTAGCGAATGCTTGGCCCGACACTCACTTGTGTTGTGAGTGGAGCTCTTATGGAACTCACACCACTTTCCCGTGTCCTTCTTTGGCTTTACGGTGTTGTTCTTGTCTTGTGGCTTTGATGGGTTGTCTTTAGCCGCCATGCTCTGTCCTTTGTTTTGCGGTTTGGAATCACCTTTTCCTTGCTTTTGATTCGCAGATCCAAAGTCTCGCTTCTTCTGTTTGAATTTCTGCTCAATCTTGGCAGCATACCGGTATGCCGTACCAAGCGAGGAGATGTCGAGGAACTCCATTTCCTCCTGAATGTATCTGTGCAGACAACTATGATACTTTAGCACCAAATGTTTCTCTGAATCTTTGATACCCAACTT
Source organism: Pinus albicaulis (assembly GCA_034641835.2). Classification (NCBI taxonomy): domain Eukaryota; kingdom Viridiplantae; phylum Streptophyta; class Pinopsida; order Pinales; family Pinaceae; genus Pinus; species Pinus albicaulis. The sequence goes on from CM076570.1 coordinate 901,510,044, forward strand.
TGTGCGCAGGGTATGGAACAGATTCGTCAGCTCGTGCACATCTTGATCCCTTTGTTGTCGCAGCGTGGTCCATTGTATGTACTTGTCCTCATAGCTCTCCACGGGATAGTACTGTTCCTTGACGGCGTCTCGGAAAGAATTCCAAGTTGGTACGGCCGAGAACAGAGAGGGTTCTGTCTGGTCCTTGTTCTCACAGTAGGTTTCCCACCAGTCCTTAACATGGGGGGTAGCTTTGAGGAGTGCAAAATAATCTTCTCCCGGTCTGAAAAGTCATGAACCGAGAAATATCCTTCTAACAGATTCAACCATCTATCTACGGCATTTGCGTCTATTTGACCCTCAAATATGGGAATGTCAAAATTTACTTGTACCTTAAAAGGAGTTGCGCCTCCAGAGTGGCTGCTGGATGCAGATGCGCCGCCGGTGGGTAGCCGTTGAAGGATCTGAGCAAAGTTATCCATCATCGCGTTTCTTTGTTTTTCGAGGGCCTCCTCGAGCAATATTTTGATAGGATCTCCTGCTCCCTCATCTTTCTTTTCATCCCCCATGGGCGTCCGTCGAGGTTTGCGAGGCTGATCTTGCAAAGGTTCCACCAGATCAAGCCCTAGCTCCTTATACCCAGACCTCGTTGGGGACATGCAAAGAAGGATCGAGAAAAAGCAGACCCCTCTGATACCACTGATCCGGATTTATGCAGGAACGCAACAGAATAAACACATAACCATAAATACAGAGATGCAGCGGAAATAACACTTCATTTCATTAATATCAAAGAACCGAAATTTGCTTACAGACAATGGAAATAAAACTAGCTAGGGTACTGGTTGCTATCTCTGAGAAGAGATGTGGTGGCTACAGACCTCTGAACTGCTTTACAATGAGGCGCGAGGGCCTATTTATTATTGAGAAACAATGGAGAACCCTAAACATCCCAAAAACCTAACCCTAGGAGATGAAGCTCCAAAACTATGGGCCCCGTTTGGGTAAATTGGTGTTTCAACTTCCCAGGGACGTAACTTTGGCATACTATCTCCGTTTGACGCACATGATACATCATTAGAAAGCTCTATCCGAGGACTACAACTTTTGTGATGATAAATTTCATACCCAAAAAACGTCATTAATATCAAAGAACTGAAATTTGCTTACAGACAGAATGGAAATAAAACTAGCTAGGGCACTGGTAGCTATCTCTGAGAAGAGATGTGGCGGCTACAGGCCTCTGAACTGAGTTACAATGAGGCTCGAGGGCCTATTTATTATTGAGAAACAATGGAGAACCTCAACATCCCAAAAACCTAACCCTAGGAGATGAAGCGCCAAAACTATGGGCCCCGTTTGGGTAAATTGGTGTTTCAACTTCCCAGGGACGTAACTTTGGCATACTATCTCCGTTTGACGCACATGATACATCATTAGAAAGCTCTATTCGAGGACTACAACTTTTGTGATGAAAATTTAATACCCAAAAAACGTCGTTTAGGGCCTCAAAACGGCTCCGGAAGTTCAGGACCCGAAAAACTGCTAAAAATAGTAAGTTATGCCAAAACTGAAAAACTGAAAGAGACAATGGTGGGGGCCCAAGTGGAATAGGCGGGTGGTCACCAATATCCACCTGGATCATTGTTGCTACATTTTATTTTGAGGTAGAACAGATGGATGTGAAGATAATATTTCTTCATGGGGATATGGAAGAGGAGATCTACATGAAGCAACCTGAAGTATATGTGGTGAAGGGTAAGAAAGAATTGGTATGCAGGTTAAAAAAGTCTCTGTATGGGTTAAAAAAATCACCAAGGATGTGTAATCAGATATTTGATACCTAATTATGGGGACTTGGCTTCACTAGAAGCAAAGAGGATCACTGCATGTATTTTAAATTAATTGGTGACCGTGTTATTTATTTGGTCTTGTATGTGGATGATATATTGTTGGTTGGAAATGACAAAGAAATTATCCAGGATTTGAAGACCCTATTGTTCTTCAAATTCAACATGAAGGATCTTGGTGTTGCAAACTATATTTGGGGCATTGAAATTAAGAGAGTTTGGGCAAAGAGGAAGCTCTGGTTAAACCATAGGAAGTATGTCGAGACAATATTGTAGCAGTTCAATATGCAAGATAGTAAACCGGTGAAGGTTCCTATTCATATAGGTGTAAATCTATCTACTGAACAGTGTCCCAAGACACAATAATAAGAGGAGGATATGTCTCATGTTCCCCTAGAGTAGATCTGGACTATTGATCGGCCCAACCATCTACTTTGAATTTTCTCCTCTGGGGGCTAGCATTGATGAATCAGTTGTGCTAGTCCCCCCCCCCCCCGGTAATTTTTATGAGGCTTATTGAGCTGTAATGGTCGATGATCCATCGGGAAACTACTCAAAATTTAACCATATATGTTCAAATCTACAGAGGTGGGCCCCCCTTCTTTTACTCTCATTCTTTGACCATTGCACTTACGACCGAGAAGAAATTCAATGGCTTGTTTTTCCTTTCTGTGCAAAGTGTGCCATAGGCACCTCTTTACTTTGTATTTCCCCTGTCATTTTTCTATCAACACACAAAATAAAATTCAAACTATATGACGAAAATGAAAAAGGGGAATAAGGGGTACAACATCAGCTTCAACTGGGGAAAATGCATTGTAAGCAAGGCATTGAGAACCTATAGATTAATGCCTTAAAATTGGGCATGGAGTCAACTAAATCAGGCGTATAAAAGAAAAAAAAAAGAAATTAAGATAAAATAAACACATCATGTATGTACAATGGCTCACCAGTATTTACAATGGATGAGGGTGAGATTATTTAATGTCAGAAATAAAGCTCGAGGAATTGACCATTTACAGGTATTTCAAGCACTTCAACGTCCAAATTCTCCAGTAAGAAGGCATTGTTCCCCTTTGTTTCAACTATCTTGAAAGGTCCAAACCACAAGGGATCAAATTTTCGATGTTTACCTTTGTATTTTCTCCCAAAATCCCACCCGAGCACCAGATATACTGGTTGAAAAGACCTATCGTTTTCCTTCTTGTCAAAAAAGCCTTCATCTTTTCTTGATATTTGATGAGACTCTAGGTTACTTGTCCTCTGCTTTCTTGTAGTTCCACCAACTGATTTATTCTCCTGGTTAGTGAATTTGGATCTTCCTAAGCATCCCGTAGGATTTTGGCCATCGTCATAACCAATTAGATAGGGAAATTGCATATATTCCATATACGAACTCAATGAGGGACTTCTCAGTTGACCGCTTGGTAGTAACTCTATTGGTCCATAGTGAAAATTTAAGTTGTGAGTCCCAATTTCTTTGATTTTGTTCTATGTTCTTTTTAAGAATTCTAACTAAGGCCTTGTTCGGAAATTCTGATAATCCATTCCCATGTGGGTAGTAAGTGGTGGAATGCCCCAAAATAATATTGGAATTCTAACAGATGCTGATAAAATTGGTTGATTTAAATACTTGATCATTATCAATGAAAATATTTTGCAAACAACCAAATCTAGTGAGAATACTCTCCTCCATAAATTTAATGACCACTACATCAATTATGTTCCTTGTAGGGATGGCCTCCACCCATTTAGTGAAATAATTTGTTGTTGTGAGTATCCACTTGTTTTTTACACTGGATGGTGGACGGATTACCCCAATGAAATCTAGCCTCCACTTCCTGAATGGATCTTCTACAAAAATAAGGATCAGAGGGAGGGGTGATAGGTTCTATTTTTCTGCAAAAACCTTGCACTTTTCCCAGGCCTTGACATATGTGTGAACCTCACCAAATAACTTGGGCCAATAGAATCTATCTTGGAGTATATTATGGGTCTTGGCCCTCCAGCTATAATGTTCCCCACATAAATAGTCTTGAAACTCATTTATTACCTTGGTAATATCATCTTCCACCAACATAACAACAAGATTCCTACCGGATCCTTCCAGTATAGTTGGCCATTTGAGATGATTTTTTTTTTAGATTTTAGCCTTAGGTCTCTATATTTTACTTTGTCGAAGTTCAATGGAAATTTTAGAAACAATAAGTAGTGAAAAATGAATTTGTACCAATATGAAACTAGATACTTCATTTGGATTTTTTGTGTTGATTTTGTAATGTTTCCTTGTTCTCCTTGCCTCTTTTCCTATACTAGTAAGCTAGCATTTTTATGCCTAAGGCTTGAAATTTAGCTTCATACAAGATTTTAGCCAATCCCTACCCCTTTATCAACTTTGTAGGCTTGATATCCATGCCTTAATTATCACCGTGTATGAGGATATATTTCACAATAGTTTTAAGGACATAAGAGATTACCTTGGATTACAGAACGTAAATTTAGAATGCTTTCAGAGCCTTGACTAGGGCATAGGAATTTTTTTTCCATAATATTGTAATTCAGTTTTGCATCCCTTAACACCTGACTGAAAAATGAAATTGGATGCTCCTTCCCTTCATCATTCTTCTGCAACAAAACAATTGCCACCGTGTTCAGAGAGGTAGAAGAGAAAATCAGGAACAACCTTTGATAATCCATGCTAGCTAAAACTAGGGCTTCTGCAAAGGCATTCTTGATCCTAGAGAATGATTCCATAGCTTCAACAGTCAACTTTACTTCCCCACCCTTTTCTAACATAAATGTGATTTCTTTAACATTTTAAGCCTAATTTGATATAAACCTTCTTATGAAAATTATTTTTCCCAAGAAAACCTAAATTTCCTTTTTATTCCTTGGTAATGGAATATTGGTGATAGCCTCAACCCTTTTGGGGTGAGTCTCTACTCCTTCTCTTGCCACTATATGACCCAAAAACTTACCTTTACTAAGAGAAAATTATGACTTCTTGGGGTTTAAAGATAAGCCATATTTCCTAAAATTTTCGAAAGTGAGCTACAGGTGTTGGAGATGTTCCTCATATGATTTCAAAAAAATAATTATGTCATCCAGATAAATTACTACAAATTTATCCTTCTCCCCAATGAACACTATATCCATTGAACTTTAGAAAGTAGCTCCGACATTTATTATGCCAAAAGGGATTCCGGTAATACATAAACATTCCCCATAGTGTGGTAAAAGTTATTTCCTTATGATCTCCAGGGTGTAGAACAACCTCGTTGTATCTAGAGAATATGTCCATCACGGACATTCTGGCTGATCCTACTACTTTCTGCAGAATATGATCAATTTTAGGCAAAGGGTAATGGTCTTTCATTGAAGCCCTATTCAAATTTCTGAAGACTACACATAATCTGAGCTCCCCATTTTTCTTCCTAAAAAGGACTAAATTTTCCACCCAATCTGAATACCTCAGAGGTACGATAATATTACTGTGTAGCAACTTCTTCACTTCCTTCTCAATTGACAGGAGTTGTTAAAGGATTGATTTTCCTGAGCTTCTGATTGTAGGGCTTCATTCCAGTTTTCAAAGGAATTTTTTGTTGTATGATACTGGGGTCAAAAGTCTTCAAATCATCACATGACTAGGAAAACACATCCACATAATTCTTGAAAAAGAACAAGATATCTTTGTTTGTACTCTTCTGTAACTCATTTTTCCAATTTAATAACTATAGTTTCTTGTTATGTGCCAATATCATAGTCCTCTATATCCTCTTCAATCTCTTATTCAATTAAATTAGCCACCACATCATTTGGATGAAACAACCTCTCTAGTGGAACCAACCATCTCGGGATTTTATTTCCCTTCAATTGCAAAATTTTGTGACCAATAATTGATTCCTCCTAATCTGCATGTTGTTCTTCAGTTGTATTTTCACCTTCCAAATCAGTCACTGAGTTAGAGAATTCTCCAATAACCTCCATAAAGTGCTTGATTTTCTCCTCATCTTAAAAAATTGTCAATATTTCACATTGTTCGGTACTAAAGGTACGTATTTGACCTCAACTTTGTACTTAATAAAGGGTTTTTAAGGAGGTTTTAAAATTACTAACAAAGATTGCTAAGGAATCATCCATCCTATTATGCTCCATGGGAAAAAACTGAATGTTAAATGATAAGAAAAATATTTTAACCAAATCCCATATCTCGTTTCGGTAGGACTTCAATCTCGGGTGCTTTGTTTGACACTGATTTTTGATTTTTTTCACCACCATCTCAGAATCCTCCAACACAGTCAAGAACTCAATATTAGCGTTTTTAGCATCTTTCAACCTAACTGCAATGTTTCATATTGAACAACATTATTTGCATCGTCAAACTCTAGTTTCAAAGAGAAATGGACAAGGTTTCCTTCTGGGGATATCAACACTCCATTATCTTCCCTAGAATAAGAACCATCAAAATATAATGTACAAACATGACTAAGCTCTAGTTTTTTCTTACCAAGGTGAGAAGAAACCTCCACCCAGGTGTCTTCCATGATTTTATCATATTCTTCCAACAAAAGACAAGAAAAATATTTCTCTCAACCATACATAGGAGCATTGTTTGAATAATAAAATTTATTAACTATCTTTACAAATTTTGACTCTCTGTATATTCCACGTTCTTCTCCACCAAAAACTGTAATGGTAGCATAAGTTAGATCAAGCTTAATAGACCCATTAGGTTTCAACCTCCAGGACCTATATAGGAGCATACCAAATATTGCAGGGATGCTGACAACTACGATATCCATTACCACACTTTTCACTGGGACTTGAGCCAAATTAACCACTAGATATTTGATCATACCCAGATATTTTGTTCTTTTAGAATCAAAAGAATATAAATATTTGTATGGTATTTTTATCTGCGGACCTATTTGTTCAATTATAGATAGTGACATGAAATTGTGAGAATCTCCTGAGCATACAGTTATGCAACAACAAGTCATGAATTACTAGGGTGATATAAAATGGGGGAGTGGAAGGATATTTCTCCTCCACATGTGGACCAAACACAACCATAGGCCATTCTTTCTGGAGATTAAGGTTGTCTTGAAGGGGGGTAATAGTGGGTGAACTCATGAACTGAGACATGTGTGCTCTATAACTAGGTTTTTTCAATAATTTGGTCAGAGGAACAAATATATTGACTTACTCTAATTCTTTTTGGAGGTTGAAAAAAAAGGGGTTCATATCAACTTTAACTGGCTCAAATGGTTCATTACTTTCTTTACATATTGGTTTCATTTTCATGGGATATTGTTATATTTTAGAGAATTGATATTCGAGAGGACTCTCATTTGGTTGGTGGGACCGAGTTGAATGGTTTCTTCCCTTTGTCTACTAGCTTTGTGGTAATGGGTTGAGAAATTTCTTCATTCTGGTCCTGCATCCTAGACCTCTTCTTGGATGATCTCAAATCATAATTCCTATGCAATTGGGTTTGCAATAAATCAAAAAATTATTTGTAGTAGATGTCTATCTCGTCATCATCCAAAGGGGTATTCAAATCCTCTCCTTATCCTTCCTATGGTTCTATCTCATTTTCTCCTTCTAAGAGAGAAGAAAACTAGTTTTCTTGCACTTCTATAGTATTTTCAACATTTTCTTCAGGATCATATTCTAAATACAAAGGAGGTTGTATTTGATAGTGTTGATATTTTATTTCCATTTTCATGAGATGTAGAGGTGGCCTCCTATATTTGGGGTTAAATTCTATATTGGGACCTTGTTGTCCTTGTTGACGCGTATTTTTTCTCTCCAATTCTAACTTAAAAAGTTTGTTTGACATATTTATTATTAACTTGTTCATTTTGTTAGTATCTTATAAATCATAGGATCTCAAGGTGATTGAGTATTTCATTATCAGTTGAAATTTCATATTGAGTATTATTTTCAATATTCAAGTGATTTCCAATAAAAAATATATAAAAAAAAAGAAAGAAAATATGGTATAAAAAAAAAGAGAAAAAGAAAAAGAAAGAAGACCCCAAAATAAATAATACTGAAAGTTTTGCAAATTAAAATTTCACCACTAATTAGATAGGTTTTTTCAATCATACATTTTAAGCATGATTGTACAATTTTAAATTTTTGTTGACAGGTTAGAAAACAATTTTTTTCCAAACTATTTAATCTTGGCATATCATTAGATAGGCATAAATGAAATTGACTCAACAATTTAATATGAGTCAATGGAAGAAATAAGGATATATGTTAGGTTAGAAGTTTAAAAGAAAAGATGTTTTAGGGTCTGCAAGTCCAAGTGCACCTTGCAAAAGAATAAAAAATGTTAGATTAGTGATAGGGGTAGGTAGATATGCTAAGAAGAAAGAATGGAGGAAATATGAAAATTATCCTATAAAGTGAAGTTCAAATAGTACAGATGTTTTTGAGAAAATAAGGGGAGAAATGAAAGAACAAAGGGTATTTTATTCTGAAGTTTTTATAAATGATTTTATACCAGAGTTCGGGGATTAAAGGTTAGTTAAATTATATTTTGGGATAAATTTGTCAAAACTTGTATCCTAACCCCCGAAACATTATACTTCCTATGCCCTAAGTCTCACATTATACCCCGCCGCATATATGTTCCCCGACCCAACCCCACTATCAAATCATCTATCCCATCGCTACTAAACCTCTGCCACCTTCCATCTCATCCTCGTGCCGATATCATCATTGGACAACCCACATAGATTTTTCAACCCCCCCTCAACCTCTGAACGTTAATGTATGGTGGGGGTACAAAATAAATGGTTTTCAATACCGCCTCCGCCGCTACATGCCACACTTGAGGCATTTCGCACCCCCTTCGATTATTACCACTTACCACAAAGGCCCCCCCTTTGAAAAGTGGTTTCCGCTGCCAACTAAACCACTACGCCTCTGACCGTTACCATTACCGTTGCGCCATGACTCCACTCGCCTGTCCACTCTGTCCAATCAAGGACGCTCTTGCCACAAGCCCTTTGGAAAATTAATGGCTCAGGCTGTTATCCAACGGGCCTGCGCCAGGCCAAATAGTCGCCCAATCACATGATAAAACCTAAATTCTTTTCTGAAGGCAAGGTTTAACTTTTTTATTGTGTTCAAATGTTATAGGTTGTCATTTTTTAGAGAATTTACAATGAAGATTGGTGAAGAAAAGCCTCTAGTTATCAACAGAGAATTATCAATGCTCTACAAGATTGGTCGCAACTCCCTCTTTATTTTTTCCCTTCCCCATTTTGATCTGCAAACATTTCCATTTCTAAGTTCCCTTCTCTTTTTACTCCCATCCTTATCTGCAACAGTCACAGGCGTATCAGTTTAATCACATAAGACAAAATTCCTTCAAAGAAAGATTAGTAGCCATTCAATCCTATGGGCTGCCCTCAGGTGGACCTGGATCACGTGGCTTTATTTGATAGGGATTATAATATCCATAAGATAGATTCAGTCTTTGATTTATTCAATGTCTACTACTGGCTCAAGGATAAATTGCTAGATGAGGTTGATGACATAGGCCTGTGGGAAACCAAACTGCCATACTACATTTTCCCAAAGACCCATAGTTGTCCTGAGTTTATTAGAAAATGCCATGCCTGTTATGACATCAATCAAAGAGTTGTAGTGACTCCAATAGGAGAGGTTTTGTTTACCATTACTGCCCAATCAATCCAGCAGATGATGTAGGCCTCCACTGTTGAAGAAACCATTCCTTTCTCTTATGAAGCTCTTAGAGATTTATATCAGAATCTAGACTTTGCCAACAGAGCTAAAAATTTGGAACTTTTCCTGGCCAATTATGCCCCAATTCCCACAAAGAATCCTCCAGACCCTTCGTCCACTTTCCCTGACATAGCTCAACACATTTTTATTGTATTTTCATATTTACTAGGGTATCATACAAATCAGTGGGTAGATGAGGCCATAGTTGGTTTCTTGTCCATCCTTTCATCAAATTCTAAGCCCTCAGTAATGTTCAATTTTTCCCAATTCCTTTTTGATGCCATCCATGATCAATTCTTGAAGTTTCATACAGAGGAGGTGTTCAAATACACTTCTATTTTGGTATACATGTTTGTTTATTTTCAGGCTAGCAGATTCCAATTTGAGATTACAAAACTTAATGATGACTCTCAGCCTCAATCTATCATCTTTTGGACCACTTTACTAATCAAGGAGTAGAAGAATTACACATACAAGAGTTTTGTGGATACATTTGTACATCTAGAAATCAATACACTCAGAAATACAATAGAGCCAAGGGTTAGGGAAGAAATCAAGAAGATTATACAGTTGAAAGATCAAGTAAGAATAGGATATTGGTACTTGTACCGACATTATACAGAGATCCGAGTTTATGGGTGTGATTTAGACCCCTACAAACTGCCAAATTTCCTCTTCATGAGGGTCTTTGCATTGGAATACATAAGACAAATGATAAATGTAGATGAGTCCACTTTGTCTCTGCAAAGAAGAAATCCAAATTTAGGATCAAGTCCAAAATTGGTCCTTTTATTTGCAACAACAGAGCAGTAGGGGATGAGGCCGATAAGTTATTGAAGGAGAAGAAATTTAGCCATAGTTTCACCTGGTCTTATGACCCATTGGGGATCATATACAATAAAAGGGTGGAGAAAAATTCAACACCATACATCCATACACACAGGCTTGAGATAGAACAATACATGAATCAAGAAGAGTGGACAGCCAATACATTGCAAGAGGCTAAAGAACAAGTGATTTCCACCTCAGGCATTCAAACCCCAACTCCACAAGAAAGGAAGGCTACATGAGATAAAGAAGACAAGGGAAAAGAACCAGAGAAAGAAATAGGAAGCAAGAGGACAAGAGATGATTAGTATGACATGGAAATTGACACATCAAGCAAAGAATTTAAGATGAAGTATAGAAAGAGAGCTAGAGTCAACATGGACATTGACCAGAGAAGTTAAAAATAAAAACAAATAGTAATCACCATCAGGGATTATCCAAGATCTTCCCAAGTAGGTGGCCAGACCAGTTTCTCCACATCTTCTTCCACCATTCCATTCCAACAACAAAACTTGAAAACTCCTACATCTACTGCCACTACATGGAAAAAGGAGGAGAACATCTATGATACATTCAAGGAGATCAAAAGAAAGAATGAGATATTCAAAACCAACACCTATAACCATTTCTGGAAGCAGACAAGTAGTTCATAGAACATGCTTTTATTAGCCTTCGACTCAGATAAAGGACGAATGAAAATGGATTTCTTGAAAGCACATATCCCTCAACCTAAAACAAAAACAGACTACAAGCACACTACTTTTGAGTTTGATGTGAAAGATATTCATCCAGTAGATCATATGGATATGCATAAGTAGACTAGAGAAATGATTTGTTGCACATTGACCAACACAACCATGAGCCTATCTAAGTTGCAGGTTTCATTGCCCAATGCACAATCACAAATTAAAAGGGAAAATATTTCCTCTATGGAAAAAGATACAAGAATTAAATCCCTGGTGGATTTAGTGATACAAATCGGGTATAACCCAAGAAACATACCAGTTGTAGAGGCAATTTTAAGAAAGAAAAATGCAGATATAGTTTCTTTGAGGAAGCAGCTTAAAATGCCGGCAAAGGAAGATCCTATAACAAAGGCTATAGAGGAAAATGAAACACATAAGTCCGAAATGATGAAGTTGATCATTGAACAATTAGTGCAGATCAAGAAAATGGAAACTGAGATGGAAAAATGATAAAAGAGAAACAAAAATCCACAAAATAAGTAGCAAAAGAAGCAACAAAAGAGATCATTCCATTACAAGCAGTCCCTCTTGCTATCATTCATTCATCAATAGCCACAGCTACAGGTACATCAAGTGGAGGAACTGAGCAATTAGCTAAGGCCACAGAAAGCATGTCCTTACAGACAACAAAAATAAAAAATCTGCAAGACCAATTCAATATCCTACAAGATCAGATAAAGAGAAATGAGTCAAAATATGCTAAAAAATTATAAATAAACAAGAAATTGACAGAAAGTCTACATAAGTCTCTTCAAGAATCTTCTATTGGGAATATGGTATAAGGAAGAGTCATAGTAATCATTTGGTTGAATATAATTGACTCCATGAATGAGAAATGGCCATCCATCCAAATAATTTTTGAACAGAGAGATCTAATTGATTTAGTGAGGGTTGCCATAGAAAAGGCAAACACCGAACTTGGAGATAAGCTTGAAACTGCCAACAATATCATCATATTTTTAAATTCCAAAATAATTTTTGAATTGGAACCCCTAGGAGTGTAGGACACGACAACAACCATACTTGAGGTCAAAAAAGTACTAAACAAAAAGATTTTGGTTACACAAGTGGAAGAAAAGTGCCATCAGCTACAAATTGGGGTTAGTGGATTTTTCAATAGAATTGAACCTCTAAAAAAAAAGGATTACCTTCCTTGTTTGTGATAAATGAAAAGCTTATGGCTAAGCCAGATTATGTGAAGAATCTCACTGAGATTTCCAAAGATGCATTAAAGTATGCCAATATGAAGAACACCATGATAGGAAGGGCTTTCTATGGAGTTCTCAACAATGACATTTTCATCCAGCATGAAATCAAGCACATTTTCCAGTTAAAGCTAATATTTATGAAGTATACAGAGACTGATAAAATCTACAGGAAGTTATTCAGAATCAAGATTCTAAATCCAAAGGAATGGGAGAATTTATGTGACTACCAGGAAGGGTGAAAACTCAACATGACGACGGAACAACCACCTTAGCTCAAACAATTAATTCCAGAGACTAGTGTATCAGTATTTCATATCAGCCTCGGATATGCCAGCACAAAAAACCACTACAACACCCAATAACGGCTTTATGGAGACTTCAACCATTTTTCAAAGCTATTTTAACATGTCCACACAATGGTCACATTTGTCAATTTCAGTTATCATTGTAATAAATAGCAGATTGCCTTTGTTGATATGACAATCACTAGGAATTTGTTTAAATACTACATTTTTATTCAGTATTAAGGGTTGGACCCTAGATTGTAAGCTTTTTATGTTGGAGCATTGTAATTTTGGAATTGGAGCATCAGTAATAAAGGACCATTTTGCAAGATTCTTGAGTTGTGTTTTCCTGGTGATGTCTTTTCTTTACTGTGTTTAATGTTCTCCACTATTATTTCTTTCAATGTATCATTTATATTCTAATTGTAAAACATAAATCTAAATATTGATATTTTCTATTTAGATCACCTTAATTCCATATTTTTTTACAATATAAGGGATTTTCTGCTGATGTCTGGTTTAAGAATAATTAATGGCTTTTAAACCACTACTGAAATCATTTTTCTTCATTTCATATTTCACTTCGTTATAAAGATCTAGTAAATATAGTTAGCTTGCCTTGCAATTGCTCTGGAAAAATTGATGCAAACACCCAACATGTTGTGACTCCATAACCCAATGTAAATAGTTTAAATATATCCCTTAATCCAACCAAAACTTTCAATATAAAACAACCCTCATAATCACTTTAACTAGCCTAATATCATGAAACATTATAAGAAAAGCTAAATATTACAGAGAGATCCCTCTCTAAGTCTAGGAGGGCTAGATCCTAGGCTCCAAAGTGGTTTGATGTTGTCATTTTATGATTATTCTTGCCAATATTAAAATTATAGAACGATAACATAGTGGCAACCATACTAGGGACTAATTGAAAAAACATTATTTTCATTCGAATTCAGAAACCTCTGTTAAAAGAACTGTATGATAGAATTATTTTTTAAGATTGGTTTCTTTCGGTTTTGAAATAATTAGTTTGTATGTACTTCTGATATGAATTCTGGCTCTTAAAATAATATCTAGTAGATTCCATCCTGATCCAAATCCTCCTCCTATAGTAGACAATCTTGAGAAAATTTTAGAAAGACTCCTAGAACTGAAATTCAAACTAGTAGCAGAGTTCTTCACAAATCTAACTCTCTCCCTGAAAACTTCGTCACTTTACAAGATATTAAATTTGATTTTCATTTTGAACAAGGTCTATTTAGGACCAAATCTAAGAATTAGACTAGCCATACAGTATTTGATTCATCTATCTTGCAACAAAGTCTGGTAAGAGAAGCCTACCAAAAAATTCAATCTGATATCCAGCTTCTCCGGGATTTTGATACTCTCCAAGATTTGGTAACCGAGTTTACTTCAACTGTTGATGATGCCCACCTCCAAAAATCTATAGAGTTAACTGCATTGACCATAGCAGCTTCTTCAATTACCTCTCAAAAATTACATCTTAAGTCAGATAGTCCTACTGCTTCCACTATCCCTACCACCTCTTTAGTTCATCCCCATACTCAAACTTTTGCACAATCATTTTCTCCCGCTACCAATCCTACTTCATCCAATTTTCACCTTCCTCCACCACCTCCACCAATCATGACTTCCAGATACGCTCCATTTTTTATGCCAACATGTTTTCCCCCTATGCCCTAGGATTACCAATCTAAAATTCCACGTCCTGTAACTGCCCAACAACATGTTGATAAAATGAATGCTTGTTTTTACCTCCAAGAAATTGATGAAGACAATGTCAAATTGAGAATGTTTGCTCAGAGCTTAGGTAGTGAAGTCAAAAATGGTTCAAGAGTTTAACTGCTAATAGTATTCATGATCTCCCTACATTTCATCAAACATTCATTAACATATGGGAAATTAAGAAAAATCATGTTCAGATTTTATCAGAATATGAGAGTATCAAGAAGTCCTTATGAGAGAGTGTACAAGACTATTGTACTATATTTAATAGTGTATACACCACACTTCTTGCTCACATCAAATCACCACAAGGGTTAGTCCTAATTAAATTCCTAGATGGTTTTGACCCAGATATGGCTTACCAACTCAGGGAGAGAAACTCATCAACTTTAGAAGAAATGAAAAGAGATGTTGTGAGTCTAGAAGCCAACTTGTTAGCAAAAAGAGCTAGGATGAGAACTAAGAGAAGATTTACTATACGGGAAGAACCTATAGCTTCTACATATGATGTTAAAATTGAAAATTTGGTAAGATCTATGGAGAGAATGATGGAGAGGATCTATCCGAATGAGAGATCTATTCCTAGAGAAAATCAACCAGCTCCTCAAAATAGGAATCAAAATCCTAAAAGAAACCCTCCTCCAACTAGACAGAGAGAGAAAAGAGGTCTTGATCAACAAATTAGACCTCCATTCCAAGAGAATTATGTCGATGAGGATGAAGTAGTAGTTGAGGAAGTGGAATAAAATCAGATAAATTTAATGGGAATTAATGAAGATGATTCCATTTTTCTTATTAAAGAAGAACAAGGATTATTTGCACTGACCCAAATAGAGTTAGAATATGAATAATCTGATGATTATAAACTGGGATTTGAGAATGCTATTATGGAGGTTCACAGACAATACAACCTTAGAAGTAAGAAATACTTAGGCAATTCCAATAAAAAAGAATTCAGAAAATTATGCCAAGAAAGTATCTGAATCTGATGTTAAGAAAACAACAGAAAATTCAAAGAAATATGTAAATAATTGAGAAAATAAAAACATAGAAAACAATACTAAGAAAATAGTTGATATTCCTACCAGAATTGACTAGACTGATATTCCTAGTACAAGCAAACAAACCGAGTTCACCCAAAAAGTAGTGGCTAAAAGAACTGATTTTTCAAATCTTCTCAGAGTTCAAACACCTTTTAGTATGGAGAATGAACTTGCTAAATTTAAAATTTCTATTCCTCTCACTAAATTAATCAAAAAGAATGTTTATAGTTCTTAGGTCCTAAAAGTACTAAACATAGGGGAGATTACTGATACTATTAATTTAAGTGATCATCAACCTGAACTTTTGTTTGAGCCAAAAGTTGATGGTAAACCCCAAGAAGGAGGTGTCCCTCCCTTTTATGTCAGCCTTAATGTACATGAAAAAATTATCCATAATGCCATGTTGGGTTCAAGTGCATCACATAATATTATTCCAAAGGATGTTATGGAGAAGCTTGGCCTTGAAATCACTAGACCCAACAAAGACTTGTACTCTTTTGATTCCAGCAAAGTTAGGTGTCTAGGTATTATCAAAGATCTTGTGTCATTCTAACTCAGATACCAGCAAAGATTTTAGTGATGGATATAATTGTAGCTAACATCCCCCTAAGTATGGGATGCTTTTATCTCACTCATGGGGAGCAGAATTACAAGGGACCCTACAAATGGACATGACTTATGCTACAATACCAGTGTTTGGTCACCCAAGAAGACTGTATAGGGAAAAATTAATGAAGTACATTGTGAGTAGTCAAGAAAAACCACACAATTACCCTCTGTACTCTGTTCACACTGAACTTGATCCTTTCATTCTATATAATGATGGAGGCATTGATTCACAACTTATCCATATAGAAAATGATCTCAAAGAAAATGATGACAGTTAGATGCAAACGATACAACCAGATCCTGAATATGAACCTATTTGGAACATGAGATTTGATGGCTCATGTGGCAAATTTGGCTCAGGGGCAGGTATTTGGGTGTATAATGCAAGAAACGATAGTGCACAAGGTCACTCATACAAGTTAAATTTTTAGTACACAAACAACATAGCAAAATATGAAGCCCTACTCCTAGGATTACAGTTGTTGAAAAAATTAGGAGCTAAGAGGATTTATGTGCATGGTGATTCTGAGTTAGTAATAAAGCAAATAAAGGGACAATATGCAACAAAACATCCCAAGTTAAGAGCTTATAGAAATGTTGTACTTGATTTCTTAAGAACATTTGATGAATATGATTTAGGAGTCATCCCCAGAAATCAAAATGTCCTAGAAATTGGTTTAGCCTTTTCAGCAAGTACATGCCAATGCCTCACCCAGACAAATAATACACAATAGAGGTTAAAAATCGTCCTTCTGTGCCAGATAACATGAGATATTGGCAAGTTTTTGGCAGTGACAAACAAATTGAAAGTTTCCTACAATCTAAGGATGAATTTAAAGATAGAAATATAGACCTAGATTGTGAGGAAGACAATGATGCTAATGTACAGATTATTGTAGAAAGACAAGCTGTTGTTTCTGATGTACATATTACAACTAATAAAACTGTACATAAAACAGAAAATCATAAAGACCCCGAAAAAGAGGAATTCGAAGTACTGCAACTCAAAGATAATATATTGCCTAGAGGGTTGGTCCCCTTAGAAGAATTATTTGACTTTAATGAGGTGGCTAAGAAACCCAAAATGGAACCAACAGGTACAAACATTGAAGAATTTAATATAGTCAATGAACAAGACCCCAAAATCATCAAAATTTCAAAATCACTGCCTATCATTACAAAAAGAATATATATAGCCTTGTTCAAATAATTTATAGACGTATTTTCTTGGAGATATGAGGACTTAAAATATTATGATACAAGCATCATAGAACACAACATTCCAATCAAGGAGGATTAAAAACCTTTCAAATAGAAATTGCGTAGAATAAATCTTGTTTTGATGTCTTTGGTTGAGAAAGAAATCAAGAAGATGTATGAGTCAAAAATCATAGTACCACTCAGATATTCCAAATGGGTATCCAACATTGTGCCAACAAGAAAAAAAATAGGTGAAATCAAACTTTGAATTGATTTTAGGAATTTGAACAAAGTATCTCTTAAGGACAATTACCCTTTACCAAAAATGGACCACATATTGCAGAGGGTAGAAGGTTCCAGTAGGATCTCTTTGTTAGATTTCTTTTCATGTTATAATCAAGTTTTATTACATCCCTATGATCAAGAAAAAACAACCTTTACTTCTCCTTGGGAGACTTTCATGTACGTGAAAATGCCTTTTGGATTAATGAATGTTGGAGCTACCTTTCAAAGGGCCATTGACATTTCATTTGATGATGAAATTGGGAACTTTATTGTAATATATCTGGATGATATTACTATGTATTAAAAAAATAACAAAGAGCATTTAGCACGCTGGAGAAGAGTTTTTGAGAAATGCAGAAAGGTTGGGATTTCCCTAGATCCAAAGAAAACGTAGTTTGGATTCGAAGAAGGAAAACTGCTAGGTCACATTATTTCTCAAGATGGAATCAGAATTGAACCTAGTATATTAGAAGGAATACTAAAAATCAGTCATCCGAGGAATCTTAAATAACTTCAATCATTCATTGGAAAAATAAACTTTTTGAGGAGATTTATATCCAACCTTGCAGAAATTTTGAGCAATATTACCAATATGCTCAAGAAATATTCATAAATTAAATGGACCATTGAAGCTAAACAATCTTTTGATTTAGCCAAGCACGCATTGAAAAAATCCCTAGTCCTAATCAACCCAAATTTTCCTAAATATTTCATAGTTTTTTTATTTTTCTTCTAAACATACTATTGATGTTGTTTTATTACAGAAAAACAATGAAGGACATGAACATCCAATAGCATTTTTCAGCAAGGCATTAAGAGATGCATCAGTGAAATATAATATCATGGAAAAACATGCTTCTGATTTGGTCAAGGCATTAAAGTATTTTAGAGTCTCATAGCCTCCTATACCAATAGGTGTCATTTTTCATGATTGTCTTGATTGAACTATGATATGTTCAAACCTTTTTCTTGAGCAAAGGTGTTCCATATTCTTGAAAAACCAAAAAATCAAAAAATTTAAAAATGTAAAGAGGGTATACCCTAAAAGAAAAATCAAAGGGTAAGAAAAATAAAATGGTCAAAAAAGTGAAAGAAATGAACCCCAAACAAAAAATAGACCAAGGAAAGTGTGCAAATCCAAATGCCACTACTATTTCATTTCTGTAATAAAGTAATTGTGTGCAGCTTGTCAAACTTTTGCCACAATTTATGAAGGGTCAAACTGTTTAAACTTGACTTATTCATATTTCAATTTCATGTTATAGAATAGAGAATAAAATATTCATTAAATACTTTTAATCTTTATGGATAAGAAGAAGAGAGGAGTAAAGGTGCTCAATGTGCTTAATCCATTTCGGATGCATGTTTGAGTAGAAAATAGATAGATTCATCATGTAAAAGAAAGATTGAAAAAGGTTTATATATAAATGCACCTCAATAAAGAGAAATAGTAAGGTTGGACAGATAGTGGGTAGATGTAGCCGCAGCAAGACCATTAAATGGTGCTGCTACATGTTAGTTAATCATTTACTTTCATCAAAAGTACTGAAGCAGAAAATACACTGAAAAATCACAGCAAGCAAAGTCAAAATTCATTAACCTCCCCCATCATTTTTCCCCCTCAAGAGTTTTACTAATTTCCCCAAAAGTACTAAGGTAATTGGAGATCAAAGGGGCTCAAGGCATTTCCTTGACTTCTGGAGGGACCGGACCCTCGGCCTAATGATCAAAAAAGACCTAAGCACTTGAAATAATCCATCATTGTTATCTTCCATCTTTAACTTTTTCCAAAGTAAAATCCTATTTTACTTAGGAAACTGATGCAACATTTCATAAAATTCCTCAAAATAACTTGTTATTCTAAGTTTAAGTGTTGAAGATAAAATGTTGCAATTTACTTCATAAGTTATCACTTTCTTAGATGTACAAAGATGTTTTGATTTTCCTTGTCCTTTTTCATATTAACATTTGATTTTACTATATTAAATCCCTAGTGAAATCCCTTTTCCTAAGTATGTAACTCCCTTTTCTAATAAATATCCCCAAAACCCTTTATTATAATGTTTTACCAAAGTATATATTCCCGCACATTGAAAATAAAACCCCGCTTTATAAACCCTTTGGTGAAATATATCGTTATACCATTAATCCCCGCCCTATGGTGAATTAGTTATGTATTGATTAATTTACCATATAATAAAAAAATATATAAAAAAGCGTTAGACATGCAATATGTGTGTTTAACACCAAAAACACGGATAAAAACTCATCGGAGTCTTGCGCCACCGTGGATTGTCCACATGACATTCCACCTAACCAAACCCCGCCGCAACCCGTTTCTTACACACTCGGGATTAATTAGTCATCAGGACTAATTAATAGCCTTTTTCCGCCTATCAGACGCCCCCCGGGGAGATTGATAACGTTAATAGTATTTAAAACCCTGTCGGGCCCGCGCAATAACTATTCCATTATATTTCCATTTCTTCGACCGTCGGATCGCTCCTCCGCAGATCGACGCTCCACGTCAATCCCGCTGCCCATCCTTGGTAAGAACTTTAACCAGCGGGGAAATAGTGGTATCGAAACAGTTCATCATCCACGTGTCACACATCCAACGAAATCGCTGCCGATTCGTTTAAAACAGCTTTTGCACAAAAGCGGTGCGGGCTTACCGCTTACCGCCTACCGCATACCGCCGGCCCCACTCCCTTACGTCACCCCGTACGTCAAATGACGTCATCACCTCGAAAACGACAAAAACCCTTTTTGACTTGTTTTTAAGCCATTTTCGCGTTTTTTCAGTTATTTTAGTTTCTGAAAGAGACCGAGCTCCCGCTGCAATTTTCAAAATTCACTGCAAATACACCAAATTACTCAGAAATTCCGCTGCACCAGTATTGAAGAACGTCCCCGCCATTGTTCATTACCTGTTAAAGAACCGGTTTCCATCCAAAAACAGGTATTTATCATTTCGCGCCCCGACTGCAAGTCAAGCTTAGTTTCCTTTGTTTTTTCTCTGAAAAAGTGGTTAAAAATCCTCTCTGAGTCCTCATTGAAGATTTAAAACCTGTGAATTTGCCCCCCAAACCTGTAAATTGTTCCAATTTCCTCCGTTTCAGATATCTCGTCCGGTCTGTAAGGAAAAACGAAAACCTCCATTTTGAATCCACAAGAACCAAAATGGAGGTCCCGACAGCTCTTAATATCACTCCGTTAAATACTCCTCACCGTGATTTGGACTATTTACCTCTGATAGATGAAGATTTCTAAATAAGAGACCTGGCTTTTGATGAAAGTCCCCGTTTGAGCTTTTGTCGCTGCAGAGACGAACACTCAAAGGGGCAAGATCTTATAAGGTTGTGGGAATCCAATTTCCCGAGATATCTCATCCCCTCAGTCATTATTTTCCCAGAAATTGTCCACTATTGCCATTCTAACTATGATCCAACTCAAAGAGCAGTAATGTCCCCTAACCAGAATGTCCTTTTCCCAATTACTGCTCAGTCTAACACAGTAAAGAACAATCAAAGAGTATCAGGATTAAAGAGTATCAGTGGTTAAAGTGTATCAGGTAAAAGTCAGAGTGAAAGTTAAAATGAAGTTACAGAGCAGTCAAAGGT
This sequence comes from Pinus albicaulis, assembly GCA_034641835.2. Lineage (NCBI taxonomy): Eukaryota > Viridiplantae > Streptophyta > Pinopsida > Pinales > Pinaceae > Pinus > Pinus albicaulis. Next base: position 901,531,215 of record CM076570.1, read on the forward strand.
AAAACAGTAAAAGTAATTACAGAGGCAGTAAAATGGTAAAAAGAGATGAAAATACTTTCACCAAAATTGAAGTTTATCTAAAGTGAAAGTAAAACAGTCAAAGGAACAAAAAAGTGAAAAGATGAAAAATACAACAAGAAGGAACATTTTTGCAGAAATTGCATATTTTAGTCATAGTGTTGCAGAAACTATTGTGATCAATAAAAGATGAATTTTACAAAACTGAAGGAGGTTTATGTTCTTAAGAGGACCATCTACAAAAACCTCTCTCACTTTTCTAACAGCTATTATGGTTTTGGAAATATTAAACAAAGTTGGAAAGCACTTTTTGCAGAAAATTACAGTCAAGTCATCATTTTTCAGAGAATATTGTGGCCAATTAGAAATACATTTTACAAAACTGAAGGAGGTTTTTGTTCCTAAGAGAACCATCTACAAAAACCTATCTCAGTTTTTGCACAGTAGTTTTATAATGAGAGATACATGCGCATATTTACAGGCCATTTTTCAGACTCTGTAAAACTCTGTTTTACACATATTTTTTACAGAGAATATTATGCACAGCTGGAGAGGAATTTTAGGAAAGTGAAAGAGGTTTATCTCACCAACATATTTATCCACAATAACCTCTTTCACTTTGTACATATCTATTACGGATTGAGAAATACGAAGATATCATTGGACCCCAAGTTTGCAGAATTGTTGGAGCAGATTGCACAAAGAAAGGAAGCAGTTAGTGACTTGGATGCCTCATCATCAAATAAGATTTGGATCAAATTCGAATTCTCCTCTTTGTCATCACTTATCCATCAAAAATAGTGCCAAATAGTTTGAGTGTCCTTTACTTTAGTTCTATTTATGTAAATAGTTGGAGAGATTTGTGAACCAATTTTGATATTTGTTTCAAGATATTTTAGTTTAGAATTTATATAAATACTCCACTCTTGGAAGCATTTGGGGTGGATTCTATTACTCTGCTGTAACATTGAGGTTTTCGGAATAAAAAGCTTTTGGACAAATTTACTTGTGGCTTACTGGATGACGTTTTGAAGCACTGGACTTGTTGCAGGATTCATGTGTTGGACTTTAGTTCAATAAGTTTTCCAACCCTTGTGTTTAAATTTTATATTAGTTTATGCTATCATCATATCCGTTTCTGAATAGTTTACATAAAGGATTGAAACAGAATTTGCTTAATTGTACTCTGTTTTCAAATGCGATTATTCTCGATGTTTTCTTCTGGATTAGTTATAAGCATGAATTCTTAATTGCTCATGTTTTGCTGATTCAATATTGTTGATTACTGTAACAAAGAATCCTTCATTGCTCTTTGCTTGTAATCATTTCTTTTCTTCCTCTTGAATATGGTGAAAGATTCTTAGTTGCCTTTCATCCCTTCAAAACCATCCATCCACTTTAAATTTTAAGGATTGTTCTCTGTCTAGCTATCTTGCCCTGTAATACCATCTTGTGTTCAGAAAAGAAATCCAGTAAAGCCATCCTTTGACTCCATAGCCCAATGGACTGAAAGCCCTCAACCTTGCCCTTAGTTTGTGGATTCCACCAATTTTCCCAAAACAAACTTTGAATCTATAACTAGCCTAAAACCTTCCAAGAACAAAGATAAATCATAAAGAGAGAGCCCTCTCTGGATGCAGATTGGCTAGATTCTGCATCTAAAAGGTTGGTTTGTGGTTACCTCGGGTATACTTTCCTCTTACACAACTTCTAGGAAACCTGAGTGATAAATAAGGCTCACATTATACATTCACATATCATTGCTTATGTGCCCAATGTAGTGGTCAAAGACATCTTAACATAGAATGGTCCTGATGGAAAAAGAGGCAAATGGATTGTTGTGATCTTGGAATATGATGTGGAAGTCAAACCAACCAAATTGATTAAAGGCCAAGGATTAGCCAAATTGATGGCTGAATCAAACTTTCATGCACTGGACATTAACATGGTCCATTCATTGGATGATCAAGAGGAACTGGTGGCTCCACTGATTGATGAAGCATTCCTGAATTCTCCCTGGTATGCAAAAAATTTGTATTTTTTTTAAAATTTGAATGCTCCTCCCGATTTATCCAAAACTAAAGCAAGATTTATAAAATTGAAAGTTGTCAAATTCTGCATTTTAGAAAATGTTTTGCATTGGAAAGATATTAGAGGTATTTTACTCAAATGCTTGCTAAAGGATGATGCAGATAAAGTTATACAAGAATTCCATGGAGGTGACTGTGGTGGTCATCTTTATTGGAAAACCACTGCTAACAATATTGACATGAGAGATGGTTTCTATTGGCCTACCCTTTTTCCTGACATCCATAATATGGTCACTACTTGTCACAAATGTCAAATTTTTGAAGGAAAGAGAAAGCTACTACCCTTGACCTTAAAGCCTATTTCTGTTGAGATCCATTTCCAACAATGGGTATTATACTCCATTGGAGGAATTAATCCCCCATCCTCTGCCCAACATAAATGGATCCTCACTGCCACAGATTACTTCACCAAATGGATAGAAGCCACTCCTTCTAGAAATGTCACTGACTCTGTTATCATAAAATTCCCTGAAACCAATATCCTTTCTAGATTCGGTTGTCCCAGAAAAATCATCACAGATAATGCTGCAGCTTTCAAATCCAAGAAGATGGTTGATTTATGTCATAGGTATCATATAAATTTGGGGCACTGAACAGCCTATTACCCTTAGGGTAATAGATTGATTAAATATTCAAACAAAATTTTTGTGAATATTATCAAAAAGATTTTGGAAGATAATAAGAAATCATGGCACAACAAGTTGATCAATTCTCTTTGGACTGATATAATTACTACTAAGAAATCAATTGGCATGTCACCACACCAATTGGTTTATGGAATGGATGCAATTTTTCCTTCTTCTTTAGGAGTTCCAGTCATGAAGATTATTTAGGAAGTTCAAGCTGAACGAAATGATATACAGAGAAGGATCATTGAAACCATTCAGTTGCAATAGTCTAGAGAGGAAGTGTATAGCAGAACTCAAGTGATTCAAGAGAATATCAAAAATATCTCTGATAAGATAACAAAAGATAATGATTTCAATTTAGGAGACAAAGTTCTGAAATAGGATTCCATAAGAGAAGATAAGGGCAAACATGAAAAGTTTGAAAATATTTGGCAAGGGCCATACATTATTGATGCTTTCAGAGGAAACAATGCTTATTTTCTTAAAGAGTTGGATGGTACAGAGTTTCCTGGAGGTCCTGTCAATGGTAGGATATTGAAACATTATTTCTCTTAAAAATTCAGGTTGGTTTTTCATCATTATAAATACCACAGTTTTACAATTCAGGTTTTGAATAATTCATTAAATGAGGTTGAAGCCCGAAGATAAGGCCCTAATCCTGGTTTGATGAGCATTCATAAAAACAGAAAAAGAAATCATATGAAGAATTTGCAGAAAATGGAGCATTCAAGGCTACTAGTCTTAGGTTCTTGACACTTCATTTGGAGAAGTGCAATCCCTAGCTGGAGCCACTATTAGTATCCTATAAATCATAGGATCTCAAGGTGATTGATTATTACATTATCAGTTGAAATTTCATATTGAGTATTATTTTCAATTTTCAAGTGATTTCCAATCAAAAATATATAAAAAAGAAAATAAAATAAAAGAGAGAATAAAAATAGAGAAAAAGAAAAAGAAAGAAAACCCCAAAAGAAATAATATTGGAAGTGTTGCAAATTAAAATGCCACTACTCATTAGATAGGTTTGTTCAATCATACATTTTAAGTATGATTTTACAATTTTAAATTTCTGTTGATAGGTTAGAAAATAAATATTTTCCAAGCTATTTAATATTGGCATATCACTAGATAGGTAGAAATGGAATTGAATCAATAGTTTAATTTGAGTCAATGGAAGAAATAAGGATAGATGTTAGGTTAGAAGTTTAAAATAAAATATGCTTTAGGGTCTACAAGTCCAAATGCACCCTTCAAAATAATAAAAAATGTTGGATTAGTGATATGGGTAGGTAGATATGATGAGAAGAAAGAATGGAGGAAATATGAAATTTATCCTATAAAGTGCAGCTGAAAGAATACATATGTTTTTGAGAAAAGAAAGGGAGAAATCAAAGAACAAAGGGTATTTTATTCTGAAGTTTGGATAAATTATTTTATACCAGAGTTTGGGGAATAAAGGTTATTTAAATGATATTTTGGCATACCTTTGTCAAAAATTATATCCTAACCCCCGAAACATTATACTTCATATACCCTAAGTCTCACATTATACCCCGCTGCATATATGTTCCCCGACTCGACCCCACTATCAAATCACATGTCCCATCGCTACTAAACCTCTGCCACCTTCGATCTCATCTTCGTGCCCATCTCATCATCTAACTGCCCGCATAGCTTTCCGAACCCCCCTCAGCCTACGAACGTTAATTTCAGGTGGGGGTCTGAAATAAACGGGTTTTCAATGCCACCTTCGCCGCTACGTGTCACACCTGAGGAATTTCGCACCCCCTTCGATTATTACCACTTACCATGAAGACCCCCCTCTGAAAAGCAGTTTCCACTTCCAACTAAACTGTTGTGCCTCTGGCCATTTAACTGATCATTACCATTACCATTGTGCCATGATTCCACTCGGTTGTCCACTCCGTCCAATCAAAGACGCTCCTGCCATAAGCCCGTTGGACAATTAATGGCTCAGGCCGTTATCCAATAGGCCCACACCATGCCAAACAGTTGCCCAATCACATGATAAAAACCAAATTCACTACTGGAGGCAAGGTTTACCTTTGTTATTGTGTTCAACTGTTAGAGGTGGTCGATTTGCAAAGAATTTACAGCGAAGATCGGTGAAGAAAAGCCTCTAGTTATCAACATAGAATTATCAGTTCTCTATAATATTGATCACAACTCACTTTCTATTTTGTCCCTTCCCCATTTCAATCTTCAAACATTTTCCTTTCTAATTTCCCTTCTCTTTATATTCCCATTCTTATCTGCAACAGTCATAGGCATATCCATTTAATCACATAAGACAAAATGCCTCCAAAGAAAGATCAACATCCATTCAATCCTATGGTATACCCTCAGGTGAACCTAGATCATGTGGCTTTAGTTGATAGGGATTATAAGATCCATGAGACATAGTCAGACTTCGATTTATTCGATGTCTACTATTGGATCAAGGATAAATTGCTAGATGAGGTTGATGACATAGGCCAGTGGGAAACTAAACTGCCATACTACATTTTCCCAAAGACCCATAACTATCTTGAGTTTATTAGAAAATTCCATGCATGTTATGACATCAATCAAAGAGCTGTAGTGACCCCAACATGAGAGGTTTTGTTTACCACTAGTGCCCAATCAATCATGTAGATCATGCATGCCCCCACTATTAAAGAAACCATTCCTTTCTCTTATGAAGCTCTTGTAGAGATATATCAGAAGCTGGACTTTTCCAATAGAGATAAAACTTTGGAACGTTTCCTGGACTCTGATGCCCTAATGCCCACAAAGAATCCTCCTTACCCTTCATCCACTTTCCCTGACAGAAATCAACACATTTTTACTGTCTTGTCATATTTACTAGGGTATCATACAGATCAGTGGTTAGATGAGGCCATAATTGGTTTCTTGTCCATCCTTTCATCAGATTCTAAGCCCCTAGTCATGTTCAATTTTTCCTAATTCCTTGCTGATTCCATCCATGATCGATTCTTGAAGTTTCATACAGAGGAGGTGTTTAAATACACTTCTATTTTGGTATACATGTTTGTTTATTTTCAGGCCAACAGATTCCAATTTGAGATGAAAAAGCTTAATGATGACTCTCCGCCTCAATCTGTCATCTTTTGGACCACTTTAATAATGAAGGAGCAGAACAATTAGACATACAAGAGTTTTCTGGATTCATTTTTACTTCCAGCAATCAATACACTCAACAATACAACAAAGCTGAGGGTTAGTGAAGAAATGAAGAATATTATGCAGTTGACAGACCAAGTAAGAATAGGAGATTGGTACTTGTACCAAAATTATATAGAGATCCGATTTTATGTGTGTGAGTTAACCCCCTACAAACTTCCAAAGTTACTCTCCATGAGGATATTTGAATTGGAATACATAAGAAAAATGATAAATACAGATGACGTCCACTTTGTCTCTTCAAAGAATAAATCCCAATTTAGGATCAAGTCCCAAATTGGTCTTTTTATTTGCAACATTAGAAAAACAGGGGAGGAGGTTGATAAGCTATTCAAGTAGATAAAATTCAACCACAGTTTCACCTAGTCTTATGACCCATTGGGGATCATCTCCAAGAAAAGGGTTGAGAACAACTCAACACCATACATCCATACACATAGGCTCTAGATAGAACACTACATGAATCAAGCAGAGCAGGAAGCCAATACACTGCAAGAGGCTAAAGAACAAGTGATTTCTGCCTTAGGAATTCAAACCCCAACTCCATAAGAAAGGAAGGCTACAGGAGATAAATAAGACAAGGGAAAATAACCAGAGAAATAAATAGGAAGCAAGAGGACAAGAGATGATCGGTCTAACATGGAAATTGAAACATCAAGAAAATAATTTAAGATGAAGTACAAAAAGAGAGCTAGAGTCCACATGGACGTTGACCATAGCAATGAAAAAGAAAAAGAAACAGTCATCACCATCAGGGATTCTCCAAGCTCTTCCCCAGCAGGCGGCCAGACCATTTTCTCTGCATATTCTGTGACCATTTCATTCCAGTAGAAAAAATTGAAAACTCCTACATCTACTGCCACTACAGGGCAAAAAGAGGAGAACATATATGATACATTCAAGGAGATCAAAAGAAAGAATGAGATACTCAAAACCAACACCTATAACGAGTTTTGGAAGCAGAAAAGTAGTTAATAGAGTATGCTTTTATTAGCCTTTGACTCAGAGAAAGGAAGAATGAAAATGGATTTATTGAAAGCATAGATCCCTCAGCCTAAAAAAACATCAAGCTACAAGCACACTGCTTTTGAATTTGATGTGAACGATATCCATCTCATAGATCAGATGGAGATGCATAAGCAGACTGGAGAAATGATCTCCTCCACATTGACGAACACATCCATGAGACTATCTAAGTTGTAGATTTCATTGTCCAATGCACAATCAGAACTTAAAATGGAAAATATTTCCTCCATGGCCAAAGATACAGGAATTAAATCCCTAGAGGATTTAGTGATAAAAATTGGGTATGAGCGAACAAACATACCAGCTATAGAAGCAATTGTAAGAAATAAAAATGCAGATATATCTGCTTTGAGGAAGCATCTTAAGGTGTCAGCAATAAAATATCCTCTAACAAAGGATATAGATGAAAATGAAACAAAAAAAGTCTAAAATAATGAAGCTGATCATTGAAAAATCAACGCAGATCAAGAAAATGAATACTGCGATTGAAAAATTGATAAAAGAGAAACAAAAAGCTACAAAAGAAGTAGCAAAAGAAGTAGCAAAGGCCATCATTCCATTACAAGCAGTCCCTCTTGTTGTCATTCATTCAGAAACAACCATAGCTACAGGTATATTAAGTGGAGGCATTGAGCAGTTAGCTAAGGCCATGGAAAGCATGTCTTTACAGATGACAACAATAAAAAATTTGCAAGACCAAGTCAATACCCTACAAAATTAGATAAAGAGAGACAAGTCAGCATATGCTACAGAATTACAGATAAGCAAGAAATTGACAGAAAGTCTACAAAAGTCTCTTCAAGAGTCTTATATTGGGAATATGGTAGGAAGAGTCAAAGAAATCATTTGGTTGAATATAATTGCCTCCATGAATGAGATATGGTTATCTATCCAAATAATTTTTGAACAGAGAGATCTAATTGATTTAGTGAGGGCTGCCATAGAAAAGGCAAATAATGAACTTGGAGATAAGCCTGAAACTGCTAACAATATCATCAAAATTTTAAATTCTAGAAGTAGTTTTGAATTGGAACCCTTAGGAGTGGAGGACATGAAAAAAACCATACTTGAGGTCAAAAAAGTACTAAACAAAAGGAGTTTGGTTACATAGGTGGAAGAAAAGTGTCAGCGGCTACAAATTGGGGTTAGCATATTTTTCAACAGAATTGAACCTATGAAAAAAAAATGATTTCCTTCCTTGTTTGTGATAAATGAAAGCTTATGGATAAGCCATGTTATGTAAATAAGCTCACTGATATTTCCAAGGATGCATCAAAGAATGCTAATATGAAGAACACCATGATAGGAAGGGATTTCTATGAAGTTCTCAGCAATGAAATTTTCATACAGCATGAAATCAAACACAATTTCTAGTTAAAGCCAACATTCATGAAGTATAAAAAGACTGATGAAATCTACAGGAAGTTAATCAGAATCAAGACTTTGAATCCAATGAAATGGGTGAAGTTATGTGACTACCAGGAAGGGTGACAACTCAGCATGACAGCAAAACAACCACCTCAGCTCAAAAAACTAATTCCATAGACTAGTCTATTAGTACTACATATCAGCCTTAGATCTTCCAGCATAGAAATCTACCACAGAACCCAATAACGACTTTATGCAAACTTCAGCCATTTTTCAAAGCCATTTTAACATTTCCACGCAGTGGTCACATTTTTCAATTTCAGTTATCATTGTAATAAATAGCAGATTGCCTGTGTTGATATAGAAAGCACTAGGAATTTGTTTAAATACTTCATTTTTATTCAGTATTAAGGGTTGGACCCTAGATTGTAAGCTTTTTCTGTTGGAGCACTGTAATTTTGGAGCTGGAGCACCAGTAATAAAGGACCATTTTGCAAGATTCTTGAGTTGTGTTTTCCTGGTGATGTCTTTTCTTTACCGTGTTTAATGTTTTCCACTATTATTTCTTTCAATGTATCATTTATATTCTAATTATAAAACATAAATATGAATATTGTGATTTGCTACTTATAGCACCTTAATTCTTGATGTTTTTATAGTATAAGTGTTTTTATGCTGATGTCTAGTTTAAGAATACTTAATGGCTTTTAATCCACTATTGAAATCATTTTTCTTCATTTCATATTTCACTTCGTTATAAAGATCCAGTGAATACAGTTAGCTTGCCTTGTAATTGCTCTATAAAAATTGATGCAAACACCCAACATGTTGTGACTCCATAACCCAATGGAAATAGTTTAAAGAAATCCCTTATTCCAACCAAATATATTAATGAAAAACAACCCTCATAATCAGTTTAACTAGCCTAATATCAGGAAACATTATAAACAAAGCTAAATCTTACAGAGAGATCCCTCTTTGAGTCTAGGAGGGCTAGATCCTAGGCTCCAAAATAGTTTGATGTTTTGATTTTATGATTATTATTTCCAATATTGAATGATAGAAATATAACACATTTCATGCAACTTTTGTTCTTTGGTTTCTTTTGCATGACCTGAGGAGGTAGCCTCTTCCTTTCCTCTTCTCCTATCACCATATTCAACCTTCCCTTTCCATTTACTAGTAGATGATAAATTTGGTTCAACTTCTAGAGCATTCGTCTGAATTTGATCTATTGTATGAGATTTCCTTTCCCTGAGAGTGAGCCCAAATTATGGCTCAAAGGATCCAACAAAAACCACTTTAGAAACTTCCTATGGATCTTTAATTTTAGCGGAGAGGTTGTTATAGATTTAATAAAACATTTTTATAAATTATGAGACATCCTCATTATGTTTTTTCTTCATTGAATTAAACTTAGTGAGAACATACCCATGGTATTTTTTCTCTCCCCACTTATGCATTAAAGAGTTCTATGTTTCCTCCCAAGTATTAATTAAAGCATTTGTCAAGGTCTTAAAGCATTTCTTGGCCTCCCCATCTAAGGACTGAACATAGAGTCCTAATACTGCATCCAAGTGCTCTATATTTAAATTCTTGGCAAACGCACAAAATACTTCTATGTGATTTTGGGTTGAAATACCATCCTCCCTCGTGAATCTTGGCATAAGTTTGAGATAATATTGAGCCATTCCATTCAAAGGTTGCTGCAAGTTAAGTGGGGCTGTTGGGAAAAATACTGAGAGGGGGGGGGTGAATCAGTATTTACTGCATATTCAAAACTTTCACTTTTTCTTGCTTTTAAAACGCATACGCTACTTTCCTGAACCAGACTTGCGTATATACGCGGATACCCTTTACGAAACTCGCGTATACACATATATCTATTTATGTCATTAATTCTTCACTTAAATCATTCTTTCATTCATTCATCATATATTCAATAAGCAGTAAAAATGTGCAGTAAGAACAGAATAAATCATCACACAAAGCATCACACATGAACACCAGGATTTTTAGGTGGAAACCCAAGTTGGGAGAAAACCACCGCTGCAGTTGCTCAGCCTTCAATATCTTATTATAGAGAAAACATCTTACAACATATGTGCTGGCGCAGACTTGACCAGCACGCAGGCACCCACCTGCGCTCGTTTACCAGCCTCTCCTGGAAGGGAGCTCCAACCCCCTGACTCGTTTACCAGCCTCTCCTGGAAGGGAGCTACGACCCCCTGATCTCGTTTACCAGCCTCACCTGAAAGGGAGCTACGACCCCCTGACTGAAGGCTACAACCCTCAGCACCACCTTGGACCACGTTTCATCAATTTTCACACTGGATCCAACAACTTCAATAGAACAACACTTGCAGGCCACAATTCATCATATTTCCAGACCGAACCCTTTCCATACTTTTAAGTACAAACACACATCATCAACAGATACATATCAACACAGATCAGATAGCAGAAACACAGCAGAACAGATCAGATATTTCATACCCCTTGCTTCAGCAAACCCTAGTTTGCATACGCGCTTTTACTTCACTGATATCGCGTATATACGCGCTTCCGTCCACACAAAACAAAAGGTATACCCTCAACAGACATTTTATCGGCGTACACGCGTTTATCTTCGCCGGGCCGCGGAGAGACGCGCTTTCTCCTCGCTCAAGCAGCGCGCATCTTCGAACCGCGCAGCGCACACGATCGCATCGTGTCCGGCCCGTATCTACCCCGTTCGGCATGTATGTTCGCCTGGATGCTCGCCTCATCACAGATCTAAGCCTTCCATAATCAGATCTAGCAAATACAAGAGCAATTCAGATCTAGATCCCCTTCTTCATCATTTGTGCATCATACATTCAGATTTATCATTCAAGTGTAACCCTTTCCATTCAGATATACTTCAGAGAGAAGTATTCATTCAAGCTCAGACATCTTGCACCCACACTAATGATATGCACAATGAATTTCTTCTCCTTATATATGTTTACCCTTTGTCAATACCATGGACCAAAACAATACCATGAGCCCAAAACTACCTGGACGGGGTCAATTAGGCGGATCATTACCCAATACAATGGGTCAATACCATGGTGGTTACCCTTGGTTTTGCACTTTTTGAGCGCTTTAGCCCATACGCGACTTGGCACGTTCTTTTTCGCGTGCATACGCGACTTCCCCTAGTCCAATCCGCGTATACCAAGAGACATATTCTTTTTCATCATACTTTGAGTACATTCTGAAATCCTTTCTTCATAGCCTTCTATACACACTGTAGAAACATCATATTTTCTTCATCAGGAACATATTCTCTCAAGCACAACTTCATCAAGTAAGTTGTCATCATCTTCATCAGGTGGGTTGCCTTTCAAGATCAACACTTAGCATCATATTGTCAACAAACATCAGATTTACATCATTTACCAAGTCCATCAAGTCAAGCATAACTTCATCAGGTGGATTTCCATCAAGGACAACACATGTCAACAGTAGCATGTCTTCATCTTCATTCAGTGGGTTGCCATCAAGGACAACACTCTGCATCATATTTCCAACAATCTCCCCCTTTGGACTTGATGGCAACCACGATGGTGTTTGGTTACCACAACAGATAGGTACCATGTCACTCTCCCAAATATGTCACTCTCCCAAACATTTGACATCATTATCTTCTCTTTATTCAAACACCATGTCACTCTCCCCCTTTGACATCAAGGGCAAAGGGCGGATCAAAAACCAACACTCTTCCCCTTTTCTCCTCTTGTGGAAGAAACATTCTGCAGATCTGATATGTGCTGAAGTGGCCAAAATCCCCCTGAGTTCATGCTGAATCTTCAAACATATTTTTCAATGAAGTACATGACTCTATGAACTTCCTATCACCAAAGACTCATACTTACATCAATTATCCATCCAAGTGGATTTACATATGAGACTCAACTACCCAACCAAGTGGGTTTACAAAAATGACAAGTCCTTACATGACTGAATATTACAGATTTTACATCAAGGGTCTCAACATGACCTTTTCATCAAAAATACAAATATGACTTTTCATGACCAATACCAAGAAGACCTCAAGAGAGATCATATAACAGAACCATCATAATGCCAACAATGCATTATACTCAGCAACGCTAATGCTCCCCCTGAATCTGTGCAATCAAGCAATCTTTCCGAAAGACTAAGGCTCCCCCTTAGTTTGTGCATCCTGAAAACTTCCACCAACAAATCATCAAGGCATCTTCATCAAAACATTTAGAAATAGAATTATGAGAACTGGAACACCACCAGAGATACCAAACAGTATCAGAGATACCAAACAGCACTGCAGCTGTGCTGAAGAGAGCTGACTCCAACCAAAAATTGTCAGCAATCAGACATACGCGGTTTTCTGTGCAGGAACTAGCGTATGTACACGACTGTGTTTCAGGAAACCCGCGTATTCCAAGCCATCTTCTAAATTTATGCAGATTTGTTCTTTTGACTGGCAGAGAATACTCCCAGCTTCTGTCTTAGATGCTCGAACGCTTCCCTGGGCAGAGGTTTGGTAAAAATATCAGCAACTTGTTCTTTGGAGGGAACATACTCCAACTTCACCTTTTGTTCAAGCACTTGTTCACGTAAGAAGTGATACTTGATGGGAATGTGCTTGGTCTTTGAATGCATAATAGGATTCTTTGAAATACTGATGGCACTTGTATTGTCACACTTAATGGGGACAGGAGGAGTACATTTGATTTGAAAATCTTGTAAGGTTTGCATCATCCAAAGGAGTTGAGTGCAACAAGATGCGGCAGCCACATATTCTGCTTCTGCTATAGATAAGGCAATAGAATTTTGCTTCTTGCCGAACCAAGATACTAACCGGGGCCCCGTGTAGAATGCACCACCACTAGTACTTTTCCGATCATCAACACTTCCAGCCCAATCTGCATCAGTGTAAGCATGAAGAGTAAGATCAGCATTCTTTGGATACCATAGACCAAAGTCTTGAGTTCCTTGAAGATATTTGAATATTCTTTTAACAGCCTGAAGATGAGACTCTTTTGGATTAGCTTGGAATCGTCCAACAATCCCAACAACATGCATAATGTCTGGTCTAGTCCCAGTGAGATAAAGTAAACTTCCTATCATCGATCTATACTCTGGTTGATTCACTGTGGGAGAATCATCATTAGAACTGAGACTGCATCTGGTTATCATTGGTGTACTTACAAGTTTGCATTCTTCCATGCCATACTTCTTCAGAATTTGCTTAAGATATTTTGCTTGTGATAGAAATATACCATCTGCAGATTGATGCACTTGCAAGCCAAGAAAGAATGTTAGTTCCCCAAGTAAAGACATTTCAAATTCTTGCTGCATGACAGAAGAAAATTTTTGACTCATAGATTCATCGTTACTCCCAAAAATGATATCATCAACATATACAACTACAATCAATAGTTTATCATTTTCAACTTTTGTGTATAAGTTGCTATCAGCAGACCCCTTTGAAAATCCTTGTTGATGAAGATATTTGTCAAGACGATAGTACCAAGCTCTTGGAGCTTGTTTGAGACCATATAGAGCCTTTTTAAGTCTATAAACAAGATTTGCATCATTTCCCAAAATGAATCCTTCCGGTTGTTCTATATATACTTCTTCTTCTAGATCACCATTAAGAAAAACAGATTTAACATCCATTTGATAAACTTTGATTTGTTGATAACTTGAAAAAGCAAGAAACATTCTTATGGCTTCAAGTCTAGCTACAGGAGCAAAAGTTTCTTCAAAGTCTATACCTTCTTGTTGAGTATACCCTTTGCAAACCAGTCTAGCTTTGTTTCTTACAACATCCCCATTTTCATTTAACTTTTTCTTGAAGATCCATTTAGTTCCAATGACATTTTTATCATGAGGTCTTGGTACCAAATCCCAAGTGTCATTCTTTTCAATTTGCTCAATTTCTTCATCCATGGCATTATTCCAACATTCATATTTGCTAGCTTCATTGACATTGTGTGGTTCAATTGTTGATAGAAGTGCCAAATTACTAGAAGATCCCACAAAAGTTCTCCTTGTTCGTACACCTGATTCCTTGTCTCCCATAATCTGAGATTCAGGATGATTCTTTTGAACGTATCTGGATGGAGCTTTTTCAGATAGATCATTTTCAGGTTCTTCATTGGATTCACTGTCTATATCATTTCCATCTGATGTAGAAGGCCATATGTCGCTATCATCTTCTTTTTTTGTTTGTTTTTCTTCTTTAGGAGCTGCAGGAGACTCATCAATAACAACATCAATACATTCAACAACCTTTTGAAGCCTCTTATTGTAACATGTGAATGCTTTGCTTGAAGATGAGTACCCAAGAAGTATCCCTTCATCTGATCTAGGTTCAAACTTGCCAAGCTTTTCATCATTATTTTTGATAAAGCATCTACTTCCAAAAACTTTAAAATGCTTTACAGTGGGAGACTTACCATACCAGAGTTCATATGGAGTTTTGTCACTATTTACCCGAACATGAGCTTTGTTGAGAATGTTAATTGCTGTACGTGCTGCTTCACTCCAGAACATGTCAGGAACATTAGAGTCAGCCATCATAGCTCTAGCCATTTGAACAATTGTTCTATTCATTCTTTCTGCTACACCATTTTGTTGTGGAGTGCCTGCTACAGAGAATTGTCTTTTAATGCCATGTTTTTCACAAAATTCAAAGAATTCATTTGATGAATATTCTCCACCACGATCAGATCTAAGACACTTGATTTTTGAATCCAATTCATTTTCTACCAGGGCTTTGTAATTCTGAAATTTTCCAAAAGCTTCATCTTTGTGTTTAATAAATGCGATCTCACACATTCTAGAGTAGTCATCGATAAATAGGATATAGTATTCTTCCCCACGTACTGACCTTTTCCTCATAGGTCCACAGATGTCAGTATGAATGAGTTCAAGAGGCTTACTTGATGAACCTTCTTTGGCATTAAATCGAACTCTGGTCTGCTTACCAAATTGACAAGATTTGCATATGGTACTTTCTGGAAGATTGATCTTGGGAAGATCACGAACAGCTTGAAGTCTTCTTGCTTTGTTGATTTGAGAGAAACTCAGATGCCCCATCCTTCTATGCCATAGCCAATTTTCTGAAGACTTGCTCAAGTAACATTGATCTATGCCGTTTAGAACATACAGGTTGCTTGGATTTCTTTTTCCTTTTATAATGATTTTACCTATATCAAGATCGCGAACCACACATTCTTTGGAACTGAAGACCACTTCTGCTCCTTGATCACACATTTGACTAACACTTAAAAGGTTATGTCTTAATCCATCCACATACATGACATCTTTAGCCTTCACCTTTTCTTTTAGAAATACTGCCCCTTTTCCCTTAATTACAGCAGGAGTATCATTTCCAAATGTAACTTTCTTTTCCTTCTCTAGAGCATTATAAGTATGCAGTTTTCTTTTGTCACCTGTCATGTGTCTTGAACACCCGCTATCAATGTACCATTGATTCTCTTCACCCTCTGCAAATAACGCTATCCCACAATTTTCAACCGGTATTTCTTTCTCTTTCCATACTTTAGAGCTTGAGGGAACATGTTCTTTTGGTTGGACCTTGCTCCTGCATTCAGATTCTTCATGACCAAAGTTATTGCAATAAGTACATTCAACTTCATTTTGAAGAGGAGAGAAGTTGTTATAGGTGTCCTTCTTTGGTTCGACATTCATCCTTATCTTTCTTGCTTCTCTTGTCATGATGGTTTTATGAGGAACACATTGAACAGCTTTATGACCAAAATTGTGACATGAGAAACATTGTCCATTGAAGTAGAAATTTCTGTGATCATGAAATCTTCTATTTGAATTTACCCGTTGGTTGTAGCCATTTTGAAAGATCTCCCTGTTAGTGTTTCTTGAATTGAGGCGATCATGCTTTATTTGTAAAGATCCTTTGTTCCCCTGCTGAGTGGCTGAATGTAGAGAACCAGTTGTGGCTGCTTTTAGAGAATTTGATGCTGATGTCTGGGAAGATTCCCCAGTGTATCCAAGACCTTTTTTTATAAGAGGAGACCGTTGTACCTTGATAATCTCATCTAAGGTTTCTGAACTTTTAGCAAATCTGAGATTGAGAGAATTCACTTTCTCATTATCCTTCCTTAGACTTACTACTTCACATTCTAATTCCTCCATGCGTTTTTCTCTTGCTTCATGCTGATTTTTAAGAGTCTCTATGATTATGTTCTTTTCTTCTAGGCTTACTTTGAGTTGAATGTTTTCTTCAAGAAGATTATTGTCTTCTAGAGAATCCATAAAAATACCCTTTTCTTCTCCAAATTCTTGTTCACATCCTTTCAAGAATGCCCATAGTTTTGTACCAAGATTTAGCAGATCCGCTTTTTTTGGTACCTTCCAGAATATCAGATTGCTTCCATTGAATAGAGGTGGCTTTATAGACATCACTCCTTCTTGACTTCCCATTTGCGACGGATCTCCTTCAAGCGATCAAGCTTCTGCAGAAGGACCACGCTCTGATACCAATTGTTGGGAAAATACTGAGAGGGGGGGGTGAATCAGTATTTACTGCATATTCAAAACTTTCACTTTTTCTTGCTTTTAAAACGCATACGCTACTTTCCTGAACCAGACTTGCGTATATACGCGGATACCCTTTACGAAACTCGCGTATACACAGATATCTATTTATGTCATTAATTCTTCACTTAATTCATTCCTTCATTTATTCATCAGATATTCAATAAGCAGTAAACATGTGCAGTAAGAACAGAACAAATCATCACACAAAGCATCACACATGAACACCAGGATTTTTAGGTGGAAACCCAAGTCGGGAGAAAACCACCGCTGCAGTTGCTCAGCCTTCAATATCTTATTATAGAGAAAACATCTTACAACATATGTGCTGGCGCAGACTTGACCAGCACGCAGGCACCCACCTGCGCTCGTTTACCAGCCTCTCCTGGAAGGGAGCTACGACCCCCTGACTCGTTTACCAGCCTCTCCTGGAAGGGAGCTACGACCCCCGATCTCGTTTACTAGCCTCACCTGGAAGGGAGCTACGACCCCCTGACTGAAGGCTACAACCCTCAGCACCACCTTGGACCACGTTTCATCAATTTTCACACTGGATCCAACAACTTCAATAGAACACAACTTGCAGGCCACAATTCATCATATTTCCATACCGAACCATTTCCATACTTTTAAGCTCAAACATACATCATCAATGACATATACATAACAGCATCAAATAGCAGTAAATTTCACATCAGCAGTAACGCATCAGATATTTCATACCCCTTGCTTCGAAGAAACCCTGTTTTCATACGCGCTTATCATTGCATATCGCGTATATACGCGTCTTCCGTCCACATAAACAACAGATACTCGGGTTGTATATTTTGTCATACATACGTTGCTTTATCTCTGCTACTGGTTACAGATATACGCGCTTCCACTGTTACAAACTTGCGTATAGATCTTCAATCATTACAGAAAGCAAAGATACTTTAATGTATCGAGGATTCAGTCGTATCTCATCTTTTGTTTCTGTACGATGTTCGCCTAGATGCTCGCCTCATCACAGATCTAAGCCTTCCATAATCAGATCTAGCAAATACAAGAGTAATTCAGATCTAGATCCCCTTCTTCATCATTGGTGCATCATACATTCAGATTTATCATTCAAGTGTAACCCTTTCCATTCAGATATACTTCAGAGAGAAGTATTCATTCAAGCTCAGACATCTTGCACCCACACTAATGATATGCACAATGAATTTCTTCTCCTTATATATGTTTACCCTTTGTCAATACCATGGACCAAAACAATACCATGAGCCAAAACTACCTGGACGGGGTCAATTGGGCGGATCATTACCCAATACAATGGGTCAATACCATGGTGGTTACCCTTGGTTTTGCACTTTTTGAGCGCTTTAGCCCATACGCGACTTGGCACGTTCTTTTCCGCGTGCATACGCGACTTCCCCTAGTCCAATCCGCGTATACCAAGAGACATATTCTTTTTCATCATACTTTGAGTACATTCTGAAATCCTTTCTTCATAGCCTTCTATACACACTGTAGAAACATCATATTTTCTTCATCAGGAACATATTCTCTCAAGCACAACTTCATCAAGTAAGTTGTCATCATCTTCATCAGGTGGGTTGCCTTTCAAGATCAACACTTAGCATCATATTGTCAACAAACATCAGATTTACATCATTTACCAAGTTCATCAAGTCAAGCATAACTTCATCAGGTGGATTGCCATCAAGGACAACACATGTCAACAATAGCATGTCTTCATCTTCATTCAGTGGGTTGCCATCAAGGACAACACTCTGCATCATATTTCCAACAGGGGCATATTTATTAAGTAGGAAATCAAGGACAACCATATTTTTCAATGGAGGTTGGAAAAAATTATCCACAAAACCTGGAAGAGGAGCTGTGTGAACTATTAGTGTCAATATTTTCATTCTTCCATCAATGATCAAAAATCCTCTTTTCAAATCGTTTTAAGGTTCCCACTCAGAATTTTTTTATCATTCCACTAGGTCATGCAAAAATTTAGTCACTGATGGTATCCCTAGTAAAAATACACCTCTTCCTCTAATTTGATTACTTGCTGGCATAGTTTCATACCTTACTGGTTGTACACCATCCATAGAGTTAAAATCATCATGTCATCACATCAGTGATGTCATGATGAATTCTAGTATTTTAAGGTTTCATTAGGTGTTTTAAGGTTTTTCAAGGTTTCATTAGGTCATTAGGGTTTCCAAGGTTCCAATAAAACTTCATTTCCACTACATAAGACCAGTAAGTAAAGGGTGATCCAATAACATCTCTTCACCATATGAAGATGATTTGTAAAGAAAAATTCTTGTTTCAGCATGTAATTTTGGTTTTAAGATGTAATTTATAATTTTAATTATGTAATTTTATGTCATTAAAAATGTAATAAGTTCATGATTCCCAAGCAGCTAACTCAGAGTTTCAACATTCCAAAGCATCAAAATGTAAAATCAAATATTTCTCAAAGTCACTAGATGATCAATTTGTCAAGGAAAAAGTCGAGTGAAAAGGTAAAAATTCAAAGTGTAAAGTGAAGTGAAGAAAGGCAAAAGTGGGTCCCAACGTCCAATTCATTCAAATGATGAAGTATAAAGACCACCAAGACATCTAAATCAAACTCATTTTCACTCCCAAAAGTTGAGCTTGCACTCCCTTAGACAGAAAAATAGAATTGTCGGGTCAGAAGCCGAGTTTTTTAGTGGCGTTGCACTTTCAGAGAGTGGTGTTGTGCTTTCATAAGTGGCGTTGCGCTTTAGCAGGCAGCGCTACACTTTTCACCCACTGGCACTGCATTTCTGGGCAAGGCATTGTGCTTTTGTCCGATGCATTGCGCTTTTATCCAGAAAGCTCAAAAGGCACTAAAACACCTCAAAATATTTCAAAACTTTCAGAAAATGCCTCTTACACACTCTTGAAAGTATGTACACGAAATTTGTTGCCTCCTTGCACTCCTAAACATTGATTTCATAGTGTTTTTGTTCCTAAGTAAAATTGGCATTTGGTCTAGAGAACAAACCGTAGTTTTATTACTAATTCCCAAAATTGATGCCCTAATACCCTGAATTTCCTTCCCATATATCTAAAAACCCTATCCCTACCCTTACACTACCATTCCATAGCCCCTAAATCCATTTTCCTTAAAACCCTAAGTCCTAGGCTTCTAAATTCCTAGGCAACCACTTCCCAAAAATGTGTAATTAAATTCTCATTTCTAACTCCCTTGACATTTCAGCCTCCTATCACCTCCCAAAGCTCTATAACCCCTTCCCCCATCTCCCTAAATTTTCCTAGACTTATCCCTATTCCCTAGACCTATCTTCACTACCCATTCCTATCCACCTTATCCCTAGGGTTTTCTTGGCCACAACCACTATGGAGGAAGACAGGGACTATATGGAAGAGGAGGGTAGAAAAGAAGAGGAGGATAGATAACAGAGAAAGCCTCACAAAGGAGGAATAATCCTAAGGTTGGAGCCCACCAACACAAATGAACTAATGGCCTCTCCTATGACTGTGAGTTGTTTTGAGTATGTAGGTTGCCTTGATTTTTGCAACATGATTTAGAGGGTCGAACATCATCCTATGTTAAGTATATTCTACATTTAAAACCTCAGAAACAATCAAGTGCGACTTTCAGTATATCTACATCTATCATTGCTGTTGCCATAGGGATTCCAAACATGGGTGAGAAATGGTTTAAATCCAAATATTTGGAGGATCAGTACTATGAACCATTCATTAAACCAAGATACATAAATTAAAGGAAGATGGTTTTCCATTTCAACTACCTTCTTGATAGGTATGCACCCAGGATTAAAATCATAAAGAAGTACTTATCTTGTGAAGGAAGGTTCTCTAGGATCTACACATACCATATTAGACTTCTGATGTTCACAAGAATAATATTGCTCAATATCCCATACTTTATATTCAGAAGCATAGACAAAATGACATTCATTGTGCAAAAGAGAGACTATGACAAACAGATGAATAGCCTCTTCCACCACCCACTAATCAAAATCATTGTACTCCACCACCTTGATCAGTTGGGCATCTCATGGGACACCTTCATTGGCAATGACATCTTCGCTGCTCCACAAGCTCCACATGTTGAAGATGTGCCTTCTTCCTCTCATCCTACTACATCTATGCCTCCACCTCAGTCCACTTCACCTACTCCATCACCATCACCACCATCATTACCATTTCATAGTTAGGATGAGTCACCAAGCAGAGCTATGGTCAGCAAGCCTAAGAGGGCTGAATTGGGCATATTTGCAAAGACATATCAGAGAGGGCATAGGCAGGTGTTTTCCCCATAGATTGTGGGAGGGGCCTTGCCTTATTCACCAAAAAAATAGGTACAAAAGGGGAAACAATAGATGGCAGAGGAAGATGGACACGAGGAAGCCATTCATGAGGAGGAAGACCTCCATGAGACAGAAACAAATTTTGACCTTGTTGACTTGGATGAGTAGCATGATCATGAGCCTTCCAGTGTGATTATCAAAGAGAAGGATGCCCAAATCAGGGAGCTTCATACCAACTAAGAGAGATCTAAGTTTGTGATTACATATTATGAGCAAGAAAATCAACAACTCAAAACCAAGCAGTCAATCATGGAGATTCAACTTCTCAAGGAAAAAAGAGAAGAAAAAAAGGCAAAGGCCTTGCTTGATGAGGCTTATGAGAGGTATGGTGAAAAAAATGAGGTAGAAAAACAAGTGCCAAGAAGGAGACCTAGGACTAGAGGGCTGAAAAGAGATCTAGAATTAGAGAGGCAAAATGATGCTGAACTTGCCAATGAGCTCACTTTGAATGAGTAGTTTTCCATCATGGTAAATGATAACCGGGAGCATTTTCTTGACAAGGCCAACCAGAATATTGATAAGATCCTGGAGAAGGAAAATAAGGACAATGACATATTGAGGAAGAGGGAAAAATGCTACTGCAAGAGAAATCAAATTGCAAGGTCAAAGCTCCAAAAGGCCAAATCAAGACTTGAAACCATAACCAAGAAAAATGAAGGGGAAAAGCTTGATATCCTTGCCTAGGAATCACTCATTTCCTAACACACCTCATCAGCCTCCCACAGAAAGAAAAAAAATTGAAGAATTTTGAGCAATTTTTGAAAATTTTGGAAATTTTTGCACTTTTTGCAGTTTTACACAATCCCACAGTCAAAGTGTAGCACACTTTTTCTAGGGATCTCCAATGGAAAAAATAAAAGAACCATTGGATTCATAAGGCCATTTATAGTTATCAAAACAACTTTAAAAAACTTTTTTGGGTCGAAGGAGCAGTCAAAAAGGTAAAAAATACTCAAAAAATCACATTTTTGCCCTGTTTTGGATGTTGGCGCTGCACTTTTGACCAGTCTTGGGAGAATCCATTTTTTGAGAATCACATCATTACCAATTTGGCACTAATAATATATCTATAAAATAGACTATGCAAGCTTTCCAATGAGCTATCTTGAGCTCAATTTGGACACATGGAACCCCCTCAAAAGTGGAGCTGAAGTTGGCACTGCACTTTTGACCTTGGCGCTGCGATTTTGACAAATTTTATGAGTTTGCTGATATTTCCAAATTTTCTCAATTTTTCTCAGTTTCAATTGGAAAATGGAATTTTTACTAATGTAATTCATGATGTTAATGTAATTTTGGTGTTTTTACACTTACCTAGGGTAAATACATTAGATGAAAACTTTTGATGAAGATGTAATGAATCAGTTTCCAAAAAGTGAGGGATGAGCCAGTTTGACCTCCCTACACTCTAGGTATCAGTTCATTTTTTGGTGGAACTTATCCTCCTCTCTGGGATTCGGCCCCCGAGGTTGGGAGAAGTTGTTTTTTGTTCTATATCTTGAAATTTTTTATTCATTTCAGAGGTTGGATGTTATTACATTTATTAGAGACTCTAGTGTAATCAATATTTGGAAAGAAATTAATGAAAGAGTTGTAGCTTTTTATATGGGATACCCGTGGTATGGAAATTTAACATTATTCTTCTTATGCCACATATATATGAATTTTTTGTTTCATGATTCATTTCATCTCTATTATACGCTGGTTTTCAAGTTGATAAGCAGAATACATCTATGATGCATTGTTTTGGGAAAATCTTCATAATTTGTTCATTATCTTTAGTTTAGAAAGAATATATGCTTTTCCTTGCTCTTTCTAGCTCCTCATCAGTCTGATCCATCTCACTCTCAAGCCCTAAAATTTTAGCCTTCCTACCTACCTTTCCCCATTGAATCTCTGCAACCCTAATCTTATTTTTCCTGACCTAGCCTCTTTGACCTAATCCTCATCAAACAAATCAATTCAAAAAAAAAAACCCTTGCACTCATATCTACCCTAAAACCATAATTCATCCAACCCTCTTGGCTATGATTTTGTGGAGAGAGTCCTCTCCGGTTTGGTAGGGCTAGCTACCAGGCTAAAATATTGGTCCATGGTTACCTATGTTTGGACTCTTTATTAGCCGCAGAGATCCAGTGGGGTGATAACATACTGGTGTCGTTTCCAGGGAACAAAAGATTTATTTTCCCTGGGTGTATGACAACAATTATTGGAATTTGATCCTTTGGATGATAGGATTAAGTTTCAGAAAGGTTTTTTGAATAATTGCAGTGCCGAGATTGTAGATTTGGCTTCGAGAAGATATACCAGAGCAAATCCCAATCCTGATCCAGCTGATCCAATCGAATATCCGGAGAAGCTTTTCTGGAAGCATAGACATCAAGCCACAGAGATTCAGTTAGGTCCAATCCCATTGGTAAGATCTACTTCACTACCTAATAAAGTATTATCTCTGGAAGATATACCATATGATATAAAATTTGAATTGTCATTGTTTAGATCTAAGTCTGAAACCTCTTTAGCCAACATAGTCTTTGATCCTTTAAGACTCTCTTAGGTCAAGTCATTATCTGAGTTAGATCTTAATTCTCTGAAAATTGAGGAAAATATCCTTTTTAAGGCGTATGGTCTGCCCATGTTTTTGACAGAATATGAAGAGTATTTTGAAAATAAATATGAGCCTAAGGATGAAGATTTTATCCTTGCCAATGATCATGAGTTGGAGACTGAATCAGATTATTATTAGTGGGGGTACTTGAATGCACTTAGTTCACAACAAAGGCAACTCTCATTGAGGAGAAAAGATGTGCTGGTTAATCCCAGTCAGAAAATGGAATCTCAGTAGAAAGATACTCAAACAAAGTAGAATACTCTGGGTAATCAGTAAAGGAAAAGAGCCCACAGTCACAAATCAGAATAAGGTAAATTAGCCATTCACAAGTTCAACAAGTAAGGAAAAGGGTAGCCAGAAGAAATAATCACCATCAAAGGATCAACATACTGAACGATGAGACATCGTCATTAAAGAGGTAGACAAATCCACTCCTTTCAGCCTAGAAACTGAAATTTCAAAATTAAAAGTGTCTATTCCTTTAACCATGCTTGTTAAGAATAAAAAATATAAGTCCCGTGTTGCCAAAATGCTTAAAGTAGATCTTTTTTCTGACATGGTAAATTTCGAAGATGATCAGCCCAAACTTATTTTTGGTCCTGCTATTGATGGTCAGTTAGAAGATAGCAAGGTTACCCCATTCTACTTGAGTCTAATAATCCACCAATGCATTTTACACAATTCCATGTTAGACTCCAGAGCATCTCATAATCTAATGCCAAAATCCATTATGGAAAATTTGGGCCTTGATATCACACATCCTTACCATGACTTATACTCCTTCGATTCAGGTAGAGTCCATTGTATTGGTGTTATGCAAGAAAATCCTCTCTGCGTACAAATAATATCCCTCTAGCCCTATAGTGGGTCTAGTAACAACAAGGAATAATTAGAAACCTACTTTCCTAGATTGTAAATGCGTACAAATTGCGAGTAGATCACCTACCTCAATCTGATGCTAATTCCCATTTCAGTCCTTTTTTCCTTCACGTTCCGTGGCCATATATTTTCCACTACCGGTGCTCGGTTACCTGCACAAAGGATCAAAACAACAAAAAATGTGAAATCAGAACATATTTAATGCACATACAACCTACTTAGCTAATCAAGGAAAAATAAGAATCCAATCACACATTAAGACAAGAATGGAAATCACGAACCAATCATGTTATATTAAAATAGAGAGGGGGAGTTACAACTTACGCCTTGATGTCGTAGCTATTATTCAACGGGTCTTGATCCATGCACGTCTCGAAAGCACTCTTTCAACTTCATGTGAGGGAAAAAGGCCTCAACTCTCACTCGGTGTCTATAGAAACAAACAATCTCTTTGTTGTTCTTCTATCTCTATTCTAACTAGAAGAGCTATGGGAGATTGCCCATTATATAGCAAAGGAGGAGGGAGCATGGATCCAATTTATGTGGGGAAATGGGTTATCCCTTTGGGTGGTTCCACTTTTGTAGGAACAAAGAGGCCAAAGGGAGAAGCTTGGCTCTATCCTCAGGAACAAACAACCAGGTCTCTACCATGAAGCTTCCAGATCTTGAAGCTTCAGTTCCATTTTTAAAAAAATTCCTAGAAGGGGATCGACACAACTATGAGCTTCATTCCAGGGCTGATTGATGCAACCCTAGAAAAAAAAGAGGGCATCGATGTGAAAAAGACACGGAGAGGGTGCACTGCTCCAGATAACTAGGTTTACAAGGAGCTGCTTCAAGAATGGCCATCAAAGAGTTTTTTCATTGTGCTAAAGAGGACATGAAGGTATATTTTCATGATGGAAAAATTCCATAGAGGTCACTATTAAGGGGTCTCCAGGATCAGGAACAGGGAGTACAGGTATAGTGACAAATTTTTGTGTAACATATGCTCCCTAAAGCAAGAAGGTCGAACGAGAGTGAGAGGTGAAATTATTTATGAATAAGTGTCAGGACCAAGATGTCGTCATCAAAAAACCTGCGCAAACAAGCACACATATACATAAACTAATATCTCTGAAATAATCACATGACATAAGGTATGGACGCAACCATCCATAGAAGTATTCATGAAACAGGATCCAAGGTATGGTCGCAACCATCCAAATGAAGAGGATCATGAATATAAACTCAAGTTATGGTCGCAGCCATAAAAATGAAAGATTCATGTGTACAATCATGAATAATACATATCACCTCGCATCCTAGGTTTTATCAGACAAAACCTAGGGTATTGTGCTCTATCATGACCAGATCAAGTACAAATTCAAGCATGTGAATAAATGATTTGAAGTCAAACATGCAAGAAAATCACCAAATTACCAGCCAATGATGTAAACCATTAACATGTGTGAGAGAAACCACCAATAATGACAATGGATCTCAAGGTGCCAACAATACAATCCACGAGATGCAAATAAGGAGCTATCGTCGAACATTCGTGGAATCACCTGATCAAAGGCCAATGATGTAAGCCTATCGTCGGATGTGAACAACCTCCCATTAGGGCATGTAGGCTCTAAGGTACTGGAAAGGGGATCTCTAGATCAAATTCCCGGATAATGTGTTGAGGTCGATAAGAAGTGATCCATCGAAGGAGGGCCATAATGTATCCCACATCATCGAAATGAGATGAAGGCAATAAGATGATAATGAGAGTGATCATAGAACCAAGAAATGGATGATACACAGAAGGAAATTCTCTTGAACATATCAGATACAAGACTCCAGATTTGGCAGTATTTGAGTCAAATGGAATAAGAGGTCATGCTAGACAAGAATGGTGATGAAATAAGAGGAAAAATAGATTTCCAAAACTAATGGAGGCAAAGTGACAAATTAAGGATATCCCCAACCCGACACGAAACAGAGGATGTGTCATGTTCAAGAGTGACATACTGCCAACACAATTGATCAATGCTTTCCATTCCCCCCCACCATTTCTGGCGAGTACCCCAATTATTTCTGTATACAAGTTTGAAGAGGATAACATATGCTTGTGATATAAGTTTTTCCTTTGGAAAAATCCATCCTAGTACATTTTATCAGCCCAAGGAAGGAGGAAATCGATGTCGTCATGATGACAGATCCAATGTCGTTAAATTTTAACGAGCTCGACAAAGGTGAAACTTGGCATCTTTTCATGCTTATAGAGTTTTAAAAGAGGAAAAACGAAAAATATAGGTGGCCCTTTTCGAAAATAGTCCCTCATACCCAAAAATGTAGAAAAAAAAGTGTGAGAGAACCTCTTAGTCACAATTG
This sequence comes from Pinus albicaulis, assembly GCA_034641835.2. Taxonomy (NCBI): domain Eukaryota; kingdom Viridiplantae; phylum Streptophyta; class Pinopsida; order Pinales; family Pinaceae; genus Pinus; species Pinus albicaulis. The sequence continues at coordinate 901,558,378 of CM076570.1, forward strand.
ATTAAGGTATTCTTGTTTTGTAAGTAATTTATCCCAGCCTGAAAAAGGGGTAATCGTATATTGGGTAAATGACTTTTCATGCACTTTAACGAGCTCAAAATGACAAGAACTTGAAAATATTTTCATGTTGAGAGAGACAGAAAAGAATTGAAAGATGAATCCAAGGGGGTTACTTTTTCATTTGTTTTTAATCGAGTCTAAAAAAGTAGTAAACTAGAACTCATAAAAGTGTCATCCATGAATACATAGAACCGGTCACTGCACAAGAACAAACCAAAAACTAATTTCGAGGTAAGAGCATTTAAAATATTATTAAAATAATGGAAAAAACCCTAAAATTTCATTATGCATACATAAAATATGAATAAAGTAAAAAACAAATTACTTTTTACTTTCACTTGGTTGAGAAAGAGTTTTTAATCCTATTTTAGCTCGAATCTTCAGGAGTGCATTGTAGGAGGTCTGGGAGGTCAATCAACGAGCCGTCTGTGCTAGGTAAGAGGCGTTTTCTTTGCCTGCATTTCAATATTCATTTGACTGTATTTGAGGGTTGATTTGGATTTTGGGGCAAGGATTTTAATTTGGGTAACACTGTGGATCATCATGGGTATCCACCATCGTGACCGCGCTGACCTACCCTTTTTACAATGGGAAGGTCCCTGATCGACGCTGTTGTTTTTTAAACAGTCGCGCCGATCGCAGGGCAGAAAAAAGAATAGAAACCCCCAAAATCAAGCTTTTAATCCAATCTAAAGACTAAGAAGTATTTGTTGAATGTCATTATAGGGAAGAGAAGCCATCAATCATGGTGATTGAGTGGAAATAATGAGATCATGATGAATTTGATTAGGAAGCTATGAAAAACCAAGTTTGCATGGACACAATGAGGAAATATGGGCTCCTTAAGTTATTTATGACCCCAGGGATAAGATCTCAACTAGATTTGCTGCAGTATCTGGTCAATATTTGGGACAAACCGAGAGAGATTTATCCTTGGTGACTAGGAACTAGAAATTGAAGTGGCAGACATCTACTTCATCATTGTCCTCTTGTGTAGAGGGGCACGAGCATGTTTGTCGAGAGCCCTAATCATGGGCGAGAGTATGGAAATGCTCATTGGGAGAGCATGCTATGAAGCAAAATTATCCTTGAGTGGAAAAATAAACATAAGTACCATAAATGATCTAGAACTCAAGGTATTGTTCTATACTATTACACGTGTGGCTGGGGTACAAGCACTGCATGAGGCCACTAAGGCTCAACTACAGACTCTGGTGGATTGCATGGCACCCACCATATTCAATTGGTGTGAGGCCATAGTGGAAAACATGAAGAACAACTTATGAAGTGTAAAATCAACAAACTGAAGCAGTTTGGATACAAGTCTATATTGACAGCCTTCTTCTTAGAGCGAGTGCCTCTATTTGAGTACCAGGGGATAGAGATAGATGCACTGGTGCTACGAGAGCCATGATTGGAAAGGTGGGTAGGATTGATGCCTCATAGAGGAGGTGGCCAAAGTATGTGTGTGTGTGTGTGTGTGAACTGATGTGAAGCTTTATGTATCACAGATGTTGGACCACAGAGGCCGACGGGGATGTCACCCATTGCCAAGAGGGTGGTAAGAGACTTCGAGGGTGCCCATTATGTGGAGGGATAAGACCCCGAAGAGGAGATTTCAAGGAACCTGGATACCTTAACCACCGAGATTCTGGAATATGCATAGATGGGAGATATTCCCCATCAGTACCAATGACATATTGTTAGGGGTATTGGATCACATCCATCGACTATTGACTCAAGTGATTTGATAAGTAGCCTAATATTGTGATCACCACGTGGATTAGATTAGATTTTCCTTTTCTGCAGTTTTTCCGAGACCTGCTAGTCTCGCTATGTATTAGGACATACATTATTTTTTGATGGGGGTATGATTTACCTGTAAACACTATTTGAAAACCAATCAATATATATATGTGTGTGTTTGTGTGTGTGTGTGTGTGTGTGTGTGTGTGTGTGTATATATATATATAGATATGCTACTTTCCTATTATGTTATGATGATTATAAATTCCGCAAATATCTATCTAGAACATGATTAGCCAATGTATCTGTTCATGTATTCATCCGTCATGGAATATGATGATATGTGATGTAATCAAATTTTCTTTCTAACAATTGAACACACAGATACATTCTCAAGATTTGATGGTGTCTAACAGAATATTACTCATTAAATTGTAGAACAATAAGCTTTGAGTCCAGGTTAACAACCAATTCTCTAATTCCAAGAGAGATTGCTTCGTACCAAAACACGTTTTACAATATATGGCCCCTTTCTGAAAAACACGTTTTACGATATATGGCCCATGCCATGTGGGTTCGAATTATCCTGCCCCCAACTTATCATGTGCTTGGTCATAGAGAAGGACCAAGTCTCCTTCACAGAAGGTACGTGGAGAAATCGTCTGATTGAAATGGGATTTGACTCGTTTCTTCTATGCTTAAGTAACCAAAGCGGCAAAGCATCGAGTTTCGTTAAGCCATTCCAAGTACAAAATACATTCCTCTTCTAGAGAGGTATTCAGAAGTAATTCGACAGCTAACTTGAGTGAAATTATTTCACATTCAATCGGAAAGGTTTCTTCGAGGCCATACACTAACTGAAATGGAGTGAATCCAGTAGCGTTCTTGGCCAAGGTTTGGTATGCCCAAAGAGCTGAAAAAAACACGAGGTACCAATTTTACTTGTGCATCCCAATGGTGCGATGAAGCATAGTAACTAAAACCTTATTTATTGCTTCAAATTAGTCGTTGGCCTGAGGGTAGTGTTGAGCCCTAAAAGTGTCTTCTTCTTTGCCAAATTACACTTCATATTATCATTCCTTTTTTTCATTTTATAGACCTAAAGATCAATAAGAATGATCAAAATCACTTAAGGAATACATGCAATGACCAACTTGTTATACTTTTGTGGTTTTGTTGTCTTAATGATTTCTGAGCAGTTTTAGCTATGGAATGTAGTCATTCTGTAGCCAGTTACATATTCCGTAACCATTTTGGTGTTTGAACATATTACAGGTGTCATCTGAAGAAAAGGCATATATGGTTAGATTATAAATCTTTCCTACATCATTCCTTGTCACCCACGAACGCTGAGTCAATAACTGGAGATGCTTATGCACGTGTTCAAACCAAAAGTCTGAGAAGCAGATTTTTATAAGGATAAGGACTCTTGATTTTCTTTCGGAAAATCACAAGTCCTATAAAGGAGTTTTAGTTTGATTTTGAATTTATAATACACCTGTGCCTACTTTCATTCAATATCAGTTATGTAATTGCCTATAAATTTAGCTCGGTGAGACCGAGAAAACAAGTTAACTCTTATTTTTCCCAATACTGTGATACTCTGTTTCAAAGTATTTTTGATAATAAGAAGAAGCATAACTTTGATGTTGTATTGAAGACAAACTTGAGGAGTTAAATATTTTTATGCCAAATTGATAGCAAAGGGTCCCTGCTATCCAAGGAGGCTTCCACATGCTTTCTAGATAAGTAGCTTATAATTCTGTGTTGTTATATTTCTTACTTAGACAGTTTTCTGAGTTCATATCTTTTAGTATCATGTCTTGCATTGTTTCTTTAACTAACAGATCCTCATGATGTTATAGTCAGTATTTTCTCAAAGATTTTCCAACATATATCTATTCAATGAATGGATTTTATTGTGACATCTTGAGTTACCAGTACTTTAGCTTTTGTTATTTAGATTAAAAGATCCTCATTATCTTACAGCCATTCTTTTTCTTAAAATATTTTCCAACACATCACTACTATATGAATGAGATTTGGTTGTGCTATGTTGAGTTAATTAGCATTTTCTTTTCTGCAATTAGATAGAAGATCCTCATGTTGTTACAAAGAGTCTTTTTCTCAAAACTGTTCCAATAAATCTATAAATCACATAAAAGACCTAATTGTAATACTGTGGGTTACTTGTTGTTTAGAATATCTTTATTTCATTATATCTAATCTCCTTCAATAAAATCTTCCAATAAATCACTAGCTGATGAACGAGATCCAGTTATAATGTCATAAGTAGTTTCAAATATTCATAGGAGATCCTTAGCATATTATAGAAATTTTCTTCTCAAGCTATTCCAAAATATCTCTATCATATGAATAAGATTGCACTATAATATTCTAAGTTGCTGTCTATTTTTAGGAATATCCTCATCACATTGGAGTTTAATATCTTTCACAAATTATTACAAAAAACCTCTAATTAAAAGGATCAGGTTGAAATATAATGTCTTGAGTTACATTTCATGTTCATTTGCACGCTAGGACATCCATGGATTAGAATTCTATGTTTTTCATCATTTTTCTAATTAGGGATAGAATTTACAATTACACTTTGTTTTGAGTCTAAGGTTCTCTTTTCTTTCCTTTTTGACATAGATTTGATGTCATCTTTTGAACATAGAATAACATACTAAAACTCAAACATAAGAAAACTCAAAAAAATCAACAAAATACTGAAAACAATGAAATAAGAATAAGGATATTTAGGCACATATAGTGCAAGTATACATCATCAGTTTACAAGCCCTAGTCGATAATTTATGCTATCAATTCAGGAAACTGAATTGACTAAATAGGTAGTATGGAGTTGAGCTATCGTTACGCAAGCCCAATTGAGAAGTAAACTCACCCATCATTTAGTGGAAAAAATGAGAGCCATGGTCAGTGGTAATGGCCTAAGGAACACCAAATCGTGCAATAACATGTTTGAAGAGAAATTGAGCCAAATTTTTACCATCGACAACATATGTAGGAACCGCCTCAGCCGATTTAGTGAAATAGTCTACAAAGACAATGATATAAGCCTGCCCCTCGGCCGAGTGAGGGTTAAATGTCATGAAGTCAATGCCCCATTTGGCAAAGCGGCCAACTGTAACAACTAGGTGTAAGGGTGCGGGTGGGGCGTGCATCTTGTGCTGATAAATATGGCAAGCATGGAATTTGCGGATGGAAAGGATGCCGTCTTTGAAAATAGAAGGCCAGAAATGAACAACATAAAGGATTTTTTCAGTTATTTCATAGCCAGACATATGACGACCACATGCCCCAGAGGGGTAGTCATTAAGAACTCTCTCAGCTTCTTCGAAAGTTAGACAAAGACGAATAATAAATCGATGCCTACGTGGTATAAAGTATCCCCAATGATACGATACGGATGGGAATGATGTCGAATCCAGCGACGATCAGACTTGTCCAACTTGGATAGGAAAGTTTGGGTCTGGAGATACACAATTGTATCACCGTAACATGGATCAACAATGTTGATTAGGAAGAGAGTCTCGTCTAGAATGTACTCATAGAGATCGGATGGAGGAGAGGTAGAGGGAAGGGGCCATATTAATTCAGTGAAAACCAATGATTTCTTTGATTTGGCAGCAGTGAATTCCAAATCAAACTCTTGTAAAATGACAATCCATTTTGAATATTCCCCCCCAGCAACTAGCGGGTCAAGATATAAGTCATAGGATTTCAGTCAGAGATCACGACAGTCATGCGTAAAAGAATATAATGCTGAAAGTGGTGAACAACATGTACCGTAGCTAAATCTAGTTTCTCGACATGGGAAGATCAAGTTTCTATATCCATCAGGTTACGAATGAGGTAATAGATGACATGTTCAGTACTATTGTCGTCGTCCTAAATGAGTACGATAGCTATGGTACCAAAGGAAGTTGTTAGTCATGATGATATTTTTGGGGATGCAGTAAAGGGTCATTGATAAGAACCTTCTATAAAGCATCGAAGAAGCATTGGAAAACTTCATCCCATAGAAATGGGATCCCTTGTTTCAGTAATCATGTAAAAGCCTTAGCAAGTTCCATGTAATTGGGAATGAAACAACGTAGGAAATTATCTTTCCCCTATAGACTTTGCAATTGCGATAAAGACGAGGGAGGGGGTAAATTTAAGATAGCCTCGACTTTCAAGGGGTCGAGACGAATGCCTTATTTAGAGAAAAAAAACCCAAGTATTCTTCCAGATTCCATACAAAAAACACACTTATGAAAATTCAAACAAATATTGTATTGACGATAGCATAGAAAAATCTCTCGAAGGTGTGTGGGATGGTCACAACGCTTAGCCGAATGAGCACGGAGGTCATCCAGATAAGGCTGCACAATGTTTTTAATGTCATGAAAATCATAGGACATTGCACACTGGAAAGTAGCATCAACGTTCTTGAGACCAAAAGGGAGATTTTTGTAAGCCAAGGTCCCACATGGACAGATAAAGGAAGTCTTGTGTTGATCAGTGGGTAAGATTTTGATTTGGTTGTAGCCAGAAAAAACATCCATAAAGGAGAATATCTCACTCCCAGCGCATTAATTGATGATCTGGTCAATAAACAGAGTGGGATAGTTATCCCTCGGGAAGGCCCGATTAATATCTCGGTAATCAACACAAACACAAATGGTACCCTGTTTTTTATTGACATGGATAATATTGGACACCCAATCTGTCAATGGGATGGGATAAATGAATCCAACCTTAATAAGTTTTTCAACTTCTCCCTTAATGGCAACAGCCTTTCTAGGGTGCACTGGGTGAAGTCAAACAGGCTTCGCGTCAGGGTAAGTCGGTATTTCAAGCACCACTATACTCTGGTTGATTTCGAGAATTTCCTCATAGGACCATGCAAAAACATCTCGAAATTATTGAAAAATACTAGTATAGAGCTTGATCTCATTTAGAGAGCAAGTCACCCCAATATGAATATTCTCGAAAATTCATGGTTTCACAGAAATTTCGATAGGCATAGTCTCAGTAATATTGCCCATATTCCCTTAAAAAAAAAAAACCTCATGGGTCAACATCGAGGTCAAGAGTGGGTCATGCGAAACATGGGGAGTGAGATTTTTGTGACATGGCTGAGCTACTCCATGACTCGAGAGAAACGATGAACGATGATGAATATCATTCTAAGGGGTTTCCTTAAGGGACATAGTTTCCATGATACTCTCGTCGAATGGAAATGTCTCATTCAGGGGATCAGATGAATCCGAGTAACTGAGCCAAGGAGATTGGGAGTACGCATCAAAATCCATGCTAGAAGTAGCATGTTCAGAGTAATTAGCCAAAGCCAAGATGATTTCACAATAATTGACCTCTACCGAGCTTAACAACATCACATCACCAAACAAATCGACCTAATTAGGTGAAGGGATGATCCGAGGATTAGAAGAAGTGGAGATTATGTTAACTTGAGCAGTGTTTAGTGGAGGAAGAGAAAATATACCCATAAGGGAAAAATATTTGAAGAGCCCTGCCCCCACACTCTCATATGGCATTGCAGTATGGTCTACATATGGAACATTTTCGTCAGAAGAAGAGGAAGTGAAAAAGGACAACTGATCAATAGTGATAATATTTCCTTCATGCGGGAAACGAAGAACACGCAATAGAGTGGACGACATGCAAAGAATAGCATGAGTCTAAGTATGACCAAGGAGAAGATTACAATTGAGCCTGGCATCAACAACTTTAACCTCTACGTTGACCGTTTTTCCTTCCAATGTGATAGGAAAAGGCTTGGAAGGATACCAAAAGGACGAGAATCTCTCCCGTCAAAGGCCTCCAAAGTATTCGGAGATTGATTGAGAGTTGGAGAACTAATGGCTTTCCAACATGAAATGGAAATAATACATGTAGATGCACCATTTTCCATGACTGCTCAATGGATATTATTACCATTAATCCCAACTTGGATAATCAAATCAAGTTGGTTAGGGAGACACGAGATGGAATTCTCTAGATCAAAAGTAATAAGGCTAGAATCGGCAAGATCAACTCCTCCAATGGAAGATAAAAATGCCTTCCATTATGACATAAATATCTAAAGCACCTCTAGCGTGGACATAGTGGATGATACCTGAGCCAAATCGTCAACAATATTATAATTCTAAGTGACACATGCGTTTAGGTTATAAGAGGACTTGCGAAGCACACCTTTAGAAGGTGGTTGTACAATGGGCTCAGAACTAGGCATTTCAATACGAAGAGGGCCAGAAGAGGGCGGGGGAGGAGGAGTAGGAGAATATGTGATTTATTTCCCCACAACTTGATGTGGTTCTGCATAAAATTTTGATCTGGTAGCGATAAATATGGGTGCAGTACCATTAATCATGAAAAATTGAGAACCAAAATGGGAGGAAGACTAGGGTTCCACCATTTGTGTCTGTTGTGATGGAAATGGTTCCTTAAGAACAAACAGATTCCCTTGGGTGCCTTTTGGTTCCCCAATGGAGTCGCCAATTTATTATGCAGTAAAATCCTCTCTGTGGACAGAAACGATCCCTCCAGCCCTAGAGTGGGTCTAGTGACAACAGGGAACAATTAGAAACCTACTTTCCTAGATTGTAAATCCATATAGATTGTGAATAGATCACCTACCTCAATCTAATGCTAATTCTCGTCTGAATCCTTTGGTCCTTCACATTCTGTCGCCAGATCTTTGCCGCTATCGGTGCTCAGTTACCTACACAAAGGATCAAAATGACAAAAAACGTGAAATCATAACATATATAATGCACATACAACCTACTTAGTTGATCAAGGAAAACTAAGAATCCATTCACGCATTAAGACAAGAATGGAAATCACGAACCAATCATATTATATTAAAATAGAGAGGGGAAGTTACAACCTGCGCCTTGATGTCACATCTCTCCTTCAACGAGTCTTAATCTAGGCATGTCTCCAAAGTGCTCTTTCAAATTGATGCGAGGGCAAAAGGTATCAACTCTCGCTCAGTGTCTATAGCAACAAATGGTCTCTCTACTGTTCTTCTATATCTATTCTAACTATCAGAGCTATATGATATTTCCCATTATATAGCAAAGGAGGAGGGAGCATGGATCCACATTAGGCGGGGAAATGGGTTATCCCTTTGGGTGGTTCCACTTTTGTAGGAACAAAGAGGCCAAAGGGAGAAGCTCGACTCTATCCTTAGGAACAAACAACCAGGTCTCTACCACGAAGCTTCCAGATCTCGAAGCTTCACTTCCATTTTTAAAAAAATTCCCAAAAGGGGATCGACACGAGTATGAGCTTCATTCCTATGCTGATCGGTGCAACCCTTGACCAAAAAGAGGGCATTGGCATGAGCAAGACACGGAGAGGGCGTGTTGCTCTAGATAACTAGGTTTACAAGGATATGCTTCAGGAATGGCTATCAGAGAAATTGTTCATTGTGTTGAAGAGGACATGAAGGTTGTTGGGTATACGACCAAAGTCCCACATTGACTAGAAGTGGGGAGGATCATGGGTATATAAGGATGGACAAATATCTCCATTGGTATGAGGCCTTTTGGGGTAAAGCCCATAAGCAAAGCCATGAGGGCTTAGGCCCAAAGTGGACAATATCATACCATTGTGGAGATATGCGGTGTCCAGAATCCTTACAAGTGGTATCGGAGCCATGCGCCGAAGTTAGTGAAGTGGATGAATCCTCGAATGCCGAACGAAGGTGGTGGGCCCCGGTAATATCATGATGGGATCCATGGATGAGCTCGGTTAGACATGCGGTATGCTCCGGATTCTTCATGGACGTGTCCTGGTCCCAACATGGTGAAGAGGAGTTGACTTGGGATAGAGCAAGCTCTCGAGGCAGGTAGTGCTCCATGTAAGGCATGTGCTTCCAACGCATTGGAGCGGAGAATCCTGGTTGGTAGAGAGTGGACGGATGGATAATTGTTTGAGGGGAGGCTCGATGGTCCTTTGTTCGAGAGGAGGATTGTTGGGTATACGACCAAAGTCCCACATTGACTAGAAGTGGGGAGGATCATGGGTATATAAGGATGGAAAAATATCTCCATTGGTATGAGGCCTTTTGGGGTAAAGCCCATAAGCAAAGCCATGAGGGCTTAGGCCCAAAGTGGACAATATCATACCATTGTGGAGATATGTGGTGTCCAGAATCCTTACAAAGGTATATCTTCATGATGGAAAACAGGCATAAAGGTCACTATTAAGGGTTTCCAGGATTAGGAACAGGGAGTACAGGTATAGTGTGAAATTTTTGTATAAAAATTGGCCTTATTAAATATTTGGTAGTCTCCCTAGAGCAGATTCCAGCAAAGAATGTTCTAATGGATGTGGTGGTAGATGACATACTGCCATGGTTTGGCATGTTGCTGTCAAGATCTTGAGGGGGGGAATTAAGGGGCACATTGCAATTAGACTTTTCTTATGCAACCATCCTTGTTTTCGGACAATTAAGAAAATTGTACCATGAAACAAAGATGAAATATATGGTCACAAGCAAATAAAATCCCAAAAATCATTCGATAAATTTTGTACATACATATTTAGAGTCATTTATTTTGTTATTATAGCAGCTTAAATGATGTAGATAGTCATCTTGTAGAAGTAGAAGATGTTCTAGAGGTTCATAATTGCATCAGAAAATTTATAAAAAAGGAAAAAGGGAATCTGTTGAGTTCATCAAAACAACCATCAAATGAGGCAGAGAAAAACTCATAACAACCATTAGATCAAGTGGAAGAAAGTCTGAAAAAGCATGAAGAAACAGTTCAGAAATTTGAGCCAAAACATAAATTAGAGTTTTAGCACTTGGAGGATGAAAATGGTTTATGGTCGATGGAATTTGATGGTGCCTTGGGGAAGGGTAGGGCAAGCATTGGAATTTGGGTCTACAACCCTTTTCATCAGCCTTGTAAGGTTCCTAAAAATGTTAGATTATGCTCACATAAGTTAGCTTTTGATTGCACTAACAATGAGGCGAAGTATGAAGCACTGATTACTGGCCTAAATATTTTGAAGAAACTGGGTGCAAAAATAATTTCAGTACATGGTGATTCAGAACTTATGATCAAGCAAGTTAAAGGTGAATATCAATCTAACCATCCTCGAATGAGAGCACACAAGAATGTTGTCCTACATATTTTGAAATTTTTTCTAGAGTATACACTTATAGTTGTACTAAGGAGTCAAAATCTCATGGCAGATTCATTGGCTACAACTGCAAGAAATTTTAAGATCCCCATCTATTCAAACATAAAGTTTGAGATTCATGTGAAACACCAGCCCACTGTTCCCGATAACTTATGGTATTGGCAAGTATTCCGGGATGATAAGCAGGTAAATAACTTTCTCCAAGGTGAGGCTAATTTGAGAATTTTTCCATAGATGAAATTTGTGGCAAATATGGCCAGGACATAGAAGAAACTCAAGTGGATGTACTACAAATAAAAGACAACAATATTAAAAAAGGTCTCATACCTTTGGAATAATTTTTTGACCAATATTACGTAGCAAGAAAGCCTACATTGGTGCCTACGGAAAAATATGTTGAAGACGTGAACATCGAGACAGTAGACAAACCAAAGATGGTTAAACTTTCCAAGTCTTTATCTCCTGAGGTAAAGGTTGAATATGTTAATTTACTTTCTGAATTTTCTGATGTTTTCGCATGGGAATATGCAGATTTAAAGGTGTATGACAAGAAAATAATTCATCACACTATTTTGTTTAAGTTCGATCGAAAGCCCTTTCGGAAATTTGATAAGAATCAATCCCAGATTGCTGCCATCAATTGAAAAATAGGGAAATAGACTTTTCAAGTCCGGTATTATTGTTCCTATCAAATTTTCTGATTGGGTTTTGAATTTGGTCCCATTAAGAAAGAAGACTAGAGAAATTCGGCTCTACATAGATTTAAGGAACTTGAAAAAATTATCTATCAAGGACAACTATCCACTTCCTAAAATGGATCACATCCTTCAAAGAGTTGTTGGGTCTTTCCAGATGTCACTGTTGGATGGATATTCAGGATATAACTAGATTTTGGTGCATGGGGCTGATCAGTACAAGACAAAATTTAATACACCTTGAGGCATGTTCAAATATGCAAAGGTGTCATTCAGTTTGAAAAATACAGGGGTGACATTTCAGCGGGCCATGGACATAGAATTCGCCAATGAAAAAGATGTTTTCTTGGTTGTTTATTTAGATGAATTGACAATGTTTTCACATTATGATGCTGAAAATTTGCATCATTTAAGAATTGTTTTCGAGAGATGCAGGAAGTTCAGAATCTCTCTCAACCCAAATAAAATCCTTTTTTCCATGGAGGAGGGAAAACTTCTCAGTCACATCATCTCCGAGGATGGGATCCGGATTAACCCTTCTCATGTTCAACCAATTCAGAGGATTGATTTCCCTCGCAACAAAAAGGAAATACAAGCATTCAATGGTAATATGATTTTCTTACGTAGATTCATTCCTAATTTGGATGAGCATCTTAGAGAGTTGAAAAATATGTTGAAGAAAGATAATGGTGTGAAGTGGTCTAAATATGCCTGGAAGTCTTTCAACTCAGTAAAGTTTGCCTTGACCACTACCACTATTTTAATAAGTCATGATTATACTATTTATTTCATAATATTCTCATTTGCTTTTGATCACACCATGGCAGCAGTCTTGATGTAGAAAATGGATAAAACTGAGCTACCAATTGCATTTTTCAGTTGAAATATCAGATATGCAGCCCTTCGGTACAACATCATAGAGAAAATTGCTTTAGATTTGGTCAAAGCACTAAAATATTTCAGATTTTACATATTACATTCACACACTCTTGCCTATGTGCCTAATGCAGTTGTAAAAGAAGTTCTCATGCAGACAGACCCAGAAGGTAGGAGAGGGAGATGGATAACAACATTACTATAATATGACCTTGATATCAAGCCCACCAAGCTTATCAAAGGTCAGGGCTTAGCCAATCTCATGGCTGAGTCAAACCTCTATGATCTAGACATCAACCCGATTTCAGCCTTGTTCGATAATGAAGAGGAAGTGAATCTTATTCAGGTATCTGATATCTTTTTGTCATATCCATGATATTCTGATATTATCTATGTTTTGTAACACCTAAACCCTCCTCTAGGCATGGCTAAGAGTCAAGGAAGATCTTTGAAGCTTAAAGCTTCCATGTATTGCATATTGGACAATGCACTTTATTGGAAGGATCTCGTAGGCTTGTTATTGAATTGTTTGGTTGAAGAAGAATCTAAAGAAGTGATGAATGAATTCCACAAAGGAGATTGTGGGGGCCAACTATATTGGAAGACCACAACCAATTAAATATTAAGAGCAAAAAATTATTGGCTGACACTTTTTGCAGATGTATACAAAATAGTAATGAGTTGCCATGAATGTCAAGTTTTTTAGGGTAAAAGAAAGCTGCTCCCATTACCTCTCCAACCTATTTCAGTACAAGCACCATTTCAATAGTGAGGCCTAGATTTCATAGGCAAGATTCACCCAACATCATCTGCACAACACAAATGGATATTGACAACCACAAATTTCTTTACAAAGTGGATCGAAGTGATCCCAACTAGGCAAGCAACATATTTAGTCATCATTCAGTTTTTAGAAACTAATATTTTCTCCTGTTTTGGTTGTCCTACTAAGATAATCACAGATAACATGACATCATTCAAGTCTAATAAGATGACTGAGTTTTGTGACAGATATAACATCAAGTTGGGACACTCTACAACCTACTACCCACAAGGTAATGGATTGGTAGAGTCCTCTAATAAATCCTTGATCAATATCATTAAGAAAATGTTAGAGGAAAATAAAAATAATTGGCATAAGAATTTGATCAATGTATTGTGGTAAGACCGGGTGAGTAGTAAGAATTTTATTGGAATTTCTCCCTTTCAAGTTGTGTATGGTGTTGATACTATGTTTCCTTCATCATTAATAGTCCCGGTAATGAAATTGTTGCAAGAAGCAGGGACTCAGGAAAATGACATACAATGCTAGATTAATCAAATGATACACCTTTAGGAGACGAGAGATGATGTATTTCAGAAAACCTCAAAACTCCATGACAAGATAAAGAAAATATATGATCGGAAAAAAAAGGAAGACAACTTCAAGGTCAGAGATGTAGTACTCCACTGGGATGCCAGAAATGAAGATAAGGGTAAGCATGGAAAATTTGAGAATCTATGGAAAGGGCCATATCAGATTTCTACTTTTCGAGGACATAATGGACAAGAGTGCTTAGGAGGACCAGTAAATGGTAGGCTCCTTAAGCACTATCTTTTCTGAAGCACATTTTTCAATGAGTTTTCCATTTCATTGTAAATATCAATTACATTTTCTGCAAGTGTGAAGTATAGAATCACTGGAGTTTGGAGCCCGAAGTGAAGGCCATGGAGTTTCACTGATTTTATGTTATTTTCAAAGTTCAGTTTTCAGTCAAGTAAGTCAGTATGGAGTCAATTTTCAGTCAATTTTCAGTTTTTGTTGAGTCACTCTATTTCATCTGAGTTATCAATTTTCAATCATGTTTATTAGTTTGAATTTTTTACCATAGTGGCCCAATGGATAAGGCTTTCTGATATACGGTGTTCTTGACACTTCTTTCAGAGCTATCACCCCCAATAAGGCCAATGTTAGTTTCAGTGTTTGCATATTTCCACAAGTGCTCAAAAATCCTCTTTTCATATCATTTAAAGGGTCCCACTCATAATTTTTTTATCATTTCACTAGGTCATGAAAAAATTTAGTCACGGATGGTAGCCCTAGTCCAAAACATCACTCTTCCTCAAATTTGATTACTTGATGCCATAATTTCACACCTTACTTACTGTACACCATCCATAAAGTTAATATCTTCATGTCATCACATCAGTCATGTCATCATGAATTCCAGTATTTTAAGGTTTCATTAGGTATTTTAAGGTTGTTCAAGGTTTCAATAGGTCATTAGGGTTTCCAAGGTTCCAATAAAACTTAATTTCCACTGCATAAGACTAGCAAGTAAAGGGTGATCCAATAACATCTCTTCACCATATGAAGATGATTTGTAAAGAAAAATCCTTGTTTCAGCATGTAATTTTTGTTTTAAAATGGAATTTGTAATTTTCATTACGTAAGTTTATGTCATTAAAAATGTAATAAGTTTATGATTCCCAAGTTGCTAACTCAGAGTTTCAACATGCCAAAGCACCAAAATTTCAAATCAAAGAGTTCTCAAAGTCACTAGATGATCAATTTGTTAAGGAAAAAGTCAAATGCAAAGGTAAAGTGAAGTGAAGTGAAGAAAGGAGAAAGTGGGTCCCAAGGCCCAATTCATTCAAATGATGAAGTATAAAGACCACCAAGACATCTAAATCAAACTCATTTGTACTCCCAAAAGTTGAGCTTGCACTCCCTTAGTTGGAAAAATCGAATTTCAAGGTCATAGGCTGAGTTTTTTTGTGGCACTATGCTTTTAGAGAGTGGCACTACACATTCATAAGTGGCGTTTCACTTTTCACCCACTGGCACTGCGCTTTTTCCTGATGCACTGCAATTTTATCCAGAAAGCTCAAAAGGCACTAAAAAACCTCCAAATATTTCAAAATTTTTAGAAAATGCCTCCTACACACTCTTCCAAGTAAGTACACCAAATTGTTTTCCTCCTTGCACTCATAAACATTGATTTCATAGTGTTTTTGTTCCTATGTAAATTTGGCATTTGGTCTAGTGAAGAAACCCTAGTTTTATTCCTAATTCCCAAAATTGATGCCCTAATACCCTACATTTTCTTCCCACATATCTAAAAACCATATCCCTACACTTACACTACCATTCCATAATCCCTAAATCCCTTTCCCTTAAAACCCTAAGTCCTATGCTTCTAAATTCCTACGTAGCCACTTCCCCAAAACATGTAATTAAATTCTAATTTCCAACTCCCTTTACATTTCAACCTTCGATCACCTCCCAAAGCTCTATAACCCCTTCCCCCATCTCCCTAAATTTTCCTAGACTTATCCCTATTCCCTAGACCTATCTTCACTCCCCATTCCAATCCACCTTATCCCTAGGGTTTTCTTGGCCACTAAACACTATGGAGGAAGACACATACTATATGGAAGAGGAGGGTGGAAAAGAAGAGGAGGATAAATAACATAAAAGGCCTCACAAAGGAGGAAGAATCCTAAGGCTGCAGCCCACCAACAAAAATGAGTTGATGGCCTCTCTTATGACTGTCAGTTGTTTTCAGTATGTAGGTTGCCTTTATTTTTGCAACATGATTTAGAGGGTCCAACATCATCCTATGTTGAGTAGAGTCTTCATTTCAAACCTCAGAGACAATTAGGTGACCCTTGCAAGTGTAACCTTCAGTGTATCTACATCTACCATTGCTGCTACCACAGGGATTCCAAACATGGGTGAGAAATGTTTTAAATCCAAATATTTGGAGGATCAGTACTATGAACCATTCATTAAACCAAGATACATAAATGAAAGGAAGGGGGGTTTCCCTTTCAGCTACCTCCTTGATAGGTATGCATCCATCATGAAAATCATCATGAATTACTTCTCTTGTGAAGGAAGGTTCTCTAGGCTCTACAAATACCATATTAGACTTCTGATGCAATTCACAAGAGTAAGATTGCTCAATATCCCATACTTTTTATTCAGGAGCATAGAAAAAATGGCATTCATTGTGCAAAAGAGAGACTATGGCCAACATATGAATAGCCTCTTCCACCACTCATTGATCAAAATCATTGTACTCCACCATCTTGATCAGTTGGGCATCTCATGGGACACCTTCATTGCCAATGAAATCTTCAATGCTCCACAAGCTTGACATGCTGAAGATGTGCCTTCTTCATCTCATCCTGCTACATCTATGCCACCACCTCAGTCCACTTCACTTACTCCATCACCATCACCACCATCATCACCATTTCATGGTCAAAATGAGTCACCAAGCAGAGCTATGTCCAGTAATCCTAAGAGGGCTAAATTGGGCATATTGGCAAAGACATATCAGAGAGGGAATAGGAAGGTGTTTTCCCCATAGATTGTGGGAGGGGCCTTGGCTTCTTCACCAGAAAAATAGGTACAAAAGGGGAAAAAAATATGGCAGAAGAAGATGTACATGAGGAAACCATTCATGAGGCGGAAGACCTCCATGAGACAAAATTTTTTTTTTATCTTGTTGACTTGGATGAGAAACATGATTATGAGCCCTCCAGTGTGATTATCAAAGAGAAGGATGCCCAAATCAGGGAGCTTCATACCAAATTAGATAGATCTAAGTTTGTGATTACATATTATGAGCAAGAAAATCAACAACTCAAAACCAAGCATGAAATCATGGAGATTCAGCTTCTCAAGGAAAAAAGAGAAGAAAACAAGGCAAAGGCCTTGCTTGATGAGGCTTATGAGAGGTATGGTGAAAAAAATTAGGTAGAAGAAAAAGTTCCAAGAAGAAGATCGAGGACTAGAGGGCTGAAAAAAGCTCAGAACTAGAGAGGCAAAAGGAGGTTGAACTTGCCAATGAGCTCACTTTGAATGAGAAGTTTGTAATCATGCTCAAAGAGAACTGGGAGCATTGGCTTGAAAAATCCAACTAGAATATTGATAAGATCTTGGAGAAGGCAAATAAAGACAATGACTTATTTAGGAAGAGGGAAAAACACTACTGCAAGAGAAATCAAATTGCAAGGTCAAAGCTCCAAAAGGCCAAATGAAGACTTGAAAACCTAACCAAGAAAAATGAAGGGGACAAGCTTGATATCCTTTCTGAGTCATCACTCATTTCCTAGCACACCTAATCATCCTCCCACATAAGAAAATTTGAAGAAATTTGAGCAATTTTTTGAAATTTTTTGAAATTCTTGCACTTTGGCAGTTTTACATAGTCCCACTCTCAAAAGTGCAATGACCTAGGTGTTGCGATTTTGATAGGGACCTCCAATGGAAAAAATAAAAGCATCATTAGATTTAGAAGTCCATTTACAATTAGAAAAACAACTTAAAAATTTTTTTTTGGTCAAAGAAGCAGTAAAAAAACACAAAAAAATATCACATTTCTGCTCTGTTTTGGAGGCTAGCACTGTGCTTTTGACCAGTCTTTAAAGAATCAGTTTTTGGAGCATCAAATCAACACCATTTTGGAAACTAATCATACATATGGAAACTAAACTGGAAAGGGTTTCCAATGAGCTATATTGAGCTCGATTTGGACACCTGAAACCCCCTCAACATTGGAGTTGAAGTTGGCACTGTGCTTTTGACCTAGGCGCTGCGCTTTTGACAAATTTTCTAAGTTTGCTGATATTTCCAAATTTTCTCAGTTTTTCTCACTTTCACTTGGAAAATGGTGTTTTTACCAATGTAATTCATGATGTAAATGTAATTTTTCTATTTTTCCACTTACCTAGGGTAAATACATTAGATGAAAACTTTTGATGAAGATGTAATGAATCAGTTTCCAAAAAGTGAGGGATGAGTCAGTTTGACCTCCCTACACTCTAGGTATCAGTTCAGTTTTTCATGGAAGTGCTCCTCCTCTTAGGGATTAGACCCCTGAGGTTGAGAGAAGTTGTTTTTTGTTCTATATCTTGTACTTTTTGACTCATTTCAGAGGTTGAATGTTGTTGCATTTATCAGAGACTTTAGTGTAATCAATATTTGGCACAAAATTAATGATAGAGTTGCAACTATTTATTTGGGATACCTGTGGTATGGAAATTTATCATTGTTCTTCTTATGTCACATATGTATGAATTTTTTGTTTCATGATCCATTTCATCTCTATTATATGCTGGTTTTCAAGTTGATAAGCAAAATACATCTCTCATTCTCTTTTTTGGGAAAATCTTCATAGTTTGTTCATTATCTTCAGTTTAGAAAGAATACATGCTTTGCCTTGCTCTTTCTAGCTCCTCATCAATCTGACCCATCTCACCCTGAAGCACTAAAATGTTAGCCTTCCTACCTCTCTTGCCCCATTGAAGCTCTGCAACCCTAATCTTATTTTCCGTGAGCTAGCCTCTTTGACCTAATCCTCATCCAGCAACTCAATTCAAACAAAAAAACCCTTGTACTCATACCTACCCTAAAACCCTAATTCATCCAACCCTCTTGGGTGTGATTTTGTGGAGATATCCCTCTTCGGTTTGGTAGGGATAGCTACCAAGCTAAAATATTGGTCTGTGGTTACCTCTGTTTGGACTCTTTCTCGGCCTTAGAGATCCAGTGGAGTGATAACATGAATGACACCCAACTGGAGGTTGAATGAGGTGTTAATAGGGCTCTCAATCAACTGGTAATAAGGATTTCCTTGAATTATTCAGTTTCTGGGAGAGTATGAGATGTAAAAGAAGGTGAAATTATATAGATCTCTTCAGATTTAATTTTCAATAAGTAAGAGATAAGTTGTGGGAAATTTTCTTCTAAATAATCCAAAACATTAGATGAGGACTGAGGTTAATTTATTTCAACATTTTTGAGCTAGAAGTTGAAACATTAGGGGTTGAGATGATAGGATGTGGAGTTTTTGGAGATATCTCTTTCCAATATCTCCTAGAAACAATCATTTTTGGGTGAAATACATGGGGAATCTTTTGTTGTGAAGTATCAGAGCAAGTATGAGGCACCCTAAAATCCAGGGGATAACTAAGGCTAGTTATAGTGGAGTTGCCAAGGTGAGAGATATTCAACCCAAAACCCCTTTCACTCACCTAAAAAAGGGTTGTACAAATGTCATACCCACGAAAAATATTCTGATTCTTCCCCGACAATGGTGCCAGAACATTCCTAGAGAAAACCTCTGGGTTGAGATAGGTCAGTGCCTAAGACATCTTAGATTATTGGTAGTATTTTTCCTTAAAATTTAGAATTTAAACACATCCAGAAATTAATATGGTTTAGATATCTCTTCCAAGGGGAAGATTCAATCATTGATGTGTATAGAAAAATCTTAAAGAGGACTTCACATTCAAATATGGTGGCCAACTTGCAGAAACACATAGTTAGTTTGGTATTTTTAGTATGAATGAAGGAAGAAAATAAGAAAGAAAAATTTAATACATAAGGATGATTGCATAAAACATTAGCAGAAAAACATGAAGTAAAAATAGTAAATGATGACTAAGAGGGCACAAATCACATATTATGGACATTAAACCTCATACATCACAAACATATTTCATCAGAATTAGACACAGACGAATCCATAACTCTAAGAATAAATCCAACAGCTACCTTACATACCATATGAGAAGAAATAAATACATACTGAAATAAACAAAGTAAAGATCACGTGCCACAAATTCATGCAACCAGAATTACCATATTCTTTATGAATACACAAATAGAGCATACATCTTCAATTATTTCCAAATTCACATTTCAAAAGCCCCTTGGACCAAAGAATCAAAACCTTTCAAAAATATCTCATAAGTAATTTTATAGGGTTTCCTAGATGAGTACCCCTTACAAAATATTCCTTCTCGATCTTCTAGTGATTTCATAACAGTAAAATTGTTTGAGCATGGTACTAACATAACTTTACTAACTATTACATAACTAACTTGATTTCATTCTTGAAATGGAATATTTAAAAAAGCATGAAAGTCATAAAGTGTCATGATTGAAACAATCAGATAATCTTCATTGATCTTGGGCCAATTATGGTGGAATGGATCCTGGCTCAATGATTTGAAGTTGTGGCGGTGATCCAGATTTATGCAGGAATGCAACAGAATAAATATCAGGGAAAATTTTAAGAATCCCCCTAAATTTATATATATAATAAATAGGCGAATCCTCATGATACATAGGAAAAATGGAAGGTGATTTTATTAATAATATAATACGTATATATAATTTTTTGGCGAATCTCTCACGATATTATATTATCTTGTAAAAACATGGCGAATCACCAGTACAAATGGCGAATCACTACTACAA
The DNA here is from genome assembly GCA_034641835.2 of Pinus albicaulis. Classification (NCBI taxonomy): domain Eukaryota; kingdom Viridiplantae; phylum Streptophyta; class Pinopsida; order Pinales; family Pinaceae; genus Pinus; species Pinus albicaulis. The sequence continues at coordinate 901,579,204 of CM076570.1, forward strand.
AATGGTGAATCATTGTCTAGTGGAGTTCGGGGTGTTGGTTCCAATGAAGATATGGTAGTTGAACCAGGAGTAGAAGGAAGAGAACCACCGAGACCAAGCATGGCACATGGTGACTCGTGAGGGAAGTAGTTCTCATGCAGTTTGGAAAACACGTTCTTCTAGTTTTGGTAAGTGTAGTTTTGTTGCCCATGCTACTACTAGCACTGATATTGAGGTTGGAGAGGAGTTTCAACAAATTGGGATCTTTGTAGATCATTTTGTTTCAACAATCCTCCAACACAAAGGCCCATGCCTCTGCCGATTTCTTCAATGAGCATAACAAGTCGAACAAAAATTAAAACGCTAATAACTAATGAGCAGAGTCAATACGCCAATCCCAACACACCTCCAAACTAACAGTTCTGTCTCACTATCTGCTACGCACATCCGAACCGACTCAACTCATGGAAGAATTTTCTCATGGGAATGGATCAGGGAATTTGAGGGGGCAGTATCATAAATTCACGAAGCTCAACTCATCCGTCCACAGTCCATTGCAACAATGGAGATCGGCTCTCCTCCACGCATATAATCACCAACAGGCACCAACAGTTACACAACTATTACACAATCCATGCCTCTCACAACAGTGGCCTCTCACAAGTTTGACCGACGACGGTGCTTGACTAAAAAATTTAAAAATAAAAGTTTGAACAGGAAAAGTAGTATTCGATTTTTTATCTTTTAATTAAAGAATTCAACATCCCAATATATAAAAATACCATCAAACGGACATTATGCACTCCACTCATAAAACAGTTCATGATAAGAGAAAGTGTAACTTCTCATTCCATTCATAACACAACTCATGATAAGAGAAAGTGCAACTTCCCATAATGGTAAAACAAAAGGAGGAACTTTAATAGTGATAAAACAATTCCAAAGTGTGGGGTATCCCAATTTTTATTCACACACCAAATAGCCCATCAACAACTTAATTGCACTTGTCCTTGCCAGAAATCAGGAAATTGATTTTACATCAGAAATTAACGAAAAAAATTGCATATGGTAGAGAGCCTTAGTCACCGGCTAAAATTTTAATGTTGGTCATTATGGAAATCGACTTATGCCAACTATCTAAACCTTGAACTGAAAATTACATTACAGTATGTACAAAAATGGATATAGTTTGAACATGTAAACTCCCCAAGTTTTCTTGTGCCCCTCATTCATGGCTGTTGTTAAGTTGTAACATGGGAAACTTCCCCTTCCCTTATAGTTCGCTGCTTAGGGTTGCACAGTTTCCATATCCAACCATAAATCCAGTCAGCTTCTTATTATTCAGATGCTGTTGGTAGACCGTTGGTTTTTCAAATCTGTTACCAAATTATGAAATAAATCAAATAAATAATATATTGATGATTATCTTTGGAGAGTATCTATGTATGATTAATTTCATTGTGACATAATAGCTAAAGAAAAAATATCATTAGGTAAGCAACCCAATTTAAATCTTGAAGATACATAATCTTCAGTGATTTCGATAACTGAACAATGATTAATTGCTCTGTACCTGTTAGGGAACGATATCAGGTGTGGCAAACCGAGCATGTTTGAAGTCAAATGTAATCTTCAGAATTTTATAATATAATACAACTCTCGCTTACTTACAAAAGAAAAAAAAAGCATATTATAATTTCACTATCAAATATCAAAAGTATGAATTATTTCTTTCATACGCCCCCTTCATGGATTCTAAATCTTTGAGTTGTTTACATATTTAGTCTTTTACACACATTTTTTTCCCAAGAAAAAACTGTGTTTTCTATTTCAAGTGTGAAAGCAAAATATGCATGGAAAAGTCTGTTCTTTCATACAAAACTACTAGTCTAAATACATTGGAAATTAACCATTGGATTTACCCCAAATACATACCACATCCATCTTCTGTAATCAATATACACTATACATGACAACAAGAGTTACAAGTCAACTAGAGCACCTCCCATTATTCTTCTAAGTCAATAGAGGATTTTATATCTCACTGGGAAGCTTGCTTCCCCCTTGAACTCCTTGAACAAGAGAAAACCTTTCTATTGTGCCATAAGTTTTTTTGAGAGTCCATTTGCTGATTTGTTAAATTCTCTATACAGATGTTGCAATGGACCAAAGAGTGAACCCTGTCTCTCTAATTATATGAAGCAAATGAGACAACACTAAATTAGTGATTTGTCACTTCTCATTAAACCAATTCAATTTTCAACTTTGAAACTCCTGGTAGTTGCAAAGATCTGATTTGACACTTCTCAATAAACCAATGCCATTTTCAACTTTGAAACTCTCGGTACCTACAAATATTTAATATCATTTTCTAAAGCAAACTAAGACTTCAAAAAAATCTACAAGGCAAATAGTTCTATCCTCTTATTTGAACCCTTGATCAGCTCCAAACTTTAAGGTAGAGTAACGGGTGAGATAAAAAAAAACAACACCATATCCACATCTTCTAGAATACCTTGTTCCATAAAAAAACCTTGCTTCATTATGATTTATCTTAAAATCCTTTGGCTTTTTATATCTGTAACTTTCTTTATAGGAAATTCTAATTATATGTGTTACCAGATTCTCTATCTTATTCCAACCGTCCACTTATTCTACCAGATCCTCAAAATTCCACTTGTTCCAACCATCCATAACCCCCACATAATATAGCTAAGAAGAGCTCAAAATTGAGTGTGTGCAAACCATGTCTCAAGACCTTGAAGTAGGGACCCAGAATTAAATTGTCCTCGACAATTTAAAGATTGGAGAACATATTTCCATACAGAAATAATATATGAACACGTAATAAAGAGGTGATCCACAAATTTACCTTAACATTTGCAGAAAATACATCATTTTGGTTCCTGCCAATAGCACTTTTTTCCATTGTCACAGGTCAGAATTCTGTTTGATAGAGATAACAAGGAGAAGGTTCTAATTTAAGAAATCTTCCATATGCTTACCTACCATCAATGTCTTTCTCGCAGCAAATCCATGTAGGATAAAGCCTCATAACCTAACTTTTATAGATACTTGTGGCCTTATTCCAAAAGCATGCTATTTCATCCCCTGAAATCTGTAAAGAAATAAAACTGTGACATAGTAATGAGCTGTAGGGAGTATATTCGACAAAAAAAGCTCCTTGTAAGTTCAAATATTCTGATACTAACCAATTTTTTTACCATCTTCCAGGAACACCTTGAACCCCAGCATTAGCCAACACTGACGCTTGATTTTATTTGATATCGACGCTTCTACTTAGATAATAGGTTTGATCATAGTGGCTAAAGGGGGAGAAAGTTAAGACTTATCATTTACAAAAAAATTGTGTAGATTGTTGTTTTAAATCACTAGATAAAAATCGGTTGAGATCTTCTTTACTGCCACATTATTTTTAATTCTACATCATGTTGATTTTTGTTGTGTATCATGGCCACCTCCACCTGAAGACATAGTGAATTAATTTATTTTGAACTTCAGATTTCTTTGAGCTTAAAGTCGATGCATTGACATGAATAGAACAGGCATAGAAAGGAGACTTCAGAAATTCAGGGCCCATGTCTTGTCATTTATGAGGCATGCCTCCAAATTTAATGGAAGACATTAAGATCCAAAGGGACTAGGTCAAGTATTCCTATAGTCCAAGGAGAATTACTCCTCTTAAGGATTTTATTAGAGTGTTTCTTAAGCATTGGGGCCAATATTTCAGATTTTTTAACACTTACCAAGTCCTATTGGTGACCCTGCGAGAGGAGGACCTTCTTAGTATTTTTTAAGGAAATGAAGGCATTGATGAAGATGAAGATGAAGCACTGGTAAAAGTTCTAATTGACCTCCTTGATGGTGTGCTACACTTGGGATAAAACCACTAAGGTTTTCCAACTAATACTCCAAATTATGACAATGTATTTGCTGTCTCAGAGAAAGGAGAGGAATTTAAGCATGATGAGCATTATGTAACCATGTACATCCATGAATACCATAAGAGCAATGATGACAGTATGACACAAAATCTTGATGTTTCTGGAACTATGACTCTTTTGGGCACTAATATGCATAAGTTTGGAAATAATGTTTTTGGTTGTCACACCAAATAAAACATTTCAGATCAAAAATACAACTCAGAGGATGATGCTTCAAGTTATGATTATGTTGTTGCTGCTACAGGTGAGGCTCTGAGCCTAGAAATTGAAAAAGGCAACATTACTAGCCAAATAAATGAAGCCACCATTGAAAGAGAAAACCACTAACGTTTTCCAACTAGTACCCCAAAGCATGACGATGTATTTTTTGTCTCAGAGAAAGGACAGGAATTCAACCATGATGAGAATTATGCAACCATGGACATCCATGAATACCATAAGAGCAATGATGACAGTAAGACAAAATCTTGATGTTGCTGGAACTATCACTCTTTTGGGCACTAATATGCATTAGTTTGGCAATAATGTTGTTGTCTGTCTCACCAAATAAAACATTCCAGATGAAAAAGACAACTTAGAGGATGATGCTTCAAGTTATGATTTTGTTGTTGCTACTACAGGTGAGGCTCTGAGCCTAGAAATTGAAAAAGGCAGCATTACCGGCCAAATAAATGAAGCCACCATTGAAAGATATCTATTGTTGGATGCAGATGAAGAATTTTAGGGATGTGAATTTTTTTTTATAGATGAGTCCAAGACCGTATGTGATGTTCTTTGAAAGAAATTCCATTTATGATAACTACAATCATATCAAACATGAGAATGATCTTGTTACAATCTGGTCCCATGAATGTCATGAGCTTCAAGCAAGGAGAACCCTCCTCCTCCATATGGCTAACAAGAGTTCTAGTAACATATATCCATAATGGATAATGGGTAAGAAAAGTGATACCATTGAGGGAAAACTTTATGAATTAACGAGGGCATAAAAATTTGAATTTCAAAGCCATTCATGAAGACCCTTATTACAACGTGGATGGTGAGAGTCATGATAAAGATATTAATATGGGGGCTGATGATGACTGTGGAAAACATGTAGAAGCTGATGCAGTGAGATCCCTTATCTTGGATGATACTCGGTATGCACAGGGATCTCATTGGAGCATAAGTGAACAACCCATTGTTTGAGAGGATATGAAGACTAGTGACCTGAAATATGTTGTTCAGAATCAGAAATGTTTCCTACCATTTCTTTGGGCAACCTTAAAGAATTCCTAAAGGAGAATTAATTTATTGTTTATGGTACAAGCAATAGTGCTTACTTGACAACACTATCAATTGTTGAGAAATTTTTGTGACAATGAAACTCGCAAGTGTTTCATTAGATGGACTGCACCATTAAGATATGGAACCTTGGCTCTCCAGATGTAAAATTTTACACTTGAGGCACACATGAAAGGTGAAAATTGTGTTGACTACTCTATAGGAGGTGATAGACCACATCTTATTACAAGGGTTTGATGATCAAATAGAAAAACATATGGGGATACTAAACAGAATCATATGTCCGAACGCTTGAAGGACATATGTACAATGTCCCTAGAGTTTATTTTCACGTTGAGCTACCTATCATCATCACAGGCTCAAAATATGGCACCATTTGCAACTGGAATGCAATTATACATAGGCTTGAAAACATCTTGAATAATGGACTAGAAAGAGTATGGACGATAAATACCTCGAGTTCAAAGAGGGGTGCATTTTTCATCAGTGTTTTCAATCTGATTGAAAAAATCCTTGTGTGTTGAAGGAACCTACTCTGGGAACCATCTTGTAGCTTACACACATTAGAAAGGCACATATGAGGAGCTATTGGTGTAGTTATTTTCGAGAGATATATGTTTAACAACGGTTCAAAGAGGGGCAAGGTTCCACACGTGCTCATTTTTGTTGGTTTAGATTCAGGATCAGGTACAGAAATCCAAGCTGATATGGTGTGTGGTGCCCTTGGTGTTCACTGTTTCACTCTCATAATTGATGTCACAGTTCAAAACACTATTGGAGTATAAGGTGTTAATCTGATGCCAGACGTCCTTCTTTATATGAAAAGATGAGATCCATGTTATCTGGCATGAAAGTCAATATTTTACTTTTGAAGACAGAAATGAAACCTTATGCTCAGAATATTTTGCAGTTAAGTCAAGGAATGATTGTATTGGTAAAGACAGGCATGCTCCCTTCTACAAATATTAAACAAGCTTTATGCATAAACCTAAGGGAGTACTCAGTGCGATGTAATGTTCCTAATTTGAAAATGAATAGTGAGTACCAAAACATGCACTAGCTACAACAATTAAAATGTCACCATGCAAACACAAATTATTATAGCAAAGAAATGAGGCAAAGTGTTGAGCCATTTTATTAAATTTTAAGCTGGAAATGAGTGCAATGGAGTGAAATGATAGAACCTGAGCTTGATACTACAAGCACGCAATACCCAAGTGAGAATCTAAATAAAATATCTAGCTGAAATCGCTCAATCTGTCCAAATGCATTGCTCAGAAATTTATGCTGCCACTAATGCTAGAGGAAAACTGTGAAATGAACCTTCAAAATTGCTTCAAAAATTATGAAAAATTAGAGGAAGGCTCCTCACACCTCAACTAACAAAACCCAGAAAAATCTCACAAACCCAAGTGGTAGAATGGCTTCCCCAAATAACTTCGCCTTGCTCTGGAAATATTGTTGTTGTTGGCTGGCTTCAACCCTTTGTTTTGGTCTTCAAAATTGTTCAGAAAATTATGCCAAATTAACTGGGCCCTCTCCTCATAGAAAGGAGTCTCCATTCCTCTTGCATAAAGTCTTCTTCCCAGAACATCTAACCATTCCTTCCTAACCGTTGTTTTAATCCATGTCATAAGACAAAACCTTTGTACATGTATCACCAAAATATCTGATTAGAGAAATCTTGGCATCCGTCAGTTGAGCTGTCTAGGTATGGATGCAGCTCCTAGAAGATGCAATCTCCTCCTTAACCATTCCAACCATTCCAAATATTCTTAGGAACTTTCGATCTTCTGGTTCTTTATACATTGCTTCCCTTTGCTCTGTACACCTTTGCTCTCTGCGTTTCTACCAATGTCTCCACAGGAATGTCTTCATCCTCAAGAAATTTTCTGTTGCGCTCAGTAAATGGTTATAACTCCATTTCAGAGGAGCTCAGCATCAATGGTTGGCTCCGAAGGAGATATTTGTGAGAATTCATGATTATCGTGATGTCATTCTCCTCCATTAATGTCCAGGCTCCATCTCTGAATCTCTGGCAGCATATCGGCTGCATATCCCTCAACCATATCTCCAGAATTTCGCACACATTGCCCACACAATGCAAGAAATTCTCACTAAATTCTCATGGTAATTACTGAAACAAAAATTTACCCTAAATCGATAGAATGAAGCTCAACACTATGCCCAGCAAGAAGATCGGCGAGCCTGTGCACAAAGCCCCAACCACCTCTCCTAAATTCCGATGAACCAGTGAAAAAATGGGGTGAATCACTCTAACCCCTCCCTATGACCCTGTAAATTTAGGCGAATGCCATGGAATTCTGCTCCAACCAAAGAAAATCGGGGGCGAATATCATTTTTTAAGTTTTATGGGGCTTTTTTTTGGTGGGCTAATATTTAATAATTAATTATTTTGAAAATAATTATTGGGCTAACTTTATTAAACTATAGAAAATGGGTTTTATATAAAAAATTCGCCCTATTAAAATTGAAAATCCCTTAAAATTCGCCTTTGGGCTAAAATTCGCCCCTAAAATTTTCCATGATAAACATATAACCATAAATACAGAGATGCAACGGAAATAACACCATTTCATTAATATCAAAGAACTGAAATTTTCTTACAAACAGAATTGAAATAAAATTAGCTAGGGCACTGGTAGCTATCTCTGAGAAGAGATGTGGTAGCTACATGCCTATGAACTGAGTTATAATGAGGCTCGAGGGCCTATTTATTATTTAGAAACAATGGGAAATCCTAAACAACCAAAACCTTAACCCTAGGAGATGAAGCGCCAAAACTATGGGCCCCGTTTGGGTAAATTGGTGTTTCAACTTCCCGAGGACGTAACTTTGGCATACGATCTCCGTTTGACGTGTACCATACCTTGTGAGAAAGATCTATCCGAGGAATAAAAATTTCGAGTGAGAAACATTGGTCCATGTTACTCCCCGTTTTCCCAAAAAACTTCGTTTAGGGCCTCAAAATGGCTCCGGAAGTTTAGGACCCGAAAACTGATAAACATAGTAAGTTGTGCTGAAACTAAAAAACTGAAAGAGACAATGTTGGGGCCCCAAGTGGAATAGGTGGGTGACCACCAATATCCACTTGGATCATTCCTCCCCCCTTAGGAAGCAATGGTCCCCATTGCATTAAGTTCCTCCATGAGATGAGGAAATTTCTGCTGAAATTGGTCCCTAGTGAACCAATTTCCTTGGTGCAGGAGTTGGACAGCTTTGACAACCCGATACAGTTGGATCTTCTATTGGTGAGTGTTCTTGATTCGCATGTCCATGATACAATCTGTGGTGGTTTGTTCCATGCAATCTGGGTTTAACTCTGTTGGTGTGAGTTGTTCTGCAATGTCAGAGGTGTCCAGTAGAGGTGGGAAGTAAGGACAAAGGTGATCCACATTGAAGACTGGGTGCAGACCAAGGAATTGTGGAATATTGAGCTTGAAGGCATTGTTCCCTATAGCCTTGATGATGGTGTACAGCCAGTATCGGAGTGGGCGAAGCTTGCGGTGGGGTCCAGTGAGGCGATCCTTCTGCAAATGTAGCCATACTTTGTCGCCCACCTGGAAGTTGTGTGGCACTCGGTGTTGATCATGGCGTTGCTTGTACTTGGCATTGGCTCTGTCCAATATATCATGAACCTGTTGGCGGATGTGTTGAATGCACTCGATGAAGCTATTTTCTTTGTCAACTTTAGACTGGACATGAGCCGAATCGCCCTGAGTAGTCGCAAATGGCATGGCTACGTCAATGGGACATAGTGGCTGGAATCCCAAGTCCACATGAAAGGGGCTATGGCCGATTGAACTGTGGAGAGCCTGGTTATAACTATGTTGTACATAGGGGAGGCTCTCGTCTCATGTGCGTGGATGCTTTGAATTGTACATGCGCAGAATGTGTACAATCATTATGTTGACGACCTTTGTCTAGCCATCTATTTGGGGATGGAAAGCTGTGGACTTGGTGAGCTTGGTGTCCAACATTGACCAGAGGCTGGACCAAAATGTGTTGAGGAACCTACTATCCCGATCTAATATGATAGATTGTGGGATCCCAAAGTGCACCCACACTCGTTCAAAGAAGAGTTTATCAGTGGCTTCTGCTGTGATATTCTTCTTGCAGGCCGCCATAATGGCCATCTTCGAGAATTTGTCAATGACCACGAAAACACAGTCATTTCCATGGTTAGTAGAAGGTAGGCCCGACATGTAATCCATGGAGATGGATTCCCAAGGTCAACTAGGGGTAGGTAGTGGAGTATATAGGCCTTGCTTCTTGATGGTCGGTTTGGCAATGGCACAAGCGGTCACAGGGATGCGATGTGCTTCTCGACATCCTTTCGAGTTCGGCCAATAGAAATACTTACTGCGATGCGCTACTATTTTCTCGATTTGAGAATGCCCAACAACTCGACTACAGTGTGCTTCATATCATCTTGGAACACAAAGGTGTTCCGGGTGACACTCAAAAGTGCATCTTGGAGGTGAAAATTTGGAACTTGCATACCCCCCCAGAGTGCCTTGTATGTGTGGCCAAATTATGGGTCACTCTCATAGAGAAGCAGCCAATCATAAGTCTCATACCCACAAGAGTTGAGCACGGTGGTGAGCACCATGATCGGTGGTCAGCAGAGGTAGTTTGCAACATTATTGGTGCTACCCTTCTTGTACTAGATGTTCAAATGAAATTGTTGTAGATATGTGGACCACTTCTGATGGTGATCATTCTGAAACTTCCCTTGTGTCTGTATGAACTACAGGGGCCGAGGTCTGTGTGGATGATTGTTTCCTTCCCCAAAATGTAATACTTCCATTGTCGACAAGCTTGCAAAATGGAATACATTTCTTTGTCATAAGTGGGATACTTGCGAACTGTGTCAGAAAATTTCTCACTGTGATATGCCACTGGATGTCCCAATTGAGTAAGAACTGTCCAATAGCAAGTCAGAGGAATCTGTCTCAATCTCAAATGGTTGTTGCAAGTCTGGTAATGTGAGCACTGGGGCAGGACAGAGGTGATTTTTCAATTCTATGAATGCCTTCTGTTAAGGTTCCGACCAAAATAATTTTTCTCTCGCTCCTCCCTTGGTGACTTGACTCAAGGGCCAAGTGATATGAGAGAATCCTAACGCGAACCTATGGTAGAAATTAGCAAGACCCAGAAAGCTGCGAAGCTCTGTTATAGTGGTTGGGGCTGGCCAATCCTGAATGACTTGGATCTTGGATGGATCCACATGCACCCCCCTTTCATCAATAATGTATCCTAGATATTGAACCTGGGTCATGCCAAAAGTGCACTTCTCCAAATTGGCACACAACTTGGGTTGTCGCAGTGTTTGGAGGACTTGTCGGATGTAGTGAAGGTTCTCTTCCCAAGTCTGGCTGAAGATCAGAATGTAATTCAAGTACACCACTACAAATGAGTTGGTGAATGGCCGCAAGATGTCGTCCATCATCCTCATGAAGGTTGCGAGAGCATTCGTCAACCCGAAAGGCATGTCTATCCATTCGAAAATGCCTTCCTTGGCTTTGAAGGTAGTCTTCCACACATCAGAGGGTTCAATTGGTACTTGGTGATACCCAAACTTCAAGTAGATCTTGCTGAAATATTTTTCACCTTTGAGTTGGTCCAGAAGGTCATCAATCTGTGGGATCGGGTACCTATTCCGGACAATGATCTTGTTCAGCGCTCGATAGTCAATACAGAGTCTCCATGTCCCATCCTTCTTCTGTACCAGCATGATTGGGCTCCCACAGGGCGATGAAATTGGTCGGATGTGACCTTTTTGCAGCAGCTCTGAATCTGCCTCTTGATTTAATTGTTCTCCAGAACAGAGCTCCGATAGATCGGTCCATTGGGTAGCAGCGCAACTGGAGTCAGATCAATCAGGTGCTTGACCCGACAGTGCAGAGGAACCCCTGTGGGTGAGGTGAAAATGTCCCCGTACTCCTCCACAACCTTTTCCATTTGTTGTTGTTGTGCAGAGGAGCCTTTTCTGGAGGTCGTGGCCACAGTCTTCTTCTTGCCCTATGGGCGGATCATCAGGAAAATGAATTTCCTAGTTTGGGAAATGAGCTTACTGCATTGTTTTGCAGTAACCAAATAGATAGCAGCCTCTGGTATCCTGTAAAATCTATTTCCCAAAGTAACAATAATAGCGCGAGGCCGAGAATCATACACAACATGATGCTTCCACAAGTATGGCTGTCCTAATAATACATTAGAAACATCAATAGGAGCAACATCACATAATACCTCATCCATGAAGGGCTTGATGCTATAGGGAAGGTGGCACTGCTGGCTGACGCGGAGATCTCGTCCTTGGTGAAGCCACCCGATGGTGTATGGATGTGGGTGGCGCGGTAGAGGCAAGCCCAACCGCTTCACGACATCTGCTGAAATGAGGTTCTTTTGGCTCCCATTGTCGACAATGAACTGTACCGGGGAGCCCTTTACCCACATCTGGGAGTGGAAGAGACGTTCCTGCTCCTCTGGATCTTCTGGTTTCTCCTTTTGGATCTTCATAGTGGCAACAGTGGCATTGGGCTCCGCATCAATAATCTGTTTCCCTTTATTATTCCCCTTGTCAGGTTTTGATTCAGAGTCATAGCATGCATCTGAATCAGAAGCCCTCATCTCGGCCACCAACAACTGCTTGGCCCGACACTCACTTATGTTGTGAGTGGAGTGCAAAAATAATCTTCTCCCTGTCGGAAAAGTCATGAACCGAGAAATATCCTTCTAATAGATTCAACCATCTATCTACGGCATCTTCATATATCTGACCCTCAAATATGGGAATGTCAAAATTTACTTGTACCTTAAAACGAGTCGCACCTCCAAAGTGGCTGCTGGATGCAGATGCACCGTCGGTGGGCAGCCGTTGAAGGATCTCGGCAAAGTTATCCATCAGCGTGTTCCTTTGTTTTTCGAGGGCCTCCTCGAGAAATATTTTGATAGGATCTCTTGCTCCCTCATATTTCTTTCCGTCCCCATGGGCGTCCGTCGGGGTTTGCAGGGATGATCTTGCAAAGGTTCCACCAGATCGAGCCCTAAATGTTTATACCCCGGCCTCGTTGGGGACATGCAAAGAAGGATCAAGAAAAAGCAGACCGCTCTGATACCACTGATTCGGATTTATGCAGGAATGCAATAGAATAAAAATATAACCATAAATACAGAGATGCAACGGAAATAACACTTCATTTCATTAATATCAAAGAACTGAAATTTTCTTACAGACAAAATGGAAATAAAACAAGCTATGGAATTGGTAGCTATCTCTGAGAAGAGATGTGGCAGCTACAGGCCTCTGAACTGAGTTACAATGAGGCTCGAGGGCCTATTTATTATTTAGAAACAATGGGAAATCCTAAACATCCTTAACCATAACCCTAGGAGATGAAATGCCAAAACTATGGGCCCTGTTTGGGTAAATTGATGTTTCAACTTCCCAGGGACGTAACTTTGGCATACGATCTCCGTTTTACACGTACCATACCTCGTTAGAAATATATATCCAAGGAATACAAATTTCCAGTAAGAAACATCAATCCATGGACCCATGTTTCTCCCTGTTTTCCCAAAAAACGTCATTTAGGGCCTCAAAATGGCTCCGGAAGTTCAGGACCCGAAAAACTGCTAAAAATAGTAAGTTGTGCCAAAACTGAAAAATTGAAAGAGACAATGGTGGGGCCCCAAGTGGAATAGGCGGGTGACCACCAATATCCACTTGGATCAGGTGGATTAATAAAATGATCACACTTTTGCCACAATGTTGGGCTTGGTAAAGGTGGGTGGAAGAAATTATGATAAGAAATATTTAGGATTGTGAACTCTGCATAATTCGATTTGGTGGGAAATAATGTTTTCACCAGCCACAACAACTGGAAGTCCCTTCTCAGATAATTTACTATAGTTTTTCCTTTGAGAGTTGATATCTTCTCGTGAGAAGAATATTCCTTTGTTTTATCTTCGAACAACATTTGATTATATTTCTCTCATGGGACCAATCCTCCTACGATGTCCCAAAAACTTGGAAATTCAACTCTAACCCTTTGATCAAAATTTGTGTGAAATATGGCCACAACTCTTAACACCTTGTTTAGACATTCCTCAACCTTGGCTTTAGCAGTTTCCTTCTAGATCATCTTGGAAACTTTAATGATCACACTAACTCTATACACAATATCCATGGTAGTTAACTCACTGGATGGATTTTCATTAATGTATTGGATGAAATTTACTATTGTCTCAACAATTCTACCATTTTCATCCTTGGCAGATAGAATAAATAATTCATAGTCATTGAGAACAATTTTATACTCTACCATCAGAGTTATATTATCCAAAATTATTTTTACTTCAGCTATGATTTCATCCCAAATCAAATTCTTGGCCTAGAGGAGGGACATATTACCTTTTAGCTCAGTAATATTCCAATTTGTAGACTACTAGTTTTTTCTAATCTTCTCAACATTTCCCCTAGCAGTCTCTACTTGCTTTTCATTTTGTGTGAGAGCACACTTGGCATTCTCTAGCTCGACCTGCACTTTCATGAGTTCACCTTCAGAGAGTTGAAAATATATTATGGTCTTAGTTTGTTTTTCAGTGGGGTTTTATGGGTCTTTTGGCACTATCACTACACAAATATGCAAATCAAGCCTCTGTTGGAGCTCGTCAACTTGCGGCTTGAATACCACCAGTTCATTTTTTTTTCTATTAGTATTTTAGATAATATTTATTTCTCACCCTCCAGCTAGGCTAGTTCCTTGGATTTCACATGTTTATTGGCATACATTTCCATCTTATGCTGTAGTTCTTGAATTTCAACCTGAGAACTTTGAATAACAGTCTGTATCATAGTTGTATCTTCCTGATTTAATCCCAATTTGACAATCAACTCTTTCAGGTTTTCATTTTGTAGATGGAGATCTATAGAGTTAAACCTTTATTTCTTAAGCTTAGCAACAATTTTCTCCAGTAACTTCTTAGCCTTACTAATTTTCATAATGTTTTGGCTCATCTCGTTGTAGAGCATTTCTCCTACATTTCTATGAAAATTTATTTTGTCTAGAAAAGGGACACTAGTCATGTCAAGTGACACATCCATAGTCCTAAATTTTGGTCCCGAAGGAAGGGATTGTGCTTAGGGATGATGTAATGAGAACTTCATCTGATTTCTCTCCAGGTCCATGGCATCTAGAAGTCTAGTTTGATAAGGTACTGAATGTGATGCTAAGTGTTTTTGCATTTCATACCTTATTCTTTTGTTTCTCTCCTCTACCAAATGCCTTTTTCCCAACTAGGACCTACTTTTGTTGATCTTCATGCATAAACCAAAACCTATACCTTTATAGATGTGGAGTCAGTAACTTAATGGGGGTATTCTAGTGTCACATGAAACCTAAGTTAGTCTAGGTTTGTCTTGGTCAACTCAGTCTCAATTTATTCATCATATTACTCTTGAATTTTAGCTGTTTTTCTCAAGTGTGCTTCTTCCATTTCAATGGCTCCAGCCTTGTCCACATTTATCTTATGAGCCTTATCCTTTGAGGACAGAGTCTCAATATTCATCTATGTGTTAATAGGACATGAATCTAGGTTAGCCTTCCATTCATAATTAGGCCTATATTAATGATCATAAATTGAGGCATTAATACTCTTCCTTTTCTTCGAGATGATGCCATGGGGGTCATAGTGCCAAATTTCCCCCATTTCAAAATTCAACTCTTTCAATAAGTCTTCAACTTGCTAAAAGTATTGTCTGGTATTTAAAATGAAAGGACCTATTGGTTTGCTCAATTTAAACATGTAGCCCTTCTTGGAAGGAAAAAAGTGCATTTGATCAGAATGCAGGCTCTATTGAATGAACTCTAAGGAAAATATTCTCACGGGTATGAAAACGTGCAAATGGTAAGGGGGGATCTCTGACCCATAAACCTTAATTTTAGTATAATCTTCAAACAAGTACAAATCTCCCACCCTTGTATCCTTGCTGAGTTGGAGGATTATTTTTTGCTGGGGAAAAATACTTAGGGGAGAGACATTATTTATGATTTTATAGGTTGTAGACGTATAGGTGTAAATGAAATGGGAATAACCCTCGTTATTGGGTTTTTTCCTGACCACAACATCCCAATCAAAAATATATTTTCTCTATTTGCAAGAATCCATAAGATTAAGGCCAAAATATTGAAATTCATCTACACGGGTATACATAAAAAGGTAGAATATAATAGAGTAGTATCTAAAATAGCCAATAATGGGAAATTATGCAATTGGAATTTAATAGACTCGGCTAGGAATGAGGGTATGTAAAATACATGAAATTGTTGCATAATTACCTGAAAAATCCATATGGCGGCCTTAGTGATGTTAACAATGTCATTTTACCCAACTATTAGGGAAATAAAGGCCAAGATAGGTTGCACAACTTCTGTAAACATGGATACGGAAAACAAATCAAGGATGGGTAGGGTTTTGTGGCTAGTGGATCGAATTGTCTGTAGAAAAGCTTGTTGTCCCCCAACTAAAAGGGTGAAATAGTTGTAGAACAAGGTCGTCTTTGTAAAATTATCAGGGTTGGGAGAAACTAGGTAAAGAAGAGTCTTTTGAGTTAATTCTGGAGTTGTTTCCATAATTTTCACTCCATTCGAGGACATGAAGCAATTTTTCTCTTTGACATAAGATGCAACAAACTAGGAAAATAAATATAGGAAGTGGAAGACGAAGGGGTCGATTTGATAATACATTACTGACTTTACTACCCTAAATGGATCCTCTCCCTTGAAATGTCAGTCATACATGTTTAAAAAGAGGTCTAACAGTTGGTATGGGTAGCGTGAGTCATTAATCTCCGCTTCTTTGTACATAAGGGGTTCAATATCCAAATAGGGTTTAACCTCTAGGTGTTTGGGGCTTTTGGGAGCATTTTTCTTCATTTTAAGCATATGGGAGAAAAAATATGATTTGTGGGTCCGCGGGTTACTTGATGACTGGGAAAAATTGGACGGAACGACGTTGAGGTGATTCTTCACTAGTTAATAGTCAAATGATGTGGTCGACTGGTAGAGAGGCATGATAGCCCAACTGTGAAAATAAATTTTGAAATTAAAATGGCCTGTGGGTCATGGTCTTATATGTGGTAGAAAATAGTAAAAATGATAGCATGAGGTGGGTGAAAGCTGGCACTACGAGATTGGTATGATGACTCAACATAGGGGGAGGGGGATACTCTTGACCTTGAACACATCACTCACTTACCGATGTTGATGGTGTATCGATGCACAACATGGAGGGATTGGTCCCCAATTATCTGACGGGGTGAATGATTTGGAGTCAAGGTTGAGCTTAGACCCGTGAGAGTAGATCTGGACCGTTGATTGGCCCAACTGTCTGCCTTGAATTTTCTCTTCTGGAGGCTAGCGTCGACACATTCGTCGCGCTATTTCCCCCCCATAATGTTTTTGGGGTTGAATAAGCTGCAATGGAAGATGATCCATCGGGAAATTTCTCGAAATTTAACCATATATGTTCACATCTGTGAAGGTGTACCACCCCCCCACCCCTTATTTTGCTCGTTCTTTGACCATTGCGCTTACAAACAAGAAGACATTTAATGGCTTGTTTTTCCTATGCACACAAAGTGTGCCAAAGGAACCTATTTACTTTGTAACTTTCCTGTCATTTTTATATATGAACACAAAACAAAACTCAGATTATATGAAAAAAATGTGAGAGGGGAATATATGAAAAAAATGTGAAAGGGGAATAAGGGGTACAAAAATTAACATGACTTTATCTTTTTAATTACTGAAAACTTCCTTGAATTACTCATCCTCTGTGTATGTGTCTTTGTATGCAACATTGGTGAAAGGCTCCATGTGCATAAGAGACCCAAAAGTTGTGATCTATGATGTGGGTGATCTTGAAAACATGTCATCCAAATTGTTTATGCTACCCTTCTTAAAATTAATCACTAAATTAAATTTCTTTAAAAACCTCATCCACTTGTAATTCCTAATATAGTGCAAATTACTCTGGGCCTACATGTACTTTAGTTATTGGTGATATGTTTGTATTACTCTCTCCTTTCCCATTAGATAAATTTTCCACTTTTTCATAGCTTGCACTAGAGCACAAAGATCCTCATCATAGGTAGGTTCGATGATAATTGACCCATGAAACACTTCATAATGGTACCATACATGCCTTTATCCTTGAATCAACACTGGTCTTGTAGCTACCCACTTGCCTTCATCTCTTGTTCGAAGAATTAGTGCAAGTTCAATAATGCAAGAACTGATGCATAATTAGTTTTATGCCTTAACTCCTCAAAGGCCCTTTTTTTACCCTTTCCTCATTAAAAAACCTTTCCATGCATTGTGATGGCGTGGAGTGGTGTTGCTACTGTTGAAAATGAGGCTATGAATTTCCTCAAATATTGTGATGCACAAAAACACTATTGTGATACATGTATAAACTCATGTAGTTGCTATCTTTTTTACTTGGTACACCCTCTCTAGGGATGTATGTTTTTTTCATAGAGTCTTCTACAAACTAATTTTATCTTAAAAAATTAAAAAAAACATACTTCTTGCTAAAACTAATTAAATTTCTTAGTTTGGTTTCCACTTATCAGGGAAATTTTAGACTTTCCCTTGTGTTTGTTCATGGTGAAGGATTCTCCTTCTCTAATGAGGTGATATTAGTTGGATTTCCACATGAAGATTTCATCTTGGATGTACATGTAGGAACTCCTAAACACAACTCTACATACATTAATTCAAACCATATCCAATTCCACTTCCTCAATAAAATGAACATTATTATCAAGTATTATTTTTCATTGTTTTGTTACTTTTATTTCTACATCCTTATTTAGCCATCCCAATGGATATGGGCTAGGATGAATTCAAATCTACAATCCTAAAATTTTTATAAGATCTTCTACAATGATATTTGATTGTGATTCTAACTAAAAAAAATCATTTTTCATCATCTTAACTTTTATCTTTATATGGATGATATTGGTTATATCCTTCTATTAACCAACCATCCCCCTCATCCCATCTCACACTATGAAGGGTGTTACCTATTTGCATTAACCTGATCACCAATGTATTCTATGAAGATGTGGTTACAAAATACCTTCTATCTCAAAATATCAAGAATTTAATCTTGATACCACCATTATGTTCAACTCATTGAGAGGTTTTCAAAAATATAAAATTTACCTCGATATGAATCACATATGGAAAGTTATGCTCTTAGAAAGTTGAACTAGTAAAAGGACCAAGGCATCCTTGTGGTCCACGTGGCTTCCATGTGGCCTCCACATTATTAATGTGGCACTACCACACTGTCACTGATTGAGTCCATAGTGTGACCACACTATGGCAAGTCGGTAACATAAACATGTATAGTTTTTTTCACGAGAAAACCTATGACCAAGACCCACCGCCTAAGGTGGGGTCCATTGGTGCACATAATCTTGGTAGCATGATCTATCGACCTCTCCTATGATCCAATCTCAATTTAAAATTCCCAAGACCTAATGTGTTCCTCTCTTGCCCACATTGTACTAACTCCCATGTTCCACAACTATCTACCAATGGTCTAGAGGTATAGTAATCCAATGGTCCCACTCCTAAACCATGTCATCTTAACATTAGGTTTAGCAGATCACTCATTTCTTGACTCACTTGAATGTTTTAAGAGCTGAAGGCTCGAGATTCTGATAATGATCACATACTTACATAACTCTAGCCCAATATACGTCCTATCAACATCTTGGAATTAGATTCATAAGTCTCCTTGTGAATGAATGCTTTGTGGTCGATGGTTAATGACTGGTTTTGTCCCATCAACATTAAGTATTTCCAAAAATTGGTTCTTCCAGCTATCTAGGGGTTCGACATCCTACTGGAAACATTTTGGTACTCATGGTTCCACCCTAATTACACTCTCTTCCCTTCATTCATTTTGTTGTCATCCTATTAGTGTTGGTCTTCTCTACATTGGCACTCACTTACTCATTCCAATTCTTGGTGGTGAGGTTCCACTAGGTTGGGTTCCACCATTGGCTCGATCCTTTTCCCCTTCATGCAAAAATTTTACATAGTATATGATATCAGATAGATGGTGCCCAACCATGCAACACATTTTTGTTAGGGAAAATTTCCATTAGTGGTCCCTAGGTGTCAAATTTTCTTGTGAGTGTGATATTATTCTGATTCATCATTCCAGTCCTAAGGATAGATTTAACACCTCATTATCTAGTATAATTATATTGATTTCTCGTAGAGTATTTAGACATTATCAAATACAACATTCTATTAATTCTATTGGGTTCATGAATATAAGCTATAATTGTAACTGTATACCCTCTCTTAAACTGCATAAGTCAAACCACTATGCAACTTTCTTGCAACTAACCACTTCTATCCGGATCCAATGTCTGAGGGGATGCTTGCTCAGGGACAATTCATACCAATGCTTGGTAAACACTTAGGATATGGGGCCCACTGTCTAGGTGTTTTATCAACTTCCCTCTAGCGGTAAGCACCATAGTGAACCACTCACTCTCTGAGCTTATTCTTAGGGCTTCACCCAAGGCACAAATGGGGTATTTCTTAGTTTAGGAGATTGAATCCAATGACTAGGTGGTTTATCAGTTATATTTTCATAGCGAGGACCATAGGGGTATATAGTCCATTATCCAAGTGGTTTCTCAACTCTCTAGCAAGAACTACAATGACTTACATTGCTCAGTTCAAGTGGTTTATCAGCTATACAACAAGCATAACAATAATTCATCCACTCACTAAGCCTCCCACTGACCACTCAGGCATAGATGCATAGACCAATGGCCTCAAACACAAAATTCATTAGGCTATCACCCAAATCCATAAGTTTTTAGATCACATCTCTGGCTCTACAACCCAACTCCATCATCATTTTTTCTTTGCAGTCATGGTTCCAATAGTTCCATGTACTCCACTACCAATAGCTAATGACATCACTATGTTCCAAAAGGATTCAATTAGAACAAAAATGAGATAATAGAAAATAACCCCCCCCCCCCCCCCCACCACCACTCTCTCCTCATGCCCTCTTGATGTGTGATCTTCTTCTTTTTTATTGTGTTCATTTCTTTCTACACTCCCCCTCACATTGACCCTTTTTTGTTGCATATTCTTGTAAGGTTGTTTTTTAACCTTGATTCACAAGGGTAAATGGGAATGGGAATTTTCCTCTTCCCACACCACCCAATCCTATCTCATCAATTCTTGTCTAGGAGGGTTGATTGACTGACCAACAATCAACCTCATATCGTTTAACTTAGCTAATTGTTAGCTTCATAAATTTCATGCAGGCTAGTTATTAGTTTTCAAGGCACACAGTTTCCCTCCCCTTATACAATGGATCCATGTTGTCCATTGCTTGAGTCAACCATTAATTAATTTCACATTAAATTTTTAGATGTTCAAAATTAATTACATTTCCTAACCATGGATCCCACATTGATTCTTACATAATTATATTTATATAGATGGGATGAAATAAAAGATCTATTACAAAACCTGCCCCCTTAAGGGAACATTTTCCTCGATATTTTATCAATAAAAAACAACAATTAAACATTGATATTATATTTGTAGCTCCTATATTTATTTATACATAAAAAAATGGGTAGAGTACCCTTATTTGATCTGTAGTCTCCTAGGTTACTTCATTGGGTCCAAAGTGCTTCCATTGCACCTCTACCTTCTCTATTACTTGATTCCATACCATGACCTATCTTCAGTCCAATATGCATAGTTTTTCTAGTTGGAATTATCCTTGAAATTCCACCTATATCACATACTAATCAACCACATGATTAGTGTCACATACATATTGCTTAAGAAAAAAAATGTGAAATAGATCATGTGATTTAACTATGGGTGGCAAGGTTAGTTAATGATCCATAGTTCCAAATTTTCCAAAATTTGAAATGGTCCACAAAATTTGGGTGCCAACTTAGCTAAATATCACACTTCAGTGAGCTCTTCCCTGGTTTGATTCAGAGGTACACATGATCTCCCACTTGGAATTCCGTGTACAATTTTTTCTCTTATACATAAATATTTCTACTATCTTGGGCTACTTTCATTTTCTACTTAATATTGAGCAGTTCTTGATCCATTTCTCTTAGCATTTTAGGTCCAAGAACCACTCAATTCATTAGGTCATCCTATCTAATTGGAGGCTGCATTTTATGCCATACAATGCCTCAAAAGGACTTATCTTCAATGACTCTTGGTACCCTTTTTTTTATTTATGAAAAATCAAGTAATGTCAATAACACTTCCCACCTCTTTGGATGCTGCATGACATACATCCTCATCATGTCCTATAAAACTTTGTTCGCTCTTTTAGTTTTTCCATATATTTGAGGGTGATATGTTGTAATAAAAGCTAGTTGGGTTCCAAAACCAACAAAAAATTCCTCCCAAAAACTTGATGTGAACTATGCAACCTGATCTAAAATGATATTCTCGGGTATGCCATGCAATTTAGATATTTCCTTCATAAAAATATGAGCTATGTCAATAGCTTCGTGGTTGGACTTTCCAACTACAAAGTGAGATGCCTTGCTCAAATTTTCCATTACCACCATAATGGAATCATGCTACTTGGATGTCATTGGAAATAATATGATGAATCCCATAGATATGACTTCCCACTTCCACTCAGGAATTGGGATTGGTTGTAGAAATCCCGCTGAATGCTTGCATTCTATTTTGACTTGTTGATATTTCAGGCACCTAGCAATATATTCAACAATTTCCTTTATCATTCCTCACTAATATTATGATTTCTTTATGGATTTTATCATTTTTTTATATCCATGATGACCGATGTCAAGTATTTTATGAAACTCATCCATTATGAGCTTCCTCAACTCGGTCCCACAAGGAACATACCATATATCATTGAACGTGAACATACCATCATCAATGAGCTTGTATATCTTGCTCAAGGTTCCGTCTATTTCCTACTATACACATTATTTCACATGGTTAAAATTATTATCATGTTTCAATTCTTATTTCATCATTTATTTTTTGTTAATCTAATAAATTCTCATGGCTACTAGGTGAGTTACTTGTATACTTCTACTTAATGCATATGCTACCTTGTTTTCTTTTCCTTTAATTTGTTTTATCTTGAAATCAAATTCACTAATGAAAGAAAACCATATGTCTTGTACAACATTTAATTTGAGTTTATCAAACAAATATCTCAAACCTTCGTGATGTGACATCAACACGAATCTCCTTCAAAGAAAATATTGCCTCCACATTTTTAATGCATGCACTATTCTTGCCAAATCAAAATCACCATTAACATAGTACTTCTCATACCCATTTACTTTCCTTTATTGATAAAAAATTAGATTCCATTTTTGCATCATGAACTCCACCTAGTCCTTCTTTGTGTGTTCTTTATAGGCATCAGTGCGAACTAGAAAATCTTTTTCTGGGTCTACTATTCTCAAGAGAAGTGCATGTGTGAGAAATTGACTGAGTTTATAAAACCTATTTGTGCACTAAGGATGTGATTAAATGTCCAAAATTGGAAAAATATTTAATGAATCACTGGTAATAGCTGGTGAATCCCACAAAGGATCCAACCTTCATAAAATTCTTTGAAATAACATACTCCATTATGGCCTTTATCATTTCAGGATCCACAATTACCCTTTCCTTTGATATGATGTGCCCCAAATATTAATCTTATGTTTAGTAGAAATCAAATTTGGTTAGTTTGGCATACAATTTATGTTCCCTTAGTGGTTGTATTACTTCCTTTAAGTTTTCCTCGTGTTATTCTTTGGATTTTGAGTAAAATAGGACATCATCCACAAATACTAGCACAATATTTTCCAAATACTTGTTGAGGACATTGTTCATAAAGCACATGAATGTGGCACCACCACAATCTCATAATGCTCATATCTTGTCTTGAATGTTGTCTTGTGGATATCCTCGCATTAAATTATAATGATGATAACCATATATTAGATCTAATTTGATGAATACTACATACCCTCTCAACTAATCAAATAAATAATAAATTATGAGAAATAGGTATTTATTTTTCACCGTGGTCTTATTTAATTGTCAATATTAAATACACAGTTGCAATGCCCCATCCTTTTTTCTCACAAAAAATAATGGGGCTCTCCAGAAAAGCACATTAGGTCTGATATGTCCCTTATCCAACATTTCTTTCAACTACCATTTTAGCTCCACCATTTCTAGCATGCTTATTCAATATGGAGGTTTTGAAATTAGTAATGAACCAAGAATCAAATAAATGGAGAAGTCAATTTCCCTCATTGGTGGAAGTCTCGACATTTCTTCTAGAAACATGCCACTAAATTTCTTTAGAATGGGATGGGTTTCCATTAAAATTTTTCTTCTCTCTGGAATGTTGGTCACTTGGACAACATACATGATACATCCCTTCTTGATACATTTATTCGCTTGCAACACTGAGATTTTTGGCCAAAGCTTATTTTCTCTTCCCTTGCAACATTGTTTTCATTTTTCCATCACTGAGACACTCCACTAAATTATTATAGTAGTCCACCTTAGTTCAATGGGCTTCCAAATAGTCCATTCCCATCAATATTTCATGCAATCCAAGCAACAACACATTAAGGCCGACCGTAGTGGGCATTCTTCCTAGCTCTAAAGGGCACAATTCCACTCATTTATTCACCCTATTTTTGTCTCATGTGGATAGTTGGACCAACCAAAATCTCATATGAAGCTTCTTTTACATAGCATACATATTTTTAACTTTAGGATTGGTATATTGAAACTTTGAAGCCATATCTATTAAAATTGAAATAGGCTAGTTGGATACCATACCTTCTATTTCCATCACAGAGGCTTGATGATCTACTTTCTTCTTTTCCATTGCCAAATAAATCGATGGCACACTTTGCGTTGGGCCTCTAATTTGTATTATTATTATCACTTCTTAACATCAATTTCATCCATTTATAATGTTCTTTTATCACATTATTTATCGTAATTTATTATATAATTCGATTTCATAATTATTTATGCTCTTTTGGATAAATAATACTTGTTCTCCTTTATTTTAATAAATTAATAATTTTTATGCATGATTTTTCCAATGACTCACTATTTTAGCCTCCAAGATCTCTTCCAGATTGCAGATTTGATCTTCAACTAATAATTAAATATTCCAACTTAGAAATACATTGGAATAACAATAGACAGTTTTGTGTTGAATGTTTCGGGAAAATGGAGAAGAATCCTGAAAATCTGAAACATGGGTTTTGTGCAGAACGGACCAACTTAGTTTTCTATGAGAATTTTTCGAAAATTTGGTCTTGTTTGAGAGAAACGTAGGGTTCTTCGAAGGACAAATTTGCAAATTTTTTATTGTGGCCGTTTTCCAAAATTGCCCCAATTGTAATTGCCAGATTCGACTTGTGCCAACTAAATCATGATGGAAAGATCTTTCAAATCTCATCTTGTTTATTGAGATTTTTCAATCAGTTTATTTCCCTTTTTTCTTTGTATATTTAAAGGGACACAAATTAGAGAGAAGGGGAGGATAGAACGCATAGGAGAAGGCATAGAGGGTTAAGAAAGAAGAGACAGATTTATAACAGAAGCATGTTCGATTAATTGAATGCACAATGTTTTTCTATTTCATTTGTAAGTTGTGAGTTTGTCGATGCCCTAATCAAAGAGTTGGGCCCACTCTCCGATCAGGTGCTGCGTATTTCCTGTGTGTTGTTATTTCTATTTCATGTTTTGTATAATTTGCTATTGCTGTGACAGTAGATGTATTTGTTGATACTCTTCTTACTGTGAATGCATTGTAAGCTTTACGATTTATTTCTGCCATTTCTTTATTTGTTGTTACAATGATTGTTGCTTTTTTTAATTTATCGAATCCACAATTGATATCAGAATTGTGCTATTGTATCTGCACGTACTGTGCGTGTTATACTTGCAATAACCAAACACATCCGGATTGATAATTAATGTGGGAAAGGGTTTGAATATTCATTCACACTTGGACACCAACATTTTGGCGCCGTTGTCGGGGAGGCTAACAAAGGTACAAGAACACAATTCATATTGATCTAAGGATCAATCTCTCGTCATAGGGAGGAAAATTCTACCCCGCTCTAGGTCTTAAGCGTAGTTTTTTCTGTTTTTCTTTTTGATTGATTTATTTGGAACCAAGCTCTCATCCTAGGGAGGGAAATGCTACCCTGCTCTAGGTCTTGAACGTAGTTGTTCTATTTTTCTTCTTTTTTGATTGATTTCTTAGGAACTTATGTCTTGTCCCGAGGAGGGAAATGCTACCTTGCTCTAGGTCCTGAGCGTTAGTCGTTTTTCTTTGCTTTTATTTCTGGTGATTTCTTAGGGCCTAATCTCTCGTCCTAGGGAGCGAAATGCTACCCTACTACAGGTCCCAAGCTTAAGATTTCTTGATTTTCTTTCTTGCTTTCTTTCTTTCCATTTAAACACCCAATCTCTCGTCCTGGGGAGAGAAGTTTCACCCTGCTCCAGGTCTTGAGCTTTAAGAATTGTTTGAATTTTTTTGTTTCCTTCATTTGGTTATATGAACAGATATCTAAACAAAAAGGCAGAGGATGAGGTCAAGGAAGAAAGCATCAACCCAATCTGGAACTCAGTCATGGAACTTCAGGATGCAACAAATATGGGAAATCAAGACTATATTGAAGACCAGTTTCACTCTGTTGTTTGCTCGCAACATCACTCTACACTTCAACAACCCTTGGCACCATCCTTAACAGAGAAGTTGGTCTCTCATACCCGTGTATTTATTAACATACATTTTTCAAATACCGATATGTGCATACTTGAGGCATTATTTAGAAAATTGCTTCACTGGAAGTACTCTTATATGGAAGTATATTTTTTTTTTCAAATTAGAGTAGTGTAGTGTAGAATATAGAATGAATAAAGACATAAATAAATAAATTTCTTTAGATGTAAAAATAGTTGTTTTTGTTGCAACACGTTGTGAAAATTAACATCGGTGATCAATATTCAAGTTTATTTATATATGTAGATGCATTATATTGAAAATAAAATTCTTACAAACATTCATATTCATTTTGATCACATTCTTGGAAAAATTCCTTAATTATCATATCTTATGGCTTGCGGGCTTGATGAAAATTATAGAAAAATCGTCGGAACATTCATGCTTTGAGAGACCAAATGGGAATATTTTCAAGACTTGTTTATATCCTACATAGCCCTTCATGTTTAATTTCTAGCCCAATTTTAATCACTCGATTTTGAGTTAAAACAAAAAATTTATGACCAAAACAATGACAAGATGTCTAGTAGGCAGCTAAGGAAAAGAGTTGAGACAATCCGTTTTTGGAGGCATAAATGATTATATTTTGGAAACCTATTTCTATGGTATATTTAAATATAAATATAGTTTACAACGCAATTTGAATCACTTTGTTTCGATATCATATGAGAAATTTATGTTCAAAATACTGATTGTTTATCGTAAATCAACACTCTCGAAACTCTGTTTTCTCGACAGTTCACTATCAGATTTGACCCATAAATTATTCTTGCCTTCAAAACCTGTTTCTATTGGAGATATATAAATGAATCTAATTTAATCTCCAATTTGAATAAGTTCAATCCGTCATCAAATGAAAAAATTTATGCTTGAAATATTAACTACTGGTTTGAGCTGGAAAATCGAAATGACTATGTTATGCAGTTTGTTCTAAGCAAAGTTAACATACCATTTTATGGAATTTTTAAAACCTATTTATATTTGAGACATATCTCTGAATTCGATTTCATTTTCATTTGAAATCACTCAAATCGGATGAAAAACAAAGAATTTATGATTGAAACACTGTTGGTTAGTATGGTTGGCCACCACTCTCCCACAAGTAATAAATTAATTTTACTTTGTTATTTTTTTTCCCATGGAATTGTTTTATAGAGTAACTACTTGTTTTTTTGCATATTTCTTGGATTAGGAGAGCCCTATCACCTCTCTTTTTCCATGATTTCATGTTTACTGCAGGTAGACACTCATTTTTTGCAGGTCCGAGGAAAATAAATGAGGTCAATTTATGAACAAGTGATTCTTGAAGGAAATGATAATGAAATAAAAACATTTTTAAAGACGTTTCCTCACACAGAGAAAACAACATGAATACTTTTCATCAATTAATGGATTTATAACATGAGAAATGAGGAATTGATTCTTATTTTAAGATCCAAGTCATTTAAAAAAAAAAAAAAACATTTTTCCATTTATTCACCATTCACAAACAACATCGCTGCAAAAACAATCATAACCATTGTAACTTAAGATTTTTATTTATTTATTGGTTTTAAATAAAAAGTTATTTATTTTCTGATTTTTCTTATGTTTTTATTCTTCAGGTATTGTTTACTTCAAAGTCACATTTTCTTTGTTTTGTTCTCAAAATAAAGGGAGCAAGTGCTTAAGTTTCACGATGTTGTTACTCGGATGCTGCAACTCGTGATACTGTTACTCCTTGGATGCTGCTACTCCATGATGTTGTTACTCTGGATGCTATTACTCCGTAATGTTGTTACTCCTTGGTTGTTATTACTCCTTAGAGTTATTACTTTGGCTGCTGCTACTTAGGATGCTGTTACTCCTTGGATGCTGCTACTCCGCGATGCTATTACTTCGGATGCTGCTACTCGTGATGTTGTTACTTCGGATGATGTTACTCACACTGTTGTTACTCCAGATGTTGTTACTCACATTGATGTTACTTGCATTGTTGTTACTCCCGATGTTGTTACTCGCACTGTTGTTACTTCGGATGCTGCTACTCACACTGCTATTACTTCGGATGTTGTTACTCACACTGCTGTTACTCCGGATGTTGTTACTTGCACTGATGTTACTCTGGATGATATTACTCGCACTATTGTTACTCTGGATGCTATTACTCGCACTGTTGTTACTCGCAGTACTATTACTTCGGATGTTATTACTCGCATTGTTGTTACTTCAGATGTTATTACTCACACTGTTGTTAGTCTAGATGTTGTTACTCACGCTGTTGTTACTCTAGATGTTGTTACTTGCACTACTGTTACTCTGGATGTTGTTACTCGCACTGCTATTACTCCAGATGCTGTTACTCGCAGTAATGTTACTTTGGATGCTGTTACTCGTGTTATAGCCCAAATCCACCTTAGGCTGAAGGAAGGCAGGATTCAGGGTAACACCAAACCACCCTCAGTCTGGTAGCTAGCCCTACCAGAACAGGAGAGGGCTCTCTCCGGGTCAATCTCAGTAAAAATGTATCAATAGGCCTTGAGATGACTGAAATGTGTGCTAATTTTAGGCTAGGTATATTAATCAAGGAGTTTGGAATGATTTTTAGGGGTTTTCTGTTGGAAAAAGAGAAAGGCAATTTTGGGCTTGGGGATGAGGCCAAATTCTTACAGAGTACAAGTTGGGGCAGGGAAGGCAATGGCTTTGATGTCTTAGATTCAATGAATGGATAGAAAATACTTTTGAGGAGCTGAAGAGGGAAAGAAGGTGCAAGGATCCTCTTCAAACGGAGGAAAACATATAAAACTAAACAAAATTTTAAGGCAGAGCACCAACAAACTAATGAATTCTACCTTAGTTACTCATTTGTTTAATTCAGAAGCAAAGAGAAGGGAAATGGCATACATATAACATTAATGAAACTTATAGATACATGGAGAAAAACATCATCAAAACTCAGAGCCACAAGGATCCCAACAAGTGCTGCAAAACTCTGGTCTTTCCTTTGCAAAAAATGCAGAAGTGTATGTACAATGAAGTGCCAAAATTTTCCCAAGTATCCAACCCTGAAAATGTCTCAGAAAATACAATATATATATAATTCTAACCCCTTCCCATGCCTCCAGGGGTCGAGCTCATCCTTCTAGGAGCTGTTTCAACCAATTCTAAACTAGGAACTCAAATCTAGGCAATCAAAAAACTTGCCTCTATATGGAAGGAAACTGATTCATTCATTTAATTTTCACTTTTTAGTGAATGAATCCTCTAGAACAAGTAAATATGTTCCAAAATTACATCATAGTCATCAAATTACATCAAGGTAGATCACGAATTACATCAAAAAGTGAAACTAGTCAAAACTGGGCGAAATTCTGAGCTGAAGGGTGAAAAATAGGCAAAAGTCCTCTATGTGCCGCGCCCAAAAACTCAATGCATCACGCCACTTTGAGCCTATTTTTGAGGCACTTCTCGAAGTCCAAATTGAGCTCATGATAGCTCGTTGGAAAGCCCACCTGTTTACTATCCAACCCAAGTGGAATTTTTCAATTTGGAGTTCATTTGCCCCTCCAAAACTTCAATCTCCCAAAACTGGTTCCTGTGTGAGCAAAAAGTGGCAGAAAGGCCATTTTCAAGGTGTTTTTGACCCTTTAAACCACCCAGAACTTGATGAAATCCTTAGGCCATTCCTGAGCATGCATAAATTTTCATAAAAAATCAAAAAATATAAATTTTTCCTCCAGAAGATCTCTCAAACGTAAGCGCGCGCAAGGTGGCGCGATGCATCGGGTAGGAAAATTTGTTTTGTGACCAGAAAAAACAAAATTGACAAACTTTTCTCCAAATTTGCTGAAATTTGGACTGAAGGTCCTTCATCAAGTATCATTCTCAGCCAATGAGGCTTCGTCCAAAATCATGCCCTTTTCACGCCTCCTCGATGCCTTCTTCATCTATATTGCGTGAGGTGAATATGAAGAGTTTGGTGTCTTTGTCTTGATTTCCAAATGTGTCAAAGGGAAAGGACTGTGGAAAATATGGGAAGTGGGAACAATAGAATTTTCAAGTGGTATTTTTCCCTTTGAGAATTTGACAAACTTTGGGAGAAGGGACAATCACTAGACTGTTTGGGAAACTTGGGATTTTGGGAAATTTGTAATTAGGATGGGATAATGGGAATATGGGATAGGGGTAGATGAATTTAGGGATATGGGAAATGAAACTAATGAAATTTAGTGAAGGGGATGTGAAAGTGGTAGAGGGGAATAATACAGCAAAAATGGAAATTTTTCAAACCTTAGGAAGATTTTCAATGAAACTGTGCAAGGAGCTAGGGTTTTATTTTTCACCTATTGAAACACCATAAACACTGATGGAAACTCATATATTGGTAATATGGAGATGTTAACTTAGTTGTGGAATGAATAATTTGAAATTTTGGAGCTTTTGGAGGAAGAATTGAATGGTTTTTTAGGCTTTTTAGCCCAATGCGCCGCACCATCTCTATGCGCCGCGCCAGTTCATTTTTTACACTGCAGAGGGCTGCCCAATGTGCCGCGCCATCTCTATGCACCACGCCATTTTGAAGGAGACTTTTGGAGACCTTCCCGGTGACAAAATTGGGAGTAAAATAAATCGTTGGAAATATTATTGAGTCTACTTTCCAATCCAACTGGAATTTTTCAATTTCAAGTTCATTTACCCTGTCAAAAATCAAATCTCCCAAGACTGGTCAAAATGAGCAGAATGAGGCTGTCTCAAGGCAGAGTGTTGTTGCAGTCAACTTTTAAAGGTCTTTCTCAACTCAAAATTGAGCTCATGATAGCTCATTGGAAATATCTTTGTGTCTAGGTATTATTTGACTCATCAACCAAGTCATTTGGCCAACCAAGCTAGGAGAAATCTTGATTTTCCCAAGGTCACTTCAGAGGTGCATCAATTCTCCTAAGGCAACGATATTTTTGACATTTATCTAAAACAATGACACCTGTGTAAAAAGTGAAGGAGGTTTTTCTTCCTTGGGCTATTTTGGAAAAAAACCTCTCTCTGGTTTCCAAAATTCATCTTGTATTTCTCTGAAACAACATTTGAGTGAAACCTATCCTGATGTGTGGAACAAGGGATTTGTCGAAATGAAGCGAAATGAAGGGGATAAGGGGCTTCTAAATTCTTGAGAAAATTTTGGGAAGTAGGGAGGGATATTATAAAGCAGGGGAAAGTGGAATTTCAGAGATTGAGTGAGGGGAAGGGGTCCAAAAGGGAAAAACACAGGCCTAGCCTAGAAAATTGCCAAGTTGTAGCAAGAAACTAGGGTTTGTGCAAAAATGAGGAATTTTGGGGATCTCAGTGATGGGAAGTGTTTAATAAGGTACATTAAGGATAGGGGAAGGTGGATGAACATCAGGATACAAGTTTTGATGATGAGTTGACCATCCAAGAGAAATTACCTTCAAAACCCTAGGAGAGGGAAATGAACCTTACCTAGGCACAACTGAAGCATGAACAAGGTGTAAAATGACCCATTGGAACTTTAAATGATGATGAAAACCCTTTGAATGATGGTACACTCAGCTGAATGGTGACATAGACCGACATTTGGACAACTTTGACAGGAGTAAAAGCAAACCCTAGACCTAATACCTAGTGACCAAATTTTGCTTGAAGACTCTCTGAAA
The DNA here is from genome assembly GCA_034641835.2 of Pinus albicaulis. NCBI lineage: Eukaryota > Viridiplantae > Streptophyta > Pinopsida > Pinales > Pinaceae > Pinus > Pinus albicaulis. The sequence goes on from CM076570.1 coordinate 901,610,996, forward strand.
TGACAAAATTTGACCTTGACATATTAAAATCACTTTTTAAGAGAATGTTTGATCACTGGAGAAAGGCTGCAAAGGCTGACACTAACATTGGCTCCAATGGGGATGGTAGCTCCTTGGAGGTGCCAAGAACGGCAGATCTTTGGGAGAGCAGACAGTGCCTTCATCCATTGGGCAATGGACTCAAAACACGAAAAATCACATTATGTAGATTGATTCAAGGCTAAAACTGAAAACCATAATAAAACCGACCATGACTAAAACATAACTAACAAACTGGAAAGATGCTCATAATTGAGCTTATTCATCAAACCTACTCTAATTATTCTTTCCACCACCCGATCAAGTGAAATGGAATAGCCAATGCAACCATGTAAGCATCTTGGCTGCTATTTGATTTCTTCCCAAGTGCTTTCTAATGTGCAGGAAAAGGAAAGAATCGAAAGGCAACTCCTGTGAAAACTTGAAATCAAGTTGATTGCTGATAAACTTGCAAAACATGAATTGATTGAATGACTTCAAGAATACTGAGAAAGGATCTTCATAAACATAGCTATTGATTTCCATTAACACATTACTGCTCTGGTCCAAGTGATCTTCATAGCTGGAAATTAAGATTTTCCTCACATCTGTGCTGTCTTTCTTTCGTGATTGCAACAAGCTGTCAAAAGGATCCTGAAATTCGTGAACAACCAAACTCTGGAGCTGATTCCAAACAGAACAAAAGTCTCCTTCATCAATCTCCTCATATAACTGCAAACATTGGTGTGAGCTTTGTAAAAAATCTGTTAAACAAGACAATGAAGACGACCTTTGAATAAGATTATTATCAACCTTCTTTTCTAGCACATGGTTAGCCAATGGAGAAGAACTTTTATAGCAAACATCATCGAACACATGAGCAATAGGATCATCAAAAACTTGAGAAGACTGCAACGATGTATCCATTGAAACTGTATGACATCCTACTGACTGTTCATCTTTCGCTTTAGAGATATTACGAAGATTCTGATTTATAAACTGAAATGCTTCGAAACAAAAGCGTACATAATCCTCTTGCATCATTAAATCATGTATTCCGGCTTCCACGCCTTCATCTGTAATCTGACCTTCAATTTCATTTGGTGGCTGTAAATCTTATGCTACAGGCTGCTCATTTGAAGTTTTACTATGTAATTTACTTTTCAAAAACTGAAATGATTCAAAAAAAAATGGTACAGAGTCACCTTGTAGCATTTGATCATATGTGACAACTTCCATGTCTTCATTTGAAACTTAACAATCAATGGCATTCGGGGATTACAAATCTGAATATGAGAAGTCTTGAACAAGGTTTTCATTGCCCTCAAGATGGTCCAAATAAAGACTTGTTGACAATTTATTTCTGATTGCATGGAAGTTATCTCGGATGAACTGAAACGAATCAAAACAAAAAGGAAAAGATCCTTCACTTACTTCAAAATTTTCTGCACTTTCCTCATCATTGTCATAGCTGATATGTATCAGCTAATCACTGTACTCAAGCTGCTGAAAGTGAACTTCTTCCTTCCACAAAATAGCTGTTGATTTGTCTGCAAGATTAGATTCTGTTTGGAGAACATAATCATCATCATACTGATCAAACTGAGGCAAATCATCAGTATACAACACATCATCAAGCATACATGTCATATCAACAGCTCTCTCTTCTTCAAAATGATCTATAAAACAATCACTATGAAAACTGGGATAAGAAACAAAATTTTTTGGATCAGCCACTTGTTCCTCTTCAATCAGCAAGTCATGGGCTTAAACATTATACTCATTCCTTGTGGTGTTCTTTTGCATAATCTCTTCTACTGCATTTACCAACATGTCAAGCTTTACCTGTAGAGATGTCGATTTCTCCGGATATATATTTTTCATCTCTTCTTCCTTCAACCTTGCCCTTCGAATCAGGAAATGAGCCTCTACATTTACTGCACTGTTCTGCATCTCTTGAAGTGTTGCAAGATTCCTTTCTCTCAACTAAAACTCCATTTCCGGATCAAAGGCACCCGGGTAGTGCAAGAGAGTAGATCTAGGAGAAGGTCTTATATCAGTTGGCATTGAAAAATATAATTGGTTAAATCTGGCATAAAACTGTTGCACTGTCTCCCCTGGCATTCTTTTCAGCTGGTTTTACTCTTCTATAATCAAGAAAAGGTTCTGTCTGACCACCCACCTGTTGAGGAAAACTTCGACGAACTGCTGGAAATCTGAGATGCTCACATCAGGAGAGGTTTTGAACCAACTCTTCACTTGGCCTTGAAAAGAAAGAGAAAAAAGCCTAATACTGACATCCTCTTCATCAACTTCAAAAAGGTCAAGAAAAGACTCAAAATTCAGAACATGTCTCTCAACAGTGATGTTGTCGTGTTCACCGTCAAATCTTGGTAGATATAGGACATGATTTTTAGGGAAAGCATGGGATATAGGAGGTAAAATCAGAGGCTTGTATCGATCTGGAATTTTACAAGGTATAGGGTTATGTACAAATACTGCAGAATCAGTCTTGGTCTCTTGAGGTTCATCAGTTTGAAGATGGTCATCACAAGATTCGGAAGAAAGGTCTTGATTAAGCTCAAAAGCATGCAACTCTTTGGTATTTACAATCTTCAAAGGGAAGGAATCAAATGCAGGCCGAGGATCTTTTCTCAAATACAATATAATTTGCAAAGCCTTCTTGACATTCTCAGGAAAAGAGAAGAAATAATTTATGACAAAGACCAAAATGTCTTGGATGAAATTCCAACTTGAATACCTGATCTTTCCATATTGTCCTTTCATGTTTCTGCTAGTCAGGTTCATCCTCCAGTGGAGTCCTAGGATCTGATCTCGAAACTGATTTAGAGTCGCCAAGTGAATGATTTCAACCTTGTGGTGTCTGATCGTTGTCCACCATCAACCATCAGATCTGAACTTGATACATGTACTGGGGAAATTTACAAGGCAAGTGTCACATTTACAAACTAGACCGGAGATTGACTGAAGCAGCGTTTATCTACTTTCGCTAATGAAAAGCAAGAGCGTTTCGAAGGCTTCCTGGCATAACTTCAGGCTCTGTCTGTAGCTTATAAAACAAATAACACCAACAAGCAAACCATTTTCTCCCCAGTGGAGTCGCCACTATGTTATTGCCTAAATCTACCTTAGGCTGAAGGAAGGTGGGATTCAGGGTAACACCAAACCACGCTCAGTCTGGTAGCTAGCCCTACCAGAACGAGAGAGGGCTTTCTCTGGGTCAATGTCAGTGAAAAGTAATCAATAGGGCTTGAGATGACTGAAATGAGTGCTAATTTTAGGCTAGGTATATGAATCAAGGAGTTTGGAATGATTTTTAGGGGTTTTTGTTGGAAAAAAGGAAAAGATAGTTTTGGGCTTGGGGATGAGGCCAAATTCTTGCAGAGTTCAAGTTGGGGCAGGGAAGGCAATGGATTTGATGTCTTAGATTCAATGAATGGATAGAAAATACTTTTGAGGAGCTGAAGAGGGCAAGAAGGTGCAAGGATCCTCTTCAAATGGAGGAAAACATATAAAACTAAACAAAAGTTTAAGGCAGAGCACCAGCAAACTAATGAATTCTACCTTAGTTACTCATTTGTTTAATTTAGAAGCAAAGAGAATGGAAATTGAATACATATAACATTAATGAAACTTACAGATACATGGAGAAAAACATCATCAAAACTCAGAGCCACAAGGATCCCAACAAGTGCTACAAAACTCTGGTCTTTCCTTTGCCAAAAATGCAGAAGTGTATGTACAATGAAGTGCCAAAATTTTCCCAAGTATCCAACCCTAAAAATGTCTCAGAAAATACAATATATAGACAATTCTAACCCCTTCCCATGCCTCTAGGGGTCGAGCTCATCCTTCTAGGAGCTGTTTCACCCAATTCTAAACTAGGAACTGAAATCTAGGCAATCAAACAACTTGCCTCTATATGGAAGGAAATTGATTCATTCATTTAATTTTCACTTTTTAGTGAATGAATCCTCTAGAACAAGTAAATATGTTCCAAAATTACATCATAGTCATCAAATTACATCAAGGTAGATCAATAATTACATCAAAAAGTGAAACTAGTCAAAACTGGGCAAAATTCTGAGCTGAAGGGTGAAAAATAAGCAAAAGTCCTCTATGCGCTGCGCCTAAAAACGCAATGCGTCGCGCGACTTTGAGCCGGTTTTTGAGGCACTTACCGAGTTAAAAATTGAGCTCATGATACCTCTTTGGAAAGCCCTACCTGTCTACTATCCAACTCAAGTGGAATTGTTCAATTTGGAGTTCATTTTCCCATCCAAAACTTCAATCTCCCAAAACTGGTTCCTGTGTGTGCAAAAAGTGACAGAAAGGCCATTTTCAAGGTGTTTTTGACCCTTTAAACCACCCAGAACTTGATGAAATCCTTAGGCCATTCCTAAGCATTCATAAATTTTCATAAAAAATCAAAAAATATAAATTTTTCCTCCAGAAGATCTCTCAAACGTAAGCGCGTGCAAGGTGGCGCGACGCATCGGGCAGGAAAATCTGTTTTGTGACCAAAAAAAACAAAATTGACAAAATTTTCTCCAAATTTGCTGAAATTTGGACTGAAGGTCCTTCATCAAGTATCATGCTCAGCCAACGAGGCTTCGTCCAAAATCATGCCCTTTTCACACCTCCTCGATGCCTTCTTCATTTATGTTGCCTGAGGTGAATATGAAGAGTTTGGTGTCTTTGTCTTGATTGCCAAATGTGTCAAAGGGAAAGGACTGTGGAAAATATGGGCAGTGGGAACAATAGACTTGTCAAGTGGTATTTTTCCCTTTGAGAATTTGACAAACTTTGGGAGAAGGGACAATCACTAGACTGTTTGGGAAACTTGGGATTTTGGGAAATTTGTAATTAGGATGGGATAATGGGAATATGGGATAGGGGTAGATGAATTTAGGGATATGGGAAATGAAACTAATGAAATTTAGTGAAGGGGATGTGAAAGTGGTAGAGGGGAATAATACAGCAAAAAATGGCAATTTTGGAAACCTTAGGAAGATTTTCAATGAAACTGTGCAAGGAGCTAGGGTTATATTTTTCACCTATTGAAACACCATAAACACTGATGGAAACTCATATATTGGTAATATGGAGATGTTAACTTAGTTGTGGAATGAATAATTTGAAATTTTGGAGCTTTTGGAGGAAGAATTGAATGGTTTTTTAGGCTTTTTAGCCCAATGCGCCGCGCCATCTCTATGCGCCGCGCCAGTTCATTTTTTACACTGCAGAGGGTTGCCCAATGCGCCGCGCCATATCTATGCACCACGCCATTTTGCAGGAGAGTTTTGGAGGCCTTCCTAGTGTCCAAATTGGGCGCAGAATAGCTCGTTGGAAATTTTATTGAGTCTACTTTCCAACCCAACTGGAAGTTTTCAATTTGGAGTTCATTTACCCTATCAAAAATCAAATCTCCCAAGACTGGTCAAAATGAGAAGAATGAGGCTGCCTCAAGGCAGAGTGCTGTTGCAGTCAACTTTTGAAGGTCTTCCGTCACTCCAAATTGAGCTCATGATAGCTGATTGGAACGATATTTGTGTCTAGTTATTATTTGAATTATCAACCAAGTTATTTGGCCAAATAAGCTAGGAGAAATCTTGATTTTCCCAAGGTCACTTCAGAGGTGCATCAATTCTCCTGAGGAAACGGTATATTTGAAATTTCTCTAAAACCATGGTAGCTGTGTAAAAATTGAAGGAGGTGTTTCTTCCTTGGGCTATTGTGGACAAAAACCTCTCTCAGTTTTCCAAAATTCATCTTTTATTGCTCTGAAACATCATTTGAGTGAAACCTATCCCGATGTGTGGAACAAGGGATTTGTCGAAATGAAGCGAAATGAAGGGGATAAGGGGCTTCTAAATTCTTGAGAAAATTTTGGAAAGTAGGGAGGGATATTATAAAGTAGGGGAAAGTGGAATTTCAGATATTGAGTGAGGGGAAGGGGTCCAAAGGGGAAAAACACAGGCCTAGCCTAGAAAATTGTCAAGTTGTGGCAAGAAACTAGGGTTTGTGCAAAAATGAGGAATTTGGGGGATCTAAGTGATGGGAATTGTTTAATAAGGTACATTAAGGATATGGGAAGGTGTATGAACATCAGGATACAAGTTTTGATGACGAGTTTACCATCCAAGAGAAATTACCTTCAAAACCCTAGGAGAGGGAAATGAACCTTACCTAGGCACAACTGAAGCATGAACAAGGTGTAAAATGACCCATTGTAACTTGAAACGATGATGAAAACCCTCTGAATGATGGTACACTCAGCTGAATGGTGACATGGACCAATATTTGGACAACTTTGACAGGAGTAAAAGCAAACCCTAGACCTAATACCTAGTGACCAAATTTTTCTTGAAGACTCTCTGAAATGACAAAAATTGACATTGACATCTTAAAATCACTTTTTAAGAGCATGTTTGATCACTGGAGAAAGGCTGCAAAGGCTGACACTAACATTGGCTCCAATGGGGATGGTAGCTCCTTGGAGGTACCAAGAACGACAGATCTTTGGGAGAGCAGACAGTGCCTTCATCCATTGGGCAATGGAGTCAAAACACGAAAACTCACATTATGTAGACTGACTCAAGGCTAAAACTAAAAACCATAATAAAACCGACAATGACTAAAACATAACTAACAAACTGGAAAGATGCTCATAATTGAGCTTATTCATCAAACCTACTCTAATTATTCTTTCCACCACCCGATCAAGTGAAATGGAACAGCCAATGCAACCATGTAAGCATCCTAGCTGCTATTTGATTTCTTTCCAAGTGCTTTCTGATTCGCAGGAAAAGGAAAGAATCGAAAGGCAACTCTCATGAAAACTTGAAATCAAGTTGACTGCTGATAAAATTTCAAAACATGAATTGACTAAATGACTTCAAGAATACTGCGAAAGGATCTTCATAAACATAGCTATTGATTTCCATTAACACGTTACTGCTCTGGTCCAAGTGATCTTCATAGCTGGAAATTAAGATTTTCCTCACATCTGTGCTGTCTTTCTTTGGTGATTGCAGCAAGCTTTCAAAAGGATTCGTGAACAACCAAACTCTGGAGCTGATTCCAAACATAACAAAAGTCTCCTTCATCAATCTCCTCATATAACTGCAAACATTGGTGTGAGCTTTGTAAAAAATCTGTTAAACAAGACAATGAAGGCGACCTTTGAATAAGATTATTATCAACATTCTTTTCTGGCACATGGTTAGCTAATGGAGAAGAACTTTTATAGCAAACATTATCCAACACATGAGCAATAGGATCATCAAAAACTTGAGAAGATTGCAGCAATGTATCCATTGAAACTGTATGACATCCTACTGACTGTTCATCTTTCGCTTTAGAGATATTACGAAGATTCTACTTTATAAATTGAAATGCTTCGAAACAAAAAGGTAGAATCCTCTTGCATCATTAAATCATGTATTCCGGCTTCCACGCCTTCATCTGTAATCTGACCTTCAATTTCATTTGGTGGCTGTAAATCTGATGCTACAGGCTACTCATTTGAAGATTTACTATGCAATTTACCCTTCAAAAACTGAAATGATTCAAAACAAAATGGTACGAAGTCACCTTGTAGCATTTGATCATATGTGCCAGCTTCCATGTCTTCATATGCAACTTGACAATCAATGGCATTCGGGGACTGCAAATCTGAATATGAGAAGTCTTGAACAAGGTTTTCATTACCCTCAAGATGGTCGAAATCAAGACTTGTTGACAGGTTATTTCTGATTTCATGGAAGTTATCTCGGATGAACTGAAACGTATCAAAACAAAAAGGCAAAGATCCTTCACTTACTTCAAAATTTGCTGCACTTTCCTCATCATTGTCATAGCTGATATGTATCGGTTGATCTGCTGTGCTAGAAATTGCGAAAGTGAACTTCTTTATTTCACAAACTAGCTGCTGATTTGTCTGCAAGATTAGCTTCTGTTTGGAGAACATAATCATCATCATACTGATCAAACTGAGGCAAATCATCAGTATACAACACATCATCAAGCATACATGTCATATCAACAGCTCTCTCTTCTTCAAAATGACCTATAAAACAATCACTATGACAACTGGGATAAGAAACAAAATGTTTTGGATCAACCACTTGTTCCTATTCAATCAGCAAGTCATGGGCTTGAACATTATACTCATTCTTTGTGGTGTTCTTTTGCATCATCTCTTCTATTGCATTTACCAACATGTCAAGCTTTACCTCTAGAGATGTCGATTTCTCCGGATCTATATTTTTCATCTCTTCTTCCTTCAACCTTGCCCTTCGAATCAGCAAATGAGCCTCTACATTTACTGCATTGTTCTGCATCTCTTGAAGTTTTGCAAGATTCCTTTCTCGCAATTGAAACTCCATTTCCGGATCAAAGGCATGCGGGTAGTGCAAGAGAGCAGATCTAGGAGAAGGTCTTATATCAGCTGGCATTGAAAAATATACTTGGTTAAATCTAGTAGAAAAATGTTGTACTGTCTCCCCTGGCAGTCTTTTCAGCTGGTTATACTCTTCTATAATCAAGAAAAGGTTCTGTCTGACCACCCACCTGTTGAGGAAAACTTCGACGAACTACTGGAAATCTGAGATGCTCGCATCAGGCAAGGTTTTGAACCAACTCTTCACTTGGCCTTGAAAAGAAAGAGAAAAAATCCTAATACTAACATCCTCCTCATCAACTTCAAAAAGGTCAAGAAATGACTCAAAATTCAGAACATGTCTCTCAGCAGTGATGTTGTCGCGTTCACCGTCAAATCTTGGTAGATATAGGTCATGATTTTTATGGAAAGCATGGGATATAGGAGGTAAAATCAGAGGCTTGTATCGATCTGGAATTTTACAAGGTATAGGGTTATGTAAAAATGCTACAGAATCAGTCTTGGTCTCTTGAGGTTCATCAGTTTGAAGATGGTCATCACAAGATTCGGAGGAAAGGTCTTGATCAAGCTCAAAAGCATGCAACTCTTTGGTATTTACAATCTTCAAAGGGAAGGAATCAAATGCAGGCCGAGGATCTTTTCTCAAATACAATATACTTTGCAAAGCCTTCTTGACATTCTCGGGAAAAGAGAAGAAATAATTTATGACAAAGAACCAAATTTCTTGGATGAAATTCCAACTTGAATACCTGATCTTTCCATATTGTCCTTTCATGTTTCTACTCATCAGGTTCATCCTCCAGTGGAGTCCTGGGATCTGATCTCGAAACTGATTTAGAGTCGCTAGGTGAATGATTTCAGCCTTGCAGTGTCTGATCATTGTCCACCATCAACCATCAGATCTAACTTGATACATATACTAGGGAAATTTACAAGTCAAGTGTCATGTTTACAAACTAGACCAGAGATTGACTGAAGCAACATTTATCTACTTTCGCTAATGCAAAGAAAGAGTGTTTTGAAAGCTTCCTGGCATAACTTCAGGCTCTGTCTGTAGCTTATAAAACAAATAACACCAACAAGCAAACCATTTTCTCCCCAGTGGAGTCGCCACTATGTTATAGCCCAAATCCACCGTAGGCCGAAGAAAGGCGGGATTCAGGGTAACACCAAACCACGCTCAGTCTGGTAGCTAGCCCTACCAGAACAGGAGATGGCTCTCTCTGGGTCAATCTCAGTAAAAATGTATCAATAGGCCTTGAGATGATTGAAATGTGTGCTAATTTTAGGCTAGGTATATTAATCAAGGAGTTTGGAATGATTTTTAGGGGTTTTTTGTTGGAAAAAGAGAAAGGCAATTTGGGCTTGGGGATGAGGCCAAATTCTTGCAGAGTTCACGTTGGGGCAGGGAAGGAAATGGATTTGATGTCTTAGATTCAATGAATGGATAGAAAAGACTGTTGAGGAGCTGAAGAGGGAAAGAAGGTGCAAGGATCCTCTTCAAACGGAGGAAAACATATAAAACTAAACAAAATTTTAAGGCAGAGCACCAGCAAACTAATGAATTCTACCTTAGTTAGTCATTTGTTTAATTCAGAAGCAAAGAGAAGGGAAATGGAATACATATAAAATTAATGAAACTTACAAATACATGGAGAAAAATATCATCAAAACTCAGAGCCACAAGGATCCCAACAAGTGCTGCAAAACTCTGGTCTTTCCTTTGCCAAAAATGCAGAAGTGTATGTACAATGAAGTGCCAAACTTTGCCCAAGTATCCAACCCTGAAAATGTCTCAGAAAATAAAATATATAGACAAGTCTAACCCCTTCCCATGCCTCTATGGTTTGAGCTCATCCTTCTAGGAGCTGTTTCAACCAATTCTAAACTAGGAACTGAAATCTAGGCAATCAAACAACTTGCCTCTATATGGAAGGAAATTGATTCATTCATTTAATTTTCACTTTTTAGTGAATGAATCCTCTAGAACAAGTAAATATGTGCCAAAATTAAATCATAGTCATAAAATTACATCAAGGTAGATCAAGAATTACATAAAAAAGTGAAACTAGTCAAAACTGGGCGAAATTCTGAGCTGAAGGGTGAAAAATATGCAAAACTCCTCTATGCGCCACGCCCAAAAACTCAATGCGTCGCTCCAATTTGAGCCTATTTTTGAGGAACTTTCCAAAGTCCAAATTGAGCTCATGATATCTCGTTGGAAAGCCCTACCTGTCTACTATCCAACCCAAGTGGAATTTTTCAATTTCGAGTTCTTTGGCCCCTCCAAAACTTCAATCTCCCAAAACTGGTTCCTGTGTGTGCAAAAAGTGGCAGAAAGGCCATTTTCAAGGTGTTTTTGACCCTTTAAACCACCCAGAAATTGATTAAATCCTTAGGCCATTCCCGAGCATGCATAAATTTTCATAAAAAATCCAAAAATATAAATTTTTCCTCTAGAAGATCTCTCAAACGTAAGCGCGCCCAAGGTGGCGCAACGCATCGGGCAGGAAAATCTATTTTGTGACCAAAAAAAACAAAATTGAAAAAATTTTCTCCAAATTTGCTAAAATTTTGACTGAAGGTCCTTCATCAAGTATCATGCTTATCCAATGAGGCTTCGTCCAAAATCATTCCCTTTTCACGCCTCCTCGATGCCTTCTTCATCTATGTTGCCTGAGGTGAATATGAAGAGTTTGGTGTCTTTGTCTTGATTGCCAAATGTGTCAAAGGGAAAGGACTGTGGAAAATATGGGCAGTGGGAAAAATAGACTTGTCAAGTGGTATTTTTCCCTTTGAGAAATTGACAAACTTTGGGAGAAGGGACAATCACTAGACTGTTTGGGAAACTTGGGATTTTGGGAAATTTGTAATTAGGATGGGATAATGGGAATATGGGATAGGGGTAGATGAATTTAGGGATATGGGAAATGAAACTAATTAAATTTAGTGAAGGGGATGTGAAAGTGGTAGAGGGGAATAATACAGCAAAAAATGGCAATTTTGGAAACCTTAGGAAGATTTTCAATGAAACTGTGCAAGGAGCTAGGGTTTTATTTTTCTCCTATTGAAACACCATAAACACTGATGGAAACTCATATATTGGTAATATGGAGATGTTAACTTAGTTGTGGAATGACGAATTTGAAATTTTCTAGCTTTTGGAGGAAGAATTGAATGGTATTTTAGGCTTTTTATCCCAATGCACCGCACCATCTCTATGCGCCGCGCCAGTTCATTTTTTACACTGCAGAGGGCTGCCCAATGCCCCGCGCCATCTCTATGTGCCACGCCATTTTGCAGGAGACTTTAGGAGACCTTCCTAGTGTCCAAAATGGGCATAGAATAGCTCGTTGGAAAGCGTCTTGAGTCTACTTTCCAACCCAACTAGAATTTTTCAATTTTGAGTTCATTTACCCTATCGAAAATCAAATCGCCCAAGACTGGTCAAAATGAGAAGAATGAGGCTGCCTCAAGGCAGAGTGCTGTTGCAGTCAACTTTTGAAGGTCTTCCTCAACTCAAAATTGAGCTCATGATAGCTCATTGGAAATATCTTTGTGTCTAGTTATTATTTTACTCATCAAACAAGTCATTTGGCCAACCAAGCTAGGAGAAATATTGATTTTCCCAAGGTCACTTCAAAGGTGCATCAATTCTCCTGAGGCAATGGTATTTTTGAAATTTCTTTAAAACCATGACACTTGTTTAAAAAGTGAAGGAGTTTTTTCTTCCTTGGAATATTTTGGACAAAAAAATCTCTCATTTTTCCCAAATTCATCTTTTATTGCTCTAAAACATCATTTGAGTGAAACCTATCCCGATGTGTGGAACAAGGGATTTGTCGAAATGAAGCGAAATGAAGGGGATAAGGGGCTTATAAATTATTGAGAAAATTTTGGGAAGTAGAGAGGGATATTATAAAGCAGGGGAAAGTGGAATTTCAGAGATTGAGTGAGGGGAAGGGGTCCAAAAGGGAAAAACACAGGTCTAGCCTAGAAAATTGCCAAGTTGTAGCAAGAAACTAGGGTTTGTGCAAAAATGAGGAATTTGGGGGATCTCAGTGATGGTAAGTGTTTAATAAGGTACATTAAGGAAAGGGGAAGGTGTATGAACATCAGGATACAAGTTTTGATGATGAGTTGACCATCCAAGAGAAATTACCTTCAAAACCCTAGGAGAGGGAAATGAACCTTACCTAGGCACAACTGAAGCATGAAAAAGGTGTAAAATGACCCATTGGAACTTGACATGATGATGAAAACCCTCTGAATGATGGTACACTCAGCTGAATGGTGACATGGACCGACATTTGGACAACTTTGACAGGAGTAAGAGAAAACCCTAGACCTAATACTTAGTGACCAAATTTTGCTTGAAGACTCTCTGAAATGACAAAATTTGACCTTGACATCTTAAAATCACTTTGTAAGAGCATGTTTGATCACTGGAGAAAGGCTGCAAAGGCTAACACTAATATTGGCTCCAATGGGGATGGTAGCTCCTTGGAGGTGCCAAGAACGACAGATCTTTGGGAGAGCAGACAGTGCCTTCATCCATTGGGCAATGGAGTCAAAACACGAAAACTCACATCATGTAGACTGACTCAAGGCTAAAAGTGAAAACCATAATAAAACCGACCATGACTAAAACATAACTAACAAACTGGAAAGATGCTCATAATTGAGCTTATTCATCAAACCTACTCTAATTATTCTTTCCACCACCCGATCAAGTGAAATGGAACAGTTAATGCAACCATGTAAGCATCCTAGCTGCTATTTGATTTCTTCCCAAGTGCTTTCTGGTTCGCAAGAAAAGGAAATAATCGAAAGGCAACTCCCGTGAAAACTTGAAATCAAGTTGACTGCTGATAAACTTGAAAAACATGAATTGACTGAATGCTTTCAAGAATACTGTGAAAGGATCTTCATAAACATAGCTATTGATTCCATTAACACATTACTGCTCTGGTCCAAGTGATCTTCATAGCTGGAAATTAATATTTTCCTCACATCTGTGCTGTATTTCTTTGGTGATTTCAGCAAGCTGTCAAAAGGATCCTGAAATTCGTGAACAACCAAACTCTGGAGCTGATTCCAAACATAACAAAAGTCTCCTTCATCAATCTCCTCATATAACTGCAAACATTGGTGTGAGCTTTGTAAAAAATCTGATAAACAAGACAATGAAGGTGACCTTTGAATAAGATTATTATCAACATTCTTTTCTGGCACATGGTTAGCCAATGGAGAAGAACTTTTACAGCAAACATCATCCAACACATGAGCAATAGGATCATCAAAAACTTGAGAAGACTGCAGCGATGTATCCATTGAAACTGTATGACATCCTACTGACTGTTCATCTTTCGCTTTAGAGATATTACGAAGATTCTACTTTATAAACTGAAATGCTTCGAAACAAAAGGGTACATAATCCTCTTGCATCATTAAATCATGTATTCCGGCTTCCACGCCTTCATCTGTAATCTGACCTTCAATTTCATTTGGTGGCTGTAAATCTGATGCTACAGGCTGCTCATTTGAATATTTACTATGCAATTTACCCTTCAAAAACTGAAATGATTCAAAACAAAATGGTACGAAGTCACCTTGTAGCATTTGATCATATGTGCCAGCTTCCATGTCTTCATCTGCAACTTGAAAATCAATGGAATTTCGGGGACTGCAAATCTGAATATGAGAAGTCTTGAACAAGGTTTTCATTGCCCTCAAGATGGTCCAAATCAAGACTTGTTGACAATTTATTTCTGATTGCATGGAAGTTATCTCGGATGAACTGAAACGAATCAGAACAAAAAGACAAAGATCCTTCACTTACTTCAAAATTTGCTGCACTTTCCTCATCATTTTCATAGCTGATATGTATCGGTTGATCACTGTACTCGAGCTGCTGAAAGTGAACTTCTTCCTTCCACAAACTAGCTGCTGATTTATCTGCAAGATTAGCTTCTGTTTGGAGAACATAATCATCATCATACTGATCAAACTGAGGAAAATCATCAGTATACAACACATCATCAAGCATACATTTCATATCAACAGCTCTCTCGTCTTCAAAATGATCTATAAAACAATCACTATGACAACTTGGATAAGAAACAAAATGTTTTGGATCAGCCACTTGTTCCTCTTCAATTAGCAAGTCATGGGCTTGAACATTATAATCATTCCTTGTTGTGTTCTTTTGCATCATCTCTTCTACTACATTTACCAACATGTCAAGCTTTACCTCTAGAGATGTCGATTTCTCCGGATCTATATTTTTCATCTCTTCTTCCTTCAACCTTGCCCTTCGAATCAGCAAATGAGCCTCTACATTTACTGCACTGTTCTGCATCTCTTGAAGTGTTGCAAGATTCCTTTCTCTCAACTGAAACTCCATTTCTGGATCAAAGGCACCCGGGTAGTGCAAGAGAGCAGATCTAGGAGAAGGTCTTATATTAGCTGGCATTGAAAAATATACTTGGGTTCCGTCTGACGGAAAAATATTTATCTTGCTCACAACGGTGTTCGGTTGGTTATGCTCTTTATCGTCGAAAAGGATTCGTACGACCACCCTGTCGAGAAAGGGCTTTCGACGTGTTGTCGTCTGAGATGCTCGCATCAGGCAAGGTTTTGAACCAACTCTTCACTTGGCCATGAAAATAAAGAGCAAAAAGCCTAATACTGACATCCTCTTCATCAACTTCAAAAAGGTCAAGAAAAGACTCAAAATTCGGAACATGTCTCTCAGCAGTGATGTTGTCACGTTCACCATCAAATCTGGTAGATATAGGTCATGATTTTTAGGGAAAGCATGGGATATAGGAGGTAAAATCAGAGGCTTGTATCGATCTGGAATTTTACAAGGTATAGGGTTATGTACAAATGCTGCAGAATCAGTCTTGGTCTCTTGAGATTCATCAGTTTGAAGATGGTCATCACAAGATTCAGAAGAAAGGTCTTGATCAAGCTCAAAAGCATGCAACTCTTTGGTATTTACAATCTTCAAAGGGAAGGAATCAAATGCAAGTCGAGGATCTTTTCTCAAATACAATATACTTTGCAAAGCCTTCTTGACATTCTCGGAAAAAGAGAAGAAATAATTTATGACAAAGAACAAAATGTCTTGGATGAAATTCCAACTTGAATACCTGATCTTTCCATATTGTCATTTCATGTTTCTGCTAATCAGGTTCATCCTCCAGTGGAGTCCTTGGATCTGATCTCGAAACTGATTTAGTGTCGCTAGGTGAATGATTTCAGCCTTGCGGTGTCTGATCGTTGTCCACCATCAACCATCAGATCTAACTTGATACATATACTGGGGCAATTTACAAGTCAAGTGTCACATTTACAAACTAGACCAGAGATTGACTGAAGCAGCGTTTATCTACTTTCGCTAATGCAAAGCAAGAGCGTTTCGAAGGCTTCCTGGCATAAATTCAGGCTCCGTCTGTAGCTTATAAAACAAATAACACCAACAATAAAACCATTTTCTTCCCAGTGGAGTCACCACTATGTTATAGCCCAAATCCACCTTAGGCTGAAGGAAGGTGGGATTCAGGGTAACACCAAACCACGCTCAGTCTGGTAGCTAGCCCTACCAGAACAGGAGAGGGCTCTCTCCGAGTTCATATTAGTAAAAATGTATCAATAGGCCTTGAGATGATTGAAATGTGTGCTAATTTTAGGCTAGGTATATTAATCAAGGAGTTTGGAATGATTTTTAGGGATTTTTTGTTGGAAAAAGAGAAAGGAAGTTTTGGGCTTGGGGATGAGGCCAAATTCTTGCAGAGTTCAAGTTGGGGCAGGGAAGGTAATGGATTTGATGTCTTAGATTCAATGAATGGATAGAAAATACTGTTGATGATCTGAAGAGGGCAAGAAGGTGCAAGGATCCTCTTCAAATGGAGGAAAACATATAAAACTAAACAAAAGTTTAAGGCAGAGCACCAGCAAACTAATGAATTCTACCTTAGTTACTCATTTGTTTAATTCAGAAGCAAAGAGAAGGGAAATGGAATACATATAAAATTAATGAAACTTACAGATACATGGAGAAAAACATCATCAAAACTCAGAGCCACAAGGATCCCAACAAGTGCTGCAAAACTCTGGTCTTTCCTTTGCCAAAAATCTGAAATGAATATACAATGAGGTGCCAAACTATTCCCAAAAGTCCAACCATGAAGATGTCTCAGAAAATACAATATATAGACAATTCTAACCCCTTCCCATGCCTCTAGGGGTCGATCTCATCCTTCTAGGAGCTGTTTCAACCAATTCTAAACAAGGAACTGAAATCTAGGCAATCAAACAACTTGCCTCTATATGGAAGGAAACTAATTCATTCATTTAATTTTCACTTTTTAGTGAATGAATCCTCTAGAACAAGTAAATATGTGCCAAAATTACATCATAGTCATTGAATTACATCAAGGTGGATCAAGAATTACATCAAAAAGTGAAACTAGTCAAAACTGGGCGAAATTCTGAGCTAAAGGGTGAAAAATAGGCAAAAGTCCTCTATGCGCTGTGCCCAAAAACTCAATGCATCGTGCAAATTTGAGCCTATTTTTGAGGCACTTCCTGAAGTCAAAATTGAGCTCATGATAGATATTTGGAAAGCCCTGCTTGTCTACTATCCAACCCAAGTGCAATTTTTCAATTTGGAGTTCATTTGCCCCTCCAAAACTTCAATCTCCCAAAACTGGTTCCTGTGTGTGCAAAAAGTGGCAGAAAGGCCATTTTCAAGGTGTTTTTGACCATTTAAACCACCCAGAACTTGATGAAATCCTTAGGCCATTCCTGATCATGCATAAATTTTCATAAAAAATCTAAAAATATAAATTTTTCCTCCAGAAGATCTCTCCAATGTAAGCGTGTGCAAGGTGGCGCGATGCATCGGGCAGGATAATCTGTTTTGTGACCAAAAAAAACAAACTTGACAAAATTTTCTCCAAATTTTCTGAAATTTGGACTGAAGGGCCTTCATCAAGTATCATTCTCAACCAATTAGGCTTTGTCCAAAATCATGCCCTTTTCACGCCTCCTCGATGCCTTCTTCATCTATGTTTCCTGAGGTGAATATGAAGAGTTTGGTGTCTTTGTCTTGATTTCCAAATGTGTCAAAGGGAAAGGACTGTGGAAAATATGGGCAGTGGGAAAAATAGACTTGTCAAGTGGTATTTTTCCCTTTGATAATTTGACAAACTTTGGGAGAAGGGACAATCACTAGACTGTTTGGGAAACTTGGGATTTTGGGAAATTTGTAATTAGGATGGGATAATGGGAATATGGGATAGGGGTAGATGAATTTAGGGATATGGGAAATGAAACTAATGAAATTTAGTGAAGGGGATGTGAAAGTGGTAGAGGGGAATAATACAGCAAAAAATGGCAATTTTTCAAACCTTAGGAAGATTTTCAATGAAACTGTGCAAGGAGCTAGGGTTTTATTTTTCACCTATTGAAACACCATAAACATTGATGGAAACTCATATATTGGTAATATGGAGATGTTAACTTAGTTGTGGAATGAAGAATTTGAAATTTTGGAGCTTTTGGAGGAATAATTGAATGGTTTTTTATGCTTTTTAGCCCAATTCGCCGCGGCAGTTCATTTTTTACACTGCAGAGGGTTGCCCAATGCGCCGCGCCATCTCTATGCGCCACGCCATTTTGCAGGAGACTTTTGGAGACCTTCCCAGTGTCAAAATTGGGTGAATAATAGCTCGTTGGAAATTTTATTGAGTCTACTTTCCAACCCAACTGGAATTTTTCAATTTAGAGTTCATTTACCCTGTCATAAATCAAATCTCCCAAGACTGGTCAAAATGAGCAGAATGAGGCTGCCTCAAGGCAGAGTGTTGTTGCAGTCAACTTTTGAAGGTCTTCCTCAACTCCAAATTGAGCTCATGATAGCTCACTGGAAATATATTTGTGTCTAGTTATTATGTGGCTCATCAACCAAGTCATTTGGCCAACCAATCTAGGATAAATCTTGATTTTCCCAAGGTCACTTCAGAGATGCATCAATTCTCCTGAGGCAACGATATTTTTGACATTTCTCTAAAACCATGACACCTGTGTAAAAATTGAAGGATGTTTTTATTCCTTGGCCTATTTGGGACAAAAAAAAATCTCAGTTTTCCAAAATACATCTTTTATTGCTCTGAAACATCATTTTAGTGAAACCTATCCTGATGTGTGGAACAAGGGATTTGTCAAAATGAAGCGAAATGAAGGGGATAAGGGGCTTCTAAATTCTTGAGAAAATTTTGGGAAGTAGGGAGGGATATTAGAAAGTAGGGAAAAGTGAAATTTCAGAGATTGAGTGAGGGGAAGGTGTCCAAAATGGAAAAACACAGGCCTAGCCTAGAAAATTGCCAAGTTGTAGCAAGAAACTAGGGTTTGTGCAAAAATGAGGAATTTGGGGGATCTCAGTGATGGGAAGTGTTTAATAAGGAACATTAAGGATAGGGGAAGGGGTATGAACATCAGGATACAAGTTTTGATGATGAGATGACCATCCAAGAGAAATTACCTTCAAAACCCTAGGAGAGGGAAATGAACCTTACCTAGGCACAACTGAAGCATGAACAAGGTGTAAAATGACCCATTGGAACTTGACATGATGATGAAAACCCTCTGAATGATGGTACACTTAGCTGAATGGTGACATGGACTGACATTTGGAGAAATTTGACAGGAGTAAAAGCAAACCCTAGACCTAATACCTAGTGACGAAATTTTGCTTGAATACTCTCTGAAATGACAAAATTTGACCTTGACATCTTAAAATCACTTTGTAAGAGCATGTTTGATCACTGGAGAAAGGCTGCAAATGCTGACACTAACAACTCGCACTGTTGTTACTCCAAATGATGTTACTGCTGTTTGTTACTGCGGATATTTATTTCTCACCATCTAATTGCTGGGATGTTGTTACTGGCTGCTGGTAGCTCTGATGTTGTGATCATCCCCTCTCTTGTTCTTGTCGGTCTTTGTCGATCATCCTTGTGTTATAAAATCGATATTGTGAATCCGTCATTGCTGTTACTAAAATTTTTTCCAAGTGTTGGATGTTGATACTCCTTCTAAAATTTTATAAGTGTCTGGCATTCTTACTTGTCTGATGTTGTTACTCCTATGGTGATGTTACTCCATGGTGATATTTTTCTAAGTACTTGGTGTTGTTACTCCTCTAGTGTTTTTACTCTGCCAAGATAAGTCGCCAGGTACATCCTTGACCAACTCCATGGATTTATTTAGTATTTTACTTATAACATGATCAACTATGACTGATGGCAGACATACTTTACATTGGGGGGGGGGGGGGGGGTCTTGTATTTAAAGGATGATTATTATGGTAAGTCTTGTCAGGAATGATTCACTCTTAATTCCTCATTATTTTGTAAAGTGACTAATCCTCCTTCATGTCACCTTCCTAACATCGTTCTTTTTTTTTTCCCTTTCCCTGTTATTACTTAAGTCATGGTTGTTGTCACCTCAGTCACAACTATTATTGTTGGCCAATTTTCACATTGAATTCAACATATGTAGGTCTTTCTGATTTGTTTTTCTCTTCGGTGAATGGGAAATACTTTTAATGGTCTAGGCCCTCTTTGACATAATGATTGGGTAGTAAATTTATCTTTGTTTATCTATAAGCATAATCTTATTTTTAAGGAATAATTATGCAAAGATTATTTCATTATGTCAACTTTCAACTTTCCTAATTGGTCAAATCCTTGATCTTGTAAAATTTATGGTGATGACCATAGAATTGTATTTAAATATTTCTGCCATTATCTAATGAATTTTCCCTCAACCCCAATCTCAACAATGAAAAATATATTTATCAGCAGTCATTTTAAGGTTATTATTTTTTGAGAAGAAAAACTATCAAAGTTGAAAATAGTTACTACACATTTTTTTACACCATCCCTAGCTCTTAAGGAGCTGAGCTGCCACCCCATCTATTAAGTAATCTGTTATTGATTAACAAAAAATATATTTGAATTTTAAACATAAATGGTCAACTAGAGGATAGGAGGTCTCATCACGAGCTGACCTACCATGATCATAGGTCCTAATAAAGTGACATTACCACTACTGCTCACCAAGCCATGGTAATGGCCTTCGGTCATAAGACTGAAGAACAAGAGGTCTCATCATGAGCCAAATTTTTCACTTTTGTTAGCTCCCGTGAATGGCATTGTTATTAACTAGTTACCATGCCAGAGAAATGATCTTCAGTTGACATCTAAGTAAATTGAAAAGGATTTTTGCAACTATGTACTTATTTATAAGAGATGGGACACTGGCATCTCAATGGGTTAAAAAGGAATCCCTGTCGAGGCTAGGACGTCTACTGGTAGCAGTGGCTATGCCTATGGTATAGAAGTTAATTTAATACTATAATCTACTTGGTTACCTTGTTTTCTCAAAGCTAATTTCTGATAAAGCTGATTGTTTCATATACAAGGTTTTCTAGAACTCATGGTTCATGGGGTAATATTTAATGAGTTCTTAGATGATGGTGGTTATGGTTTATATCTATTATTGAGTTATAAATATTTAATTTACATTTTAGGGATGAAACTTTTAGGATATTTGATATTTGACATTTTGTATCATCTAATCTATAATTCCTTTATTCTACAAGTATCATACATTTAACCAAAGACAGTTTCTTGCCCAATCAATCACTATTTATTCATATATTAACAACACCACTAAGAGGCCTGATTCTGATTTTGAATCCCATGTAATTGGACAGACCTTGAGAGGCAAATACTAAGATAAATAATTCTCTTAAAAAGCTTATAGCTATAAGTAATGCTTCTTTTCCCTTCTTATCCATTATTATTCCATGTCATTCACAATATGATTATGTCACTTTTATATGTAATGAGGTAATTGAGGTCATGAATTACTGATTAAGGATACTCATGAGACTTTTTATAGATTACAGAGAAATTGATCAGTTTGGTGGAAGGAAACCCTGCTACACTTTCTGATTACTTTTTCAGCTTGCATGGCTTCCTTCTTCTGCATCACATTCAACATCAGCTCAATCTACATCAGCTTCAAAAAAATGTGAATCCATACATGCCATTCCACATTTGTATGGAGGTAAAACTTGAGGTAAAATAACATAAGGTTTTGATTTATTAAAATTTTAGGAGAATGTCATGAAAAACCATTGAGCATTATTCACTCATCTTTTTCAACCATTATTTCCCTTTCTTTACCACTTCCCATTTTTTAGAGACAAAATCTTTCAGTTTGGGGGAGTGTTAATTTCATTATCATGAACAAGCCATCAATATTCTTTATCATCCATCGATATCATTATTCATTCTCAAAATCCCCCTTATTCCATGTTGTTATACACCAGACAAATATTTCAGCCATGATTGTAGAAACCACCCCAATTTATTTTCTAGTGTAGCATGAGGGCATGCTAATTCTCTAGTTTGGGGGAAGGGTTGCTATGCATGATGAATGGTTTCTCATTTCTTCCTCATTTAAGGTATACAATCCTAAAATTGATTTGTGTATATCCGTAAAACTATCAACTCGATTATTCTGACTTTGGACAACAAAGATGAATCATTAAACCCATAAATTTTCAAGATAAACTAATTTGTTAATTCCAAAAAAATCATGCATTATTAGCTAAAACCATTTTGCTGATATATTTAAATTCGTTTGTTGCATTGATTTGATTTTTGGATTGGAGAAGCATTAATATAGTATAAATTTTCTTACAAAATTTCAGCAAAATCTGGTTTGTAATGTAGTTTTTATTTACGTGTATCATACTTTGTTGCAACTTCATATACATATGGTTGAAAGTATACATGAAAATTATTTTAAGGAAACATTTGAGGAAGAAGCCTTCTCTTCCATCAGTATCATGCTTTGGAGTGAGAGTTTTGATTATTGTATTACAACTTGGTTAATACAGAGGCACTGGGTTGCATGAGGACATGCAACACATTCAATTTGGGGGAGATGTTGGGCCTCTAATTTTTATTATTATTATCACATTTTAACATCCATTTCATACATTTCTAATGTTCTTTTATCACATTATTTATCATAATTTATTATATAATTACATTTCATAATTATTTATTCTCTTTTGGATAAATAATACTTGTTCTCCTTTATTTTAACAAATTAATGATTATTATGCATGATTTTTCCAATGATGGTTTATTAATGAATTTGTTATAACATAACTCACTATTTTAGCCTCCAAGATCTCTTCCAGATTGCAGATTTGATCTTCAACTGATAATTAAATATTCCAACTTAGAAATTCCCTGGAATAACAATAAACAATTTTTCATTGAACGTTTGGGGAAAATGGAGAAGAATCCTGAAAATCCGAAACATGGGTTTTGTGCAGAACAGACCAAATTAGTTTTCTTCTAATAATTTTTCCAAAATTAGGTCTTTATTGAGAGAAATTGAGGGTTCTTCGAAGGGCAGATTTGTAGATTTTCTGTTGTGGCCGTTTTCCAAAATTGCCCCAATTGTAATTGCCAGATTCGACTTGTGCCAGCTGAATCATGATGGAAAGATATTTCAGATATCATCTTGCTTATTGAGATTTTGTAATCATTCTATTTCCCTTTGTTATTTGTATATTTAAAGGGACACAAATCAGAGATAAGGGGAGGATAGAACGCATAGGAGAAGGCATATAGGGTTAAGCAAGAAGAGACATATTTGTAACAAAAGCATGTTTGATTAATTGAATGCACATTGTTTTGTTGTTCCATTTGTAAGTTGTGAGTTTTCCATAGCCCTGATCAAAGAGTTGGGCCACTCTTCGATCAAGTGCTACGTATTTCCTGTGTGTTGTTATTTCTATTTCATGTTTTGTATAATTTTCAATTGTTGTGATAGTAGATGTATTTGCTGATACTCTTATTACTGTGAATGCATTGTAAGCTTTACGATTTATTTATGCCCTTTCTTTATTTGTTGTTACAATGATTATTTATTTCTTTAAATGATGGAATCCACGATTGATATCAGAATTGTGCTATTGTATCTGCACATACTCTGCACGTTAGCCTTGCAATAACCAAACACATTCGGATTGATAATTAATGTGGGAAATGGTTTGAATATTCATTCACACTTGGACACCAACACTTTGCACTGCATTTTTCACCATTATTACATCTTATACATTGTACAACATATTTTTTTTTCAATTATTAGTGGGGAAAATCATTCAACATGTGTTTCTCTCCACATCCCCAACATTGTAATGGCCTTCTCTTGGGTTCCTAAAATTCTTCTCTTACTATTTTATCAAGTTTATCTCTATTAGCAATGATGGAATTTCACTAGAATTAACCTTAGTAGTTGTGGTGAACTTTGTATTTTTCTCCATTTACATATGTCCTACAAATTTTTTTCATGTTTATTTAAAACTATTTCTATCCTTCTTCTTCCAATCCACTCATAATTTAATCGTATACTTGGATTGATCATAGCAATACTAAGCATTTTAGATGGTATCCTTCAATGTTCTTGGCTCATCAAATTCAATCCTATATTTGTAGGATTAAAGTAACCCATTGAGGTACCTTTGAATATTTACGTTCTCATCCTTGATGTATGACATATACCTCAATAAATCCAAGAATCTATTGGTTTAAGAAGGCAAGTAATATTTCCTAGTTTATGCTCATTGAATTCTTTAATATTGTTTCCATAGTACCTCTTGGACAGGTACTTTTCCCAACTTGCTTCTCAAAATTTCTCCAAATTTGTTCCTTCTCTATGATTCCCTTGACATTCCTCAAATATCCCCACCATATATCAACCTTTCCCTTCATGTTTAAAATGGCTACACTATCCTTGATGTTTTCATAGTAGTCATGCATGCTAAAATATTTCTTCAAGACTAATAACTAGGCTTCTTCCTCTTCATTCTTCATAATTTCTCTATCAAAGTAGGAGTATTTTATTTCTATAACTCATCCATAATTGAGCTCTTATCAATTCTCCTTTTTTGGTAATACCTTATTATTGTAGCACAAAAAACCTAATCATGGTTTTTTGTTT
Source organism: Pinus albicaulis (assembly GCA_034641835.2). NCBI lineage: Eukaryota > Viridiplantae > Streptophyta > Pinopsida > Pinales > Pinaceae > Pinus > Pinus albicaulis. Next base: position 901,635,546 of record CM076570.1, read on the forward strand.
CCTTTTGTAGTGTTGAGTGGAGTTCTCCTCTCACAGTGTCTTCAATGGATTTCTTTTGCCTCTTCCCTCACTTGATACCTTTTTCCCTATCTGTTTCCAACCCAAAATATGGATTTCATATGGAATTTTCTTGGATTTGTACCTACCCAAATAGCTGGCACTAGGCTCATGTTTATTTTCTCCTTTGTAGGTCTGACAATATCTATAAGATCACTACATTCACCTCTTCTTGTATTTCTTGTGCTCTAGAAATATTTTCATTTTCTACCTTGTAGATCCTCAATTCAAGGCTTAATCTCCTGAGGGTATCCATCTAATAAGGAGGGCTTTATTCTAACCTCTTTCTATATGAGTCCTCTTCATGAACACGATGTGTTGTATCCATGCTGTATTGTACCATTGTACTACTCACTAATCTAATATGTGTTGTAATTTGTGTATTTTTATGTGTTGTCACACATACACAAATTTTATATAATTGGTCAAATATTTGGTAACTCATCATCTTGGAGAGTAAATAATAATCATGTTGACTTGATGTTGTTGACAAATAAAACTCCTTGTCAGTTACGCATGCTAGAAAACCAAATATCACATCAAGAATCTACCAAGGCTAGCAATTGCATCAAATGTGAGTCTAAAATCAACACATATGACAATTAAAATATCATATTTATTTTTTTCCTTTATGTTTAAGCCTCTTTAAGTTTAGTGTTGAGCCTCTGTTTTAATATCACTCTAGATAAAAGCTCCAAATTCTATTCCGAAAGGTCTAGTGCTGAAACTTCACTCTGATACCACTCTGTATCAAATCTCCAAATATGATTCCCAAATGTTCAATGTTGAGTCTTCCCTTTGATATCACTCTATTCTAGAGCTCCAAATTTTATTCCCAAAGGTATATTGTTCAACATTTACTATGATACCACTTTGTATCATAGCTCCAAATCTTATTTCTACAGGTCCAGTGTCGAACCTTCCCTCTGATACTACTTTGTAACCAACCTCCCACCACCTTGTCGCATCTTGGGTTGTATAAGGTGTTACTTGTTTACTTTAACCCAATCCCTAATGCCTACTATGAAGATAACATTACAAAATACCTCCTCTATTAAAGTATTCATAGTTTGATTATGATAACACAATTGATTTCAACTTGTTAAGAGATTTCCAATAACAATTTTTTTACCTTAATCGAAATTGCAGATCAAAAGTTATTATCATTACAAAGTTTCCTTTGAAAAAGGACCAAGGCATCTCTAGTGTCCATGTGGCTTTTTCACTACTCACCTAGCACTACCATCTCGTCACCACGTGGGTTTGCAAGGTGGCCATGCTATAGTAGGTTGTTAACACAACATGTATAATTGTTTAGATGAGAAAACCAATGGTTGAGACTCGCTTCCTAAGTTGGGGTGCATTAGTCCACGTCATGTCAACATCAAGCTCTCTTGGAACCTCCTCTACTCCAAACTTAGTTCAAAATTCTCAAGGCTTGAAGGACCGAGACCCTGTGGAGTCCTCTGTAGCCCACATTTTACTAACTCTTATGCTCCATAGCTATATACCAATAGTTTGAAGGTCCAATACTCCGATGGGCCCACTCCTAGACCACATCATCTCAACATTAGGCCTATCAATCTCATAATTCGTTGACTCACTCAAATGTTCTGAGAAATTGAAGGCTCGAGGTTATGATAGGGATCACCTACTTATACCACTCCAGCCCAACATCCATCATCTTTCCATATCGACAATGGATCCTTTTGTCACTGCTACAACACCTCCAAAATTTCACTACATTTGAATTTTGGAGCCTACTATCACTGTCTTACCTAGAGTCGCTTTGATAATCAAATGTAATTTCATTTTATTATATGTTTTTAAAGTGTATTTGAATGGTATCAAGTGTCTTTTTTTTTTAAATTTGAAAGTTCTATGCAAAAATTTAAAAATTATTTGCAAAAACTTGAAAGTTATATGCAAAAAACTGAATGTACTTGCAGAAAATTGAATGTACTTTGCAGAAATTTGAATGTACTTAGCAAAAAATATAATGTTCTATGCTGCAAATTTCTTCTTCACAACTTTTCAGATCAACAATTGTAGATATAACATAAAATTAAGGATCATGTGAACATAAATAAGCACAAATATAATACATGGAGAGTTAGGTCCAATGACCAGGGAAAAAACCTAGAAGGGGAAACCCAAATGATTCTTCTTCTATTAGATTTCTTTAATTGTTTAACAGAGTACACAGAGAGAGAGAGATTGAGAATGAATAAAGTTACCAATGTTCGATCAACTTGTAGCTCAAGTTCTTTTTCTCTTTGCTTGAAGATCTCCTCCTTCTCCTAATTAGATATTGTCCTTCACACTTGCTCCAACTACACTGTTAAGGAGGAGAAGGGTAAAATTCATGTAGCGAAGGACACAAGAATTTAATGACAATGCGTTATATCGCTAATTTTGGGGTGCCAAGGTATTCGAACATACCTCCAACTCCAAGTGGAAATTTTCTGAAATAACTTCTTGTCAATGGAGAATTTCTTGATTGATCACCTTCAAGAAATGTTGAATGAATGTAAGCCTTGAAAATGAAATTTTTATATATAAAAATTAAGAAATATTCTTAATGAGATAGTGAAGTGAGTGTAAACTCTGAGAGCTAGATTCATAAAAATAGGAGAGGTGCACAAGAAGGCTTTTAGTTACCTATTTTATAGGGGCGACCCAATAAGTAAAATGAATGAAAATTGCTCGAACAATGATGCACAAGCATGCTCAACTTATGGATTTAAGTGCAAGAAACTTCGATCTTGCACTTTTCCTTCTTCTTCCTACACTTCACACTTTTTACTGCATTGATTCTTATGTGTATCGAACTTGTTGAGTGGATGAGAAAATACATTGAACTACACTTGTGTATATTGGCTTCTCGTGGGTCGAATTTCTACTTTTCAAGCTAACTTCTTTGGGCAAGGGCTGAATTGGTGTGGAGGTGACAAAATTCATTTTTTATTCAAAAAATAACTCTTTTTACATGATTTAAAAGCCCAAGAATGGTCGCATACAATGTACAATGACTCTAATGACTCAATATAAATCCCACTATTCCACAATAGGGACTTTGACTAATAAAAGATGACCTAAGCATGAAACTCGTACTTTAATAAGTCATTGTCACAATAATATTTTTTTTTTAATTTTTCATTCTTTTCATAAGTAAATTACATAATGACGCAAACACATTAATGAAGACAAAACCTAGTTACATTCTTCAACATTTTTCCAGTCACGAAGAGGACATGTTGAAGAAAAATTGGAAGGAGACGATGTGAGTTCGATATAGGAAATAAGGGAAGATGGAAATATGTAATATTCCAAAAATTTAGCCTTCAAGCTAAATGGAATATTATAGTTGTTTTATCACTAGGTAGGTGAATAAGTGGGTGGGAAGGCCCATGAGTCTCCTTTGCAGCAATAAAAACACTTCAAGTGTGAAAGAAGACCCTTTTAGCAGTTAAATAAAGAACCTCCAAGTGTGAATAGGGGTTGGGTCATGTTGATTCAGTCAACTTTGACCAATTCAACAACGTTGTTATGGAGGAGTGGAGATTAATTGAGGAATAACATAGTTTTGCAGGGAGATGGATCTCATGGAGGAAATGACCTAATTAAGTAGGGCTAAGGGAAAGCAAGCTCACATTCTATTTAAGGGAGAGGATGGTAGCCATATGGGCTCATGTTTTAGATTATTGTTTTGGTATTGGTCTGCTTAGACTTTGCTTCCTCTTGCTGTTTAGCAGGGTTGCAGTGCTGTTTAGCACCGGGTGTTCTCGAGCGGGAATCCCACTTCTTTCCTTGAGGGGCCTCTTGGAAGATTATTGTATTCATTTCCACATTCAAGTGTTCAGGCCAAGATACAACTTTATTCATCAACGCATTTTCTGCAGGTTATTGTTCTGTGTTGCAGGGTGCAATAGTGGAGGTGTTAGAATCCCACTTTCTGAGATAGTTTCTCATAGGAGGAAGGTTTCCTTCTATTGGGATATCTGTTTAGAGAGTTCTTGGGCACATTTCAAATATTTGGCACCAGGACATACATTTCCCATCATCTATAACATTGTTCCAGTCAGGTTTTGCATTATTTTGGAAGGCAGCTTTAGTGAGGGGTCTTGGGGTTCCTTTGCAGTGTTTTCTTGTGATTGAGGGGTTCATCCTTTCATGGGAGGAGACCTTTGAGGGAATCTACATCAGGTTTGTTATATTTCAGCCTTCTACACTCTTGTTCTTAAGTTTTCAATGATTATTCAGTTTATTTCTGAAGATCACCATTGTATTTGGAGTGTATTGCAAGAAACCCTTTCCGGGTTCTCTTGTATTTGTAATAAGGAGATTAGATCTCAGCTTTTAAGAATTATTGATTAATATATGAGAAGATCTACTTTTCTCTACAATTTTGAGTTGAAACCCTCATATGGCTGTGCAGTCTCTTTCATGTAATAATTATGTGTAGTAGTGTTTTGGGGATTTAATGTTTTTCAACTATACTAGGTGTGGGAGGTCTGTTTACCTCAACTTTTTTGATTTGTTTTTGATCTCCTCTTGGATTTAGATGCTATATTTCCAGATCTAATGGATCCAAGTGTTGATTTTAATTTTTATGGCATATATTTCTGAGAATGTGTTTTTGAGTGTATGCATTGCTGAGTTCCCTAATTTGTGATATTACAAAATATGAGGTTTGAGGTGTAATAACCCCATGTGGATTACGTTTTTTCCATCCTATGCATACCATTTTTTACTTTTGACGAGAATTTTGGGACCTAGGCTAACGGATGGCTTGCAATTTTGATACGGGGGAAGTATTTTCCTTCAAAGGAATGTACTTTGGTTGAAATTATATGTAATCAAAGCTAGTTATGGGCTCACGCAGATAGAGGAGTGATCCTAATAGTTGTAGCTCTTATGGAGGTATTTTTATCTATTAGGCACATGTGACGCATATAAAATTCTCCTAGAAATAGTGGATATTTTATGATAATATAATACCCAAGGTGTCTTTTGGGTTATGATATCTGGGTGATCTTAAGAGGCTATCTAGTCTAATATAGTGTCCAGCCCATACCTCTAATTATCCTCCTGTAAAATCCATTGTTCATATTCATTCTGTGTTATCTTGGGGGTATAGCTTCCTGTCTGATTTCAAGTGGTTGTTTGGATTTTTTTGGTGTAAGGCTAGAACACTTATTTGGTCCCCTTTTGTTGTGAGAAAAAGGATCTATGGTCCAATGGTGAAGTTGATTAGGGGATCTTCAGGAAATTATGGACGATACCTTACAATTGCAACTCTGGTTCAATTATCTGGTCTCTTCACTAACATCGACAATGGAAATATTGGTTACCCAACAATTGCATATTCAAAGGATTGAGTACGAGTTGGAAAGTGTTAAGAGTCAAGTGGAGACCCTGCATCAGGATTTAAATTGAGGACATCATCGCTCAGTCTCATCAGGACATATGGTGTGTGATGAAAAGAAAACTAATCCCTGACCTTAATGCAACTGTGGAAAAATAAATCGAGGAGATTATGTGGGATGATGATTCTCCAAATGATCCTTTACAAATGTTTAGTTTTTTATCATAGGGCTAGAAAAAACAAGGCCTGCATATTTTTTTTTCTATTTGATGGTCTCAGGGATAGAATTGGAATGCATCTCAATGCATATATTGAATTTAACTTCTTATCTTAATAGAAAGTTATGATTTTTGCTTTAGAAAAAAAAGGATGATTTTCCAAATGATTATCTGGATCCTAGTAACTTACTTGTACAGATGAAATGTGCGTCTAAGGGTGGTTGTAGAGTTTTTATTTCTGTTATTTTATTTTTGGGGGGTAATGAGGCTATGCTAGTGTAGAACATGTCAAACTAGCCAATTTCAAAACCAGTTATAGTGATCGGTTCCATATATGGAAAAATCCAAAACCTGTCCAAATGAGCCATATCCAATTTGGTCAGTTTTGATAACTATGAAATCATCCATTTTTAGAATTGATTGTACATACTGAAATCCTTGATATTATTCCTCATGTGTTGAGCATGGTCCATGTTAGTTCTAGGGGATAGTGAACATCATCATCGTCATCACAAAAATAGCTACATGTTTCTCATGTATAGAGTTATTTCTTTGGACAATAGAGACTCAAATCCTAGTATATTTTTAAATGTATTCACTGCATCTAGATGAGAAAATTATCTACAATACTATCCTGCAAAATAAGATTGGAAACCTTTTCTTCTCATTTTTTCCCTTTCTTTAAATTTCAAATTGTTATCTTCTGCAGGTGTTAATTTTTTCTATACATTTCCAAAATTCATGCATGGAAACCTATAAATACCTACTCAAAAGTATGAACATGTTTCCTCGGCCGCTAAATCATGAAAATATATTTAAATAGGTGTTGTCCTTTGACATGATTGTGGTCAATAATCATGCCAAAGAATATAAATTTTTTTGTTTGTGTTTTGAAATATTTGGAAGACCAATGGATAAGAAAGATTTTACTCAAACAATTAAGGTTTTTAAATCTTGCTGATAATATCAATAAATAAAAGTAAGGGTTGCATGTTCATCTCATATAATGATTAAGATTTTATGATTTCGATTAAGTATAGTTATGTAAGAGAATATGATTATTAAACATTTAGATTGAAATATTCAATAAACCATAAGCTGGAAAAGTTTTAAACAATGTTTAAAGGTTCAACCAAATATAATTAACATCACCAAGATACTGAAAATTTATTGATAAAAGGGACTTAAATTAACATATTGTTAAGTAAATCATTCTTTATAATAATTATAACTTCATGAGGAATTATAAGGTTTCCGAAACATAGTCAACCTCACCTAGTTATCTTGATGATAATTAAATATATGAAGAAAACAATATGACAGAAAACTGGAAAACTCAAAGAGAAGATAGAGTTGTATGAGATAAGTTCAGAATCCTGCTTGTATTATTGATGATCAAAAAGACTTTGTACAAATTCTGCTTTACAAAATCTGCTCATCCAAGGGTGCAACCCATCATAACTCGTGCTGAGAGTTATTTATACTAATTAACAAAACTTTAGAAATATCTTAATTGATTTACAATAATAGGATAAAAAGAATAAAAGAAAGAGACAAATAGATGGATTGTCTCTGTTTTTCTGGAGGATTTTGATGATTCGACCTCTTTTGGCGAAAGTTGGTGTTGATCTGTCCTTTTTCATTGGAAGTTTTTGTTACGAAATTAATCTTTTTACTCGATGGTTTCACAAAACTTATCCCACCGATCTTCACTTGGGATTTCCATATTCATCATTTTCTTGAAGATTTCATCCACTTCATTGAACCTATCAAAATTTGGTTTTTGGATGAAAAACTGTTTGATTTGATGTTGAATAATCAAATCAAACTTTAGAGCTTCAAGAAAAGCTCTACATGTAATGTGACCTTTGATACCTGCAAAATTTGTTTTGTTTATTGCAATTGTATACAAATTTTTGCAATAATCTTATAAATTAACCAACCTATCATCTAATCCAACTAGAACTGGTAGACCTTTATGATTTAAAACATTAAATTTAGTATGAAACCTTTGAACAATAAAATTTAAGGCTTCACACTTGCTCTGCAACTGATTTATCAAGTTCCTTTTCTACAAAACCTTCTTTATCTCCAAAATAGTTGCAGTCCTGTCTGTGATATTGATTACTTCCAACTCCTCTATTTTCTTTGAATTAAGAACCTTAATCATATCAGAAGCTTCACTTGGCTTCTATTGCAGTTGATCCTTCTCCTCTTGAACTGTTGTTCTACATTTTTTGATGAGTTCTTGCTACTCGAAGATGATATGAATATATGCCCATATTTCAATAATGAACTCACTGATGTTTTCCCAGATACTCTGCTTAGCTTCTCCTAAATTTGATGCCATCAAAGTTTCACTTTCCAATTCTTTAATTTTAAGTTCCAACTGATGAGTCTTCTGCATTTCCTCTAGATACAAAGTATCATTTCTAATATTTTGTGACTCAAGAAGTTGAAACTTCCGATTTAGTTTTTCATGTGCTTGCTTCTGAGTGGTTAAATCTTGGGCTAGTTGTTCTGCATCAGTTATTTTCAAGGCTGCTAAGGTTTCTGCACCTGCATAATATTTTTGAGTTGCTAAAGTAGGATCAATATTCACTTGGAGTGATTATTTCTCTTTCAGTAGTTCTTCAATCTAATCTTCCATTTTTCTGATCTGTAGATTTTGATCAATAATTAACTTAAGCATCTCCTCTTTTCTAGATTCATTTTGTGCCATCTCTTTATTCTGTGGGTCTTCAGTCGAGGGTAGCTTGAGTTTTTTTCACAGAGCAACAATGTCTGGATTTTTCTTCTTGATGATTTCTTCAGCTCCTTTGCAGTTACTAGGATCATATCCCACTTTTAATACAAATTATTCCAATGTATTTATCCTATTTTCTTTAGCCAAACAAGAAAATTTCTCAATATTTAACTGGGATTTCATATTTGACAGTGCTACTTTTGATTTTGAAAGAGACATAGATGTTGTAATCATGGTTGAAAATAAAATTTCTCTTGACTTCCTGTGCATATCCGTTTGGTCAATTGGATGTATGTGTCTTGCACCGAATGAGAAGACTGTCTTCTTATAGTCAGCATGTGTTTTTGGAAATGTCACAGATGCTTACATAAAGGCCATCTACATCCTGCCTTTCTCACTGTCAGAGGTAGTGAGAAGCTTGTGTTGTGATGTAGATGTCTGTTTCCAAAATCAGATGTAAATATCTAATTTCAATGCTTCATTATTTTGTTTGATTTCTAGAAATTTGGAGAAAATATTCTGCTCTTCTTAAGAGTTGGCATCTAAATGCTGGATGATATCTAGTGGCTCTCTTGTGGGTGATGCTGATGGAGGAGTCTGAGAAATATTTGTGGATGTGGAGACTTCAGTATCTCCCAAATATATGATCTCTAGTTGTTTATCTTCTAAAAGCAAAGAAGAAGCAATCCTTGGTTTCTTATCCTATAAGATGAATTCTTTCATAATTTCCTTGGAATGTGGTGTCTCTTCTCTGACCCTCTTTTGTTGTTTACTTTTAGGGGCTGGTGATTGTACATTTTAAGTAGAAATGACTTGTTCATCTGCTTCTTGTAAACTAAATTCTACCCATTCATCCTAGTTCACGTACTTCTCTATTTATACTCTAGAGGTATGAGTGTAAGAGGTTGCCTTGATTTCAACCCTCAGAGAAGAAATAATGCCATGGGGGTAATATGACCAAGTAAAACTTGACTGAAAACCCATCCAATTTAAAAGTGCATATGCATCAATACCAACTGCTCTAGTATTACAAATGAATGATCCAACATTGGCCTTGATTTTAAATTGTGCTTTCCTCTTTCCTGAAACAAAATGAAATTCATCCATATTTAACATATGTCTTATGTACTCTAAGGAGAAAATTATCATAGGCACATATTTGGGAAGTTTGTATGGTGGAAGCTCACAACCATACACCCTGATCTCTGTGTAATTCTTGTACAGATACCAATCACCTGTTTTTGCTTGTTCACTAAGGTGCATAATTCTTTTAATGTCTTCTCCAATTCCAGGCTCTGATGAACTAGTAAGGAGCTGCCTGATTGGATGAATGAATGAGTCTATGAATTATGAGAAAGAAGTAGTTGTTGACGAAGCTCTCACCAATTATGTCTAGTGAATCACTGATTGATTCACTCCATGTGCATCCTTCTTGTTGAAGTGAATGGGAAACATATCTGCCTGCTGAAACAAAATCATATAAATAAGCACATAAAAGTAATTGAATGATCCTTGTGTAGTGAAATTCATGAATTGTTCATGTATAATATCAACCAAGAAATGACTGTAATTATACATAAACAATGGTGATTTGTCAAGGCTGAAGATAGATAAATAAACCTAGGATGGTTTCATAAAAAAATTCATCATTAGGGTATCCTAACAGATAAGAAATGAGGGAGATACAATGTTTGGAAGCAATGGGAAAGATACAGGATGCATATGGGGGATTTACCTTTGGTAAATTTGCATCCTCAGGTAGGAAGATATCGAATATCTGAGATCTTAAAGGGAAAGATAATTTGTGATAAATATCCATGAGGGCGGCAAGGGAGAAATAGGATAAGGAGTCAGAAGGAGGGATGAGAAGCATTTGGTTAATGGTTTAAAGGGATATGGTGATCAGATTGTTCCTATTCTGAGCCACCACTGACCCATTTATAGGGTCTTACTACTTCTGACATGAGGAAATTAGATTCGGGAATGGGTAAGTTTGAGGAAATGCAAACAAAGCCACTCCCAAAACTTGATAAGGTATTGGTTATCCAGGTGCTTATGTTTTAGCCAAAAATGTAGCACATAAAACTCAAATTCACAGTGACAGTCAATAATTTTAAAATAGGTATCGACTAGGGGTGTGAGGTCGAGATTGATTTGCGAAGTTGCAGGAATGTCTTCTGTAACGGCTTTGGTAGCTTCAGGAATAACCTCGGTAGCTGGATGAGTGACCTCAAGTACGACCTCTGCAACAATGTCAACATTTGGTATTTCTTCTATTATTTGTTTCTTACATTTACCTTTTGGTGTCGTTTGCTTCTTTTTTTTAGCCTTAGGTTCCATGATTGACTGGTATAGAGTGGTACAGGAATTCAAAGCTTCAGGTTACAAAAACGATGACAGAGTTTTAGGAATATGAAGGGAAATTACCGAAATGATAATTCACTGTGGAATGGCGATGGAGGATGAAAGTGAATTGAAGGCGAAGGTAAAGTAATGAATGAGATATTGTTGGAAATTTTATAGACTGTGGTTTAGGTTTAATAGTTTGTTGTAGCCAATACAACACCACCCAAAATTTTGGGTATATTCAAAGTTTCGGGTCCCCTTCTGCTTGCCCAGTTGTTAGGGTTTTGACCCGGCCTTCAATCAGTGATACTCCCATGACATTTTCCTGCCAAAATTTATCACCGTACCCACTAGTCTCGATGTCTCATCAATGCAATAGGGCTTGGGGGTTTCCTACTTCAAAGAGCATTGAAAGTCCCTCCATGAACTCAAAGATAGGTTTCCCCTAGATTGTCATGGTAGTAGCCTCGGACGATCTTGACTTGCTTCCAGCCCCTTCGCAAACCTTCTCATCAACATGACAAGATATTTTTACTGTAATCGCGCCATGTGTGGGGGGGTATCATCATGCATACACTTGAATGGAAGTTTTTGCTGTACATACCATATGTCTATTAGAAACACGTTCACCGTATATCATTTAGTCATTCTATTTGGGTATCCCACCAAGATCATGGTCCCATGTAAAGTGTTTGGGGACATCATTCTCTAAAAGGAAACTATGAAATAATTGATATTGTAATGTTTCATGCAGGTCGATCGCACGGATGATATTCCCAACAATGTCACCACCACATCTATAAGAAGAGAATGAAGAGCGCACTAGTTGGGGAAATTTTCGATCACGGTTAAGCCACATCTTTCTAGATGTGTAGTTTCATTCCTAAAAGGGGAGGGTTACCTGATTCAAATGGTTATATATTTATTGAAGTGAATAGTGGCTTGAATTAGTAGCGTGTATCAATTTGCAATGTGGTAGTTGTGACAGGGCTTTTGAATGCAACCATTGGCATTCCAAATTTCCATTTTCATAGTATTTGGTGGGATCCTACTAAGTTTAAGGACATATATGACGAAGATCACTTTATTGATTTTCCAAGCAATGATGTGAGGATTGTTAGAAAGCTGCCCAAATCCATGGTTAAAGAGAAAATGAAGGATTCTAATGACCACGCATTATGAAATGCTTTAAAAGTCATGGGATATAGTGGGCATAAATCTAGCTCCATAAATGAGCACCTTATTGACTTCACAAGGAGTCATATTTCAGGAAGTCCTAAAAATTGTACACGGCATGGACACATATGTCTCGGAGACCTTACTGTTTGGGAGGCACTGTGTTTGAAGGAAATTGATCGAGGAGGCCGCTAATACGCAGGATAATTGAGGATCCATTAACCTAGCACCATCAATACTATCCATGAAATAAGGTTCTAATCATCCATTTGAAGATGCTCAAATATTACGTGCAACTTTTCTTTGACATGTGAGGTGGTGGGTGCTCAAAGCAGATAAATAATTTTACCAAAGACCACAATAGCACATTTAAGAAATTCAAATGTCGCTTGGTTAGTCTCGAAGAAGGCCAACACACTTCAAAGAAGTTCGTAAGGATGTAAATGACAGAGAAAGCAAAAGATGCATTGCTGCTATACAAATTGAAATTTGTGGTGCACGACCGAGAGGAATTTCAAGCGCAGAAAGAGGCATGCGGGAGACCCTCCAAACAACCAATTTCAGTGAGATCGCATTGCATGAGATGCTTTGAGGCATTGTTTGGTAACATTGACAGTAGACATGAGATTGTACTGTTGCAGGACGTGACCATTCGACTAAATGGCACTCGAATACCACAACACGGGCACACTATGAACAACGCCTTTACTTATGCGTTTGACCTGATGGAATATTCTCACTTAGTGTCATAGGTATCGAGATAAGTGTACCACTATTTTCATTTCTATTTGTAGCAACAACCCATGTTCTAACAAGAAAAAACCTCTTGCCTCACTAATAATCAGTATGCCATAACCGTTTCCAGGAGTTTCTCCGTCATCAGGTCGCATAGTCGCATTTTTGCTACAACAACGACGGATGTGACTCACTCCTGAACGCAATCTTGTGACCTCCGCTCAAGTCGCAGGTATCACGGGTCAGAAGTCAAAAACCTCAAGAACAAGCGGAAGGTGCAACCTTTTATGAAAAACGACTATGCGACCTCCATAGGTTTCTATCCTCGCTCAGGTCGCCAAGTTGCACATTTTATATGGGGGCGGAAAGGACGAGTTGCGACCCTGTGACCACTGCAAGTCGCAATCCTCTTTAGGTCACAACCTCGCAATAATTTTTTGGGGTCACACATCTCAGTCCAACCCAGCACATAGTAACACATGGGAGTTTCCTTGGTTTCAGCATCATCACCATTGGGAAGCAACATTAAGCGAGAGTTAGCTATACATGCCTGTTGTATGATGGGTATCGGTTGGCATTTCAAGTTTTTTTCCTTTGCGCTAGTAAACAAGCTCAGTGTGGATATGCACAAATTGTTCATACATTTCCTACAAAACATGACTATGTAGGGGTCCAAGATAGTTGGTAAACTCCCCTAATTTTATTTCGATGTTCCCTTAATGCATCTGGGATTTTCTACTTCCTCAACGTGTGTGTGTGTGTATATATATATATATATTTGTGTGTGGCTATTTTAATGTGTTATACATGGCTAATTTAATGTGTTCATGTGCAGGTAAAGGGTGGCCACTGAAACCTTTTCAGGGACTATTTGTTGTGGGCGACCAAATTTGGATAAAATATTTTCTTCAATGAATTTTATTACAACTGAATCTTTAGAATTTCTTACAGGAATGTATTCCACCCACTTGGTGAAATAGTTAGTATCAGTCAAGATCCATCGGTGTTGATTACTAGAGGTTGGATGTAATTCACCTATAAAATCTAATCCCCACTGAAGAAATGGTGTTGAAACAACTACTGGAACTAGTGGAAGAGCTGCTAATTTTTTCTTACTAGCAAACATCTGACATGGAAGGCAGGCTTTGACTTTTGATCCTACTTGTGAAAAAAAAGTAGGCCAATAAAATCCTACCCTCATTATCATATATGTTGTTGCTCTCCAAGCATAATGGCCTCCACAAATTCTCGCATGAAACTGATCAATGATTCCTTTAGTCTCTGATTCTGTTAGGAAAAATAGTAAAATGTTAATAGGATCCTTCTAGTATAAGTTGGCATTGATGCTACAATATTTGATGGATTTCAACTTGAGTGTTTTGCACTGGTTATTTTAAAACTGAGCTAGACATTCAAAATGGATTATAAAATGAGCAATGACTACATACCAATCTGATGTAACAAACTTCTCATCAATATGAATTGGGGTTGTCTGAGTTGAACGATAAGGTTCTTATGTATTCTTTCTTTGCACTCCATGGGAAGGTTCTTCTGGATTATCCCCTTCTGCATTCAAGGAAGGTTCTTGTGGATTCTCCCTTTCCAAATTTGAAGAAGGTTCTTGTGGATGCTTCTCTGAAACTTCAAAAACAGAGTTTATGCCCAAGACTTTACAATTGGATTCAGCTAACAACTTAGCCAAACCCTACCATTTACTAACTTGGTAGTTTTGATGGTAAGATCAAACTCAAGGATTTGAGCTATCCATCTTCCCCTTCTACCATCAGTGTTTGGCTGTGTGAGGATTGTTTTGACAGTTTTATTGGGCACATATGCAATGATAGTGGAATGGAGGATATACATTCTAAAATACTTCAGGGCTTGAACTAAGGCATAGGCTTGTTTTTCTATAATATCATATCTTAGCTCGGCCTCTCTCATGGCCTTACTAAATAATTCTATAGTTTTATCATGGTAATCCTCGTTATTTTGCAAAAGGACAGCTGCAAGGGTAGTTTCAGAGGAAAAAGAGAACATGTTGAATGGTTTCGAGTAGTTTGGACTGGCTAAGGTTGCGGCTTCGGAGATGGATTTCTTTATCTGGTCAAATGAAAATCTTGCAGAAACAATCCATTTTAATTCATGGTTCTTTTTTAGCATGTTTGTTATATCCTTCACTATTTCTGCATAATTTGGTATAAACCTTCTCAAAAAATTATTTTTCCCTAAGAAACCTTGAATCTCTTTCTTATTTCTAGGTAATGACAATGATTGAAAAGCAGAGACCCTTTTGGGATCAATAATTACTCCACCTTTTGAAATAATATGACCTAGTAATTTTACCTCTTTAATGGCAAATAATGACTTTTTGCGATTCAAAGAAATTTCAAACTTCCCGCACCTTTCAAAAAATTTCTTCAAATGCATGAGATTCTTAGGATCTGATTAAGAGAAAATCGTTAAATCATCAAGATAAATAAAAATGAATTTGTTTACCTTCCTGACAAAAGCCAAGTCCATGGCTCTCTGAAATGTTTCTCCTGTGTTTGATATACCAAATGGCATTTGGTCATACATGAATTTACCCCAAGGTGTGGTAAAAGTTGTCTTCTCCCTGTCTTCTGAATTCACCAACATTTGTTTATAACCAGAAAATCCATCCAACATGGAGAGTCTGTTAGCACCTGGCACTTTTTGAAGTAATTGATCCATCTTTGGAAGTGGATAATTATCTTTCAAGGATGATTTATTAAGGTTTCTAAAATCTACACAGAGTCTTATTTTAGTGCTCTTTTTCCTCACAGGGACTAAATTGGCAACCCAACTAGAGTATCTTAATGGGATAATAATTTGGGCATCTAAAATTTTTTTCAATTCTTTTTCTATGGTGGGAAGAAGAACTCAGTTCATCTTTCTTAAATTTTGTTGGTAAGTCTTTACATATGGTTTTAGTGGAATTATATGCTCAATTAAAGATGTGTCATAAGTTCTTAGATCAGCATAAGACCAGGCAAAGACATTTTTATAATTCTTAAGAAGTTTGACATATTCAGATTTAAGTCCTGGGGTTAATGATGTACAAAGTTTAATGGTTTTAATCTCCTCATTAGTGCCAATATTTATGTGTTCTATGTCATTTTCTGGTGAAACAGAGAACAAATTTTTGGGAACATTGTTTTGATCAAACAATTTTTCTAAAGGAACAAGTCCCTTGGGGATAAAATTATTTGATAATTGAATTATATCATGATTAGCTACCTTTTATTTTAGTTTTGAATTTTCTTTATCTTTGGTAGCTTCATTACTATCTGAATTGTCCTCTTCAATTTGCAATATAGAAAAGTCGTCAATGACTTGCATAAAGGAATTTAATTGTTCATCTTCCTCAAATATTTGCCAATGTTTAAGATTGTCTAGGATTGAAAGCCTATATTTGATTTGTGTCTGATATTAAATTTTAAAATGATCTAGAATATTGAAAGAACTAGCTGAAACATCTAATGAATCTGCATGTAGGTTTTCATCTCTAGGAATAAAAGTGATATTAAAAGCATCAAAGGCATTTTCAATGGTTTCCCAAATCTCATTTATATAAGACCTAAGTCTAGGGTGCCTCTTCTGGAAAAGACTCCTAACTTGTCTTACTATTAGTTCTGAGTCAGTGAACACACTCAATTTTTTTTACCTTTAAACTTCTAGCAAGCTATAATCTTGGGATAAAAGCTTCGTATTCAGCAACATTGTTTGTGACCTCAAATTATAATTTGCATGACTGTGTAATATTTTCTTTATCAGGCGAAATCAAAACAACTCGTGCTCCAGATACATCTCTGGTGCAAGATCCATCAAAAAATAATTTCCAAATTTTAGTTTGAACTATTTTAGAGGTATCAACTACATCCTCAATCTTGAGTTGAGAATCCAGTGAAGTGTCTGATGATAGTTGAAAACAACTAAATTCTTGATCTACTGCATAAATGGGATGATAGCTAGCTTGATTAGTATTGAAAACAATGTTTAGGAATCTAACTTATCTATACAACCTAAGGCTCTCTCCACCATATATATGGATAGTGGCAAAAGACATGTCCATTTGAAGACTTCCTCCCAATTTTGCACAACATGATATTGATAACAACATTCCAAATTTGGGAGGAATGTCAACAACAACTATGTCTAATACTACACTTTTAACTGGTATTTGATGTAAAGTGACCACTAGATATTTAATGAGTCCTAAACATTGGACCCTCTTTGAATCAAAAATATATAATTCATGATAGGTTTGAGTGATATTGAGATTTAGTTGTTCCATTATGACTTTAGGCATTAAATTTTGCGAAGCACCAAAATCAAGCATACAGTTGTATAGCAGAGAATCATGCACTTTTAAATTCAGATAGAAGGATGGTATAGATTCATCAATCATATTAGAACTAGGACCAAAAGCTATAGTGGGTCTTTCATTTTGTAGACTGATAATATCTCCTTCAACATCCATACTAGAATTTTGGACCACTTTGCTACTTCACTTTTATACCCTGGATTTTTAAAGAGTTCAGAAAGTGGAATTGAAATTTTGACTCTCTAATTCTTTCTCAACATTAAAGGAAGTCAATATTGTTTTCTTAATCTGAGTAGAATTAGTTGACTGATTTAGAGGTTGAGAAGAAGTATTTTGAGTTTCAGTTGTATTCAGTTTAGTTTCAATTATTACAGGGTTCTTGGGAGGTCTACCAGGACCAGATCTAGGTCTTAAGTCATATCTTTGATTGAGTTCTAAAATCAGAAACTTAGAAAACTATTTATACTTAGAAACCTGAGAAGTATCTTTGTTTTCTTGAGGGATTTGATTTTGGGAAATAGGGACAATGGTAGTCTGAAAGGATAAAGGATCTACAATATTAATGTCTTTAGTAATAGAAAAAGTATTGTCCTTTGGTTGTTGATCATCAATCAACAATGGTGTGGGTATTTGTTGTTCATTATGAGGCCTCTGAAGAATTTTCAATGGAGAAGCTTTCTTATACTGACCTTGGGCCTGTGTTTGTGGTCTAGAAACAATTTTTTGGACTATTCTTGGTTGAGTTTCAATCTTTTAAATTATATTGGATAGATTTCTAAGAAGAGTTTTGATTTCATAAATATTTGAATCTTCAATTTTAGACTTAGAGGAAGATGCTTCCTGATTTTTTAATTTCCTTTTGGCTTTCTCTTCTTTAGCTCTAATTTTTCTAGAAGCTGACCTATTGGCTTCTACCTCAATAGCATTAGTCTGCACATCTTGTAATGTATTGGAAACTCTCTCCCTTAGTATAACTGCAAAGTCATCATCGAATGCTTTTGAAAATTTGACCTTTGCAATAGTTAGTGGAGGTTTGCAATCAACAGGCATTTTGTGGTAGAGTTTGTTAAATATTTTGATAAATTCGGCTACTGGTTCACCAGAATTTCATTTTAACCCTTCAAATTCAGTGAGAAGGTAAACAACATCTTTCTTTACTCCCCATTGTTTTTAAAGATATTTATAAGTTCATTCCAGGTTCGAATAGAATCTTCTCTAAGTTGCCTAAACGATATCCTAACATTACCTTCCAAGGAATATACAAATAATCTCATATAAACATATTCATGCTCAATTTTCATATTGTCTGCGAAATCTAAGAAGGTAGCTATATGATATTTTGTTGAGGGACCTGTTTCTCCATTAAATCTTGGTAAATGTTTAAGATATCCATCAGGGAAATTTCCCAAGATGTTAGGAAGAACTGGAGCAACATACCTAGATTGTATGATGGGTTGAAAAGCCATGGATGATGTTGTTGATGTTGATGAAGATGATGATGATGATGTAGGTGAATGACTATTGGAGGGTGGAGGAGAATGTGAAGGAGGAAAAGGAAGTGAGTATCTCAAAGGGATTTTGAAAATTAGCTTTTGAACTGATGGTGTTAAATCTTCTTCCTTATATTCTAATAATGGATTTGAATGGATAGAAATTTTATTTGTTGGTTGATTAGAGTCTATGGAATGGGATGATAGACTGGAGTAACAAAATATATAGGCTTAAATTCGTGCAAATGAAAGCCCAATTCTATCTTAGATGTAGGTGAATCTACAAGGAAGGATGGGACTTGATATGACTAAAGTGAGGCTGCCAACAAAGCTAACTGAAGATCTACTCCTTATGAATAAAGTTCAACAACTCTAGGAGGTAATTGAGTCAATTCAGGCTGGGATGATATTACTGAAAAGGGTTCTACAGATGAAATTTATTCAGGGTGTAAGGCTGAAGAGGAAAAATCATAAATGTTATGTTTTCTTTTCAAAGAGGCTTCCCTAACGAGTCTTTCTGGATCTGGTAAAGGGTCAACAATCTCAGATTCACATTGAGATTTAGTGTTCTTAAAAGGAGCCAGTTTGAAATAGTGGAATCGCCAAGTGAAAAGTTTTGACCTATATCTTTATCCTTTATTCACCTTAAGGGAAAAGGGGAAAAAAATTGTTGTCCTAGGGAGATTTAGCTTCTATTCTTCGTCTCCCCGAAAAAAACGCCAATCCGATGTTGTCCTTTGATATGATTGTGGTCAACAATCATGCTAAAGCATCTAAAATGTTTTGTTTGTGTTTTGAAATATTTGGAGGACCAATGCATAAGATAGATTTTACTCAAACAGTTAAGGTTTTTAAATCTTGTTGATAATATCAATAATTAAAAGTAAGTGTTGTTTGTTCATCTCATACTATGATTAAGATTTTATGATTTCTATTAAGTAGACTTATGTAAGAGAATATGATTATTAAACATCCAGTTTGAAATATTAAATAAACGATAAGCTGGAAAATTTTTAAACAATGTTTAAAGGTTTAACAAAATATATCTAGCATCACCAAGATACTGATAATTTATATATAAAAGGGACTTACATTAACATATTGTCAAGTAAATAATTCTTTATAATAATTATAAATTTAGGAGGAATTATAAGGTTGCTGAAACACAGTCAAACTCACCTAGTTATCTTGATGATAATTAAATATATGAAGAAAACAGTATGACAGAAAACTGGAAAACTCAAAGAGAAGCCAGAGTTGTACGAGATAAGTTCAGAATCTTGCTTGTATTATTGATGATCAAAAATACTTAGTACAATTTCTGCTTTACAAAATCTACTCATCCAAGGGTGCAACCCCTCATAACTCATGTTAAGAGTTATTTATACTAATTAACAAAACTTTAGAAATATCTTAACTGATTTACAATAATAGGATAAGAAGAATAAAAGAAAGAGACAGATAGATGGAGTATCTCTATTTTTTTGGAGGTTGTTGATTATTCAGCCTCTTTTGGTGAAAGTTGTTGCTGATCTGTCCTTTTTCGTTGGAAGCTGTTGTTGTAAAATTAATATTTTTACTCGATGGTTCACAAAACTTATCCCACTGATATTCACTTGGGATTTCTATATTCATCATTTTCTTGAAGATTTCATCCACTTTAGTAAATCTGTCAAAAGTTGGTTTTTGGATGAACAACTGTTTGATTTGATGCTGAACAATCAAATCAAACTGAAGAGCTTTAAGAAAAGATCTGCCTATAATTTGACCTTTGATACCTGCAAATTTTGTTTTGTCTATTGAAATTGTATATAAATTTTTGCAATAATCTTCTAACTTGACAAAATTATCATCTAATCCAACTAGACCTGGAAGACCTTTATGATTTAAAACATTAAATTTAGTATGAAACCTTTGAACAATAACATTTAACGCTTCACACTTGGTCTACAACTGGTTGATCAAGTTCCTTTTCTACGAAACCTTCTTTATCTCCAAAATAGTTGCAGTCCTATTTGTGTTATTAATTGCTTCCAACTCCTCTATGTTACTTAAATTAAGAACCTTAATCATATCGGAAGCTTCACTTGGCTTCTATTGGAGTTGATCTTTCTCCTCTTGAACTATTGTTCAACATTTGTTGATGAGTTCCTGCTGCTTGAAGATGATCCGAATAGATGGCCATATTTCAGTAATGGACTCACTGATGTTTTCCTAGATACTCTACTTAGATTCTCCTAAATTTTATGCCATCATAGTTTCACTTTCCAGTTCTTTAATTCTAAGTTCCAACTGATGAGTCTTCTGCATTTCCTTTAGATATAAAGTATCATTTCTAATATTTTGTGACTCAAGAAGTTGAAACTTTTGATTTAGCTTTTCATGTGCTTGCTTATGAGTGGAAAAATCTTGGTCCAGTTGTGTTGCATAAGTTATGTTCAAGGCTGCTGAGGTTTCTGCACCCGCAGAAGATGTTTGGGTTGCTAAAGTAGGATCAGTATTCACCGGAAGTGTTGATTTCTCTTTTAGTAGTTTTTCAATCTGTTCTTCCATTTTTTTTATCTGTATATTTTGATCAATAATTAACTTAAGCATTTCCTCTTTGTCAGATTCATTTTGTCCCATCTCTTTAGCCTGTGGGTCTTTAGTCGAGGGTATCTTGAGTTTTTTTCGCAGAGCAACAATTTTTGTATTTTTCTTCTTGATGATTTATTCAGTTTCTTTTCATTTATTAGGATCATATCCCACTTTTACTACTATTTCTTCCAATGTCTTTATCATGTTGTCTTTACCCAAAAAAAAAAATTTCTCAATCTTTAACTGGGATTGCATATTTGACAGTTCTACTTTTGATTTTGAAAGAGACATAGTTGTTGTAGTCATGGTTGAAAATATAATTTCTCCTTAATGCATGTGCATATCCATTTGGTCAATTGGATGTATGTATAAATTAGTATGCAATAAGTATGCATACATCCAGATTCTCCTGATCTCACAATATTTAGCTTCTTGCAAAATACAAAATCATTCCACTGTTAGTCTTTTGTGGAAAATTAATTTCAAACACATGTGAAGCATAAATAAAACAATCGCACGTAACACAGTTGTTTAATGGGAAAGCCTGACGCTGAAAACCTTAACTATCATATATTATATATCATAGAGATCATGTAACAATCTCATAAAAATCTTAGTACATCAAGCTCTCAGTACAATCAATCGTCACACACTAATCAGAGGAAATCTGCAAATCCATGCACTGATTTATTACCACCTGATAGCCTGCCTCCACTGTGCAAACCTTGCTGAAGAATAGCTCAGAATGAATTAAAATTACCCTTTCCTTGATTGCGCAATCCTCATTGGCAACTCCAATGTGTGTGTGGTGCAATCAATGCATCACTATAGTCACAACAAATAGTCCATCTTTCCCTTTCACCTATCTCTCCACTGGGTCTCCACTGGAACTGACATGCACTGTAGTTAACTGTTTTATTGTTCAGCTGATTAATGAGTTATTATTTGTGAATTAATTTACTAATTAATTCACTCCACTCTCACTAGTGTATCATTCAGTTAGACTAGATACAACTAGCTCAACTGAGTCTAACTGAGTTAAACTGAATACAAGTCCATGAACTACTCTTCCAACTCTGTCTTAAATTTTCCACTTCAGTTATAACTGAGTCCTCCATGCATGAACCCCCTGTAAACCCTAGGAATTGTGTAATTCCTTCAGCCTGCTGATTTTCCAAATCTATGCACTGAAACAAAGTGCTCCAAGAGAATAAGTTGTTGTTTATTGTTGGATTATTATTAAGAACTAATAATAATCGACACTTCTATTTTTAGATCGACGATATATAAATAGACTTCGCCTAATATTCAAAAAATAGAATTTCATATATTTTTCCAACTTGATCAGCCATCCACAAATAGCAGCCTACAACTTCTGAAATATGATCACCATGTCTAAAAATAGACATAGTCTAAAAATAGACTTGCGCCAAAAATAGCCTACGGGCCCACTTAATGAAGGTGACTCTTTTCACTAAGCTCATCATATTTTTAAATCTAAACACTCCCTCTCAACAAGATAGGGATTATCCTTTACCCCGATCCTTCCTCTATGGTATTCGAATTTGCTCTTGGTGAGTGCCTTCGTCAGAATATCTACATCCTGATCCTTCGTAGGAATGTACTGAAGCAACATGATCTTCTCTGCCCATAATCTCTAATATGATGATACCAAATATCAATATGTTTAGATCTATCATGAAACACAGGATTAAAAGAGAGTTTAATGCAACTTTTATTATCACAATGTATCACTGTAGGATCTAAATGTGAATCGAACAAGCCAACTAGGATATTTCTCATCCAGATAGCCTCACATGCAGCTTGACTTGCTGCCATGTATTTTTCTTCCATTTAACTGAGTGCCATGGATCTTTGATTCCTGCGGTAAAAATAAACTGCCATAGATCCGATACTGAAAATCCCTCCTGATGTGCTCTTTCTGTCTGTTGGGCTACTTGCCCAATCTGCATCTGTGAAGCCATGCAACTTCACCTCATCTGTCTGTCTGTACCATAATTCGTACTCAGATGTGCCCCTGAGATATCTCAAGACATGCTTACCTGCCTTCCAAAAGAGCTTGGTAGGCTTAACCATCGCTTGTGAAAGTTGGTTTACCGCATAGCATATGTTCGGTCTTGTATTGACTAAATACATGAGAAAACCCACCAACTGTCGATAAAAAGTGGCATCCACTAACTTTGCCGATGTAGCATCCTCTTTCCTCCAATTTCCTGGAAGAGGAGTGTTGATAGGCTTGTAGCCTTGCATGTGAAACTTCTCCAGTATCTCCCAATCATACTTGCCTTGAGACACAAATAGTTCACCTTCCCACTGCCATATTTCGAATCCAAGAAAATAATTAAGGAGGCCCAAACCTTCATCTCAAACTCCTTTGCAAGATCTGCCTTGCATGAGTGTGTAAACTACTCATCACCCGTTAGTTTTAAATCATCAACATAAAGAACAATGATTAAAAGCTTACCCTCCACCACAATTTGGTATAGGTTTGCATCTGCCTCACTCTTGGTGAAGCCAAGTCCAGTGAAATAGTTGTCGATCTGAGTGTGCCAAGCACATGGTGCTTGCTTCAGCCCATACAACACTCTTTTGAGCCTGGACACATGCGACTCACTGTTGAAGATCTAAACTCCTTTAGGCTGCTCAATGTACACCTCTTCCTTAATGATCCCATTAAGGAATGCAGTATTCACATCCATCTAATGAATGTGCCAACCCATCTATGCTGAGAGAGCAAGGATGGTGCGTATGGAAGAGTACCGTACGACACGTGCAATGATTTCTTCATAGTAAATCCCCTCGATCTATGAGAAGCCCCAAGCAACAAATCTTTCCTTATACTTCTCGATGCTCCCATCAGCAGCTTGCTTTACCTTGTAGATCCATCTTGATCCTACAACTGATTTTCCCACCGGCCTTGGAACAATCTCCCAAGCATTGTTTCTGACAATGGAGTCATACTCCTCCACCATGGCATCTACCCATGTGGGCTCCTGCACTGCTTCTTCAAAATAAGATGGCTTTGTCACGATACACTTGCTCATAAGAGCCATGTATCCAGTAAATCGGTCAGGTGACTGTCTCTGTCTACGTTGTGATGTAGGGACTCCTACATTCTGTGCCGCATCAAGCTTCAGTCTCTCAGCTTTTGTGGTCCACTTTCTGCCTTGTCTGATGTTTGGTTCTGCATGAGTGGACTCCTCCACTCCATGAATCTCCTCCTATGGTTGATCCACATCTAGAGGCTCATATTTGGGAACAAGAAGTTCCTCCTCTGCATGCAAGTGTAGCTCCCTCTCAAGCGACAACTTCATGGCTTTCACCTCATTGAATTTTATATCCCGTCGCACCACAGTCATCCGACTGTCTGGAAAATACACACGATAATTATGGGGTGTTTCTGTGTACCCACAAATATATCAACTTCTGCAGGTGGCTCCAGCTTCTTCCTAGCGTCCTTTGTCACATGAATGTAAACATATGAGCCAAAAATCTTCAAATGAGAAATATCAGGCTTCTTACCAGTAAAAGATTCTTCAGGTGTACTCATGCCAATTACTCTACGAGGACAACGGTTTGGCACATAAACCGCAGTGTTGCATGCTTTCGCCCACAAGTGCATCGGTAGGCCCTGGTCATGCAGCATCACTCGTGCAACACCCACGATCATTATGTTCTTCCTCTCCATGACCCCATAATGCTGTGGGTTATGAGGCGCTATGAGTTCTCCTCAAATTCCTTCTTTGCTATAGAAGTATTTGAATTTTCCCAAGATGTATTCACCACCATTATTGCTCCGTAGAGCTTTCATTTGCTTCCTCGACTCCTTCTCCACCAATGCTTTGAACTCACAGAACTTTGAGAACGTTTTTCTCTTCTTATGCATGAAGAAGATCCAACATCTACAATAATATTCATCAACAAATATAACATAATACCTGTGTTTTTTTGTTGAAGCAACCGAGAAAGGTCCACACACGTCTGTGTGAATTATCTCCAGGAACACCGAAGCACGTTTCTCCTTCTTATGAAAGGTGGTATTCAAAAACTTACCCATAGTACATCCCTTGCACTGATCTGAATGCACAAGAGTACCCTTGGGAATTCCAGTAGAAATATTCTACAAAATCTTCAAAGCGCCATGGTGAAGATGGCCTAATCTCCTGTGCCATAATTCACTCTCATCCTGGCTCACTACTTCTTCTGCTTTGCCCACCATTACAGCGTAACCATATACCTCCAGCTTGTAGAGATTATTAACTCAAATCCCAATCTTCTTGGTTTGACCCATTTTTTTATGTCGAAGGAAGGCTTTTCCCTGAAAACAACATCATAACCTTTGTCTTCCAACATTGCGACTGAGACCAAGTTCTTATTCATACCTGGAACATGCATAACATCCTTCAACAAGAATGGATTACCGGACTCCCTCTTAAAGGTAATGGTCCCAATGTCGGTCGCACTGTATCGACCATCATCGCCCATCTCTATATGCATCTGGAGGCCCTTCTCCTCCAAGTCACTAAACAACTCCTTCTCTCCCATCATATAAAAAGACGCACCACTATCAATATAACACACCGTCCCATACAACTTGAAACCAAGCATGCAATCAAAGAGAAATAAAGTTCAAATTGTGAGGCTAAGGCCTCTCCAGCTGCAGCTCCATCAACCTTCTTGTTCTTCTTCTTCTGTGAGCAGTTAGTGGTGAAATGCCCATGTTAGTGACAGTGAAAACACTTCACTTTGGACAAATCCTGCTTCTTGCCTTTAGCTTCGGATTTTGAAGGAAATTTATTCCCCTTCCCTTTCCTTTCTTTGGCATCCAAAGCGCAATTCTCTTCATCTTCATTCTTCGATGAAAAGCCATCCCTGGTACCCTACCTTATCTCCTCCTGCACAAGATCCGACCAAAGTCGCTCCCATCCCGATAGTTTCTCCATCCATTGAAAAATTCTTCGTAGCTATGCCAAATCTTCGGAATCCCAAGGAGATCCAAGCTCACCAAGTCTTCTTCATCAACAGTAACCCACACACTTCCCAGTTCATCCTCGTAGTGGACAAACTTCGTGAGGTATTTTGGAATACTGTCACCCTTCTCCATTTTTATTTTTCTGAGCTTGTATTTAAGCGCCAAATTCCTCTGGTCGCTTCTGATTTGGAAAAAATATGTAAAAGCCTTTCACATTAAGAATGGAGTGGATTTCCCGTGAAGGATGGACATAATATGGTCCTTCACACCTTCCAACAAAATTCTTCTTGTATTTGATGTCTTCTTTAGCCATGCGTCAAGTAATGCAGCATCGCTAGATCCCGGCTTAGGATCATCACTCTTGATGAACTCCTTCAGTCCATTATCCTCCAGCATCGCCTCCATCCTATCCTTGGAGGCTATGTAATTCGAGCTCCCATCAAATGGCATACTCCAATCACAACCCATTGAAAAAAATTTCAATGTATACTAAACTTCTGCACCAAGAATCTTCTGTAGAAAATTCGAATTATCCACCAGCACAAACTCAACAATTCTTCACAATTGCAATCTTCAAGAATTAACATTGCTCTGATACCATGTAGAAATTAGTATACAATAAGCATGCATACATCCAGATTCCCCTGATCTCACAATATTTAACCTCTTGCAAAATACATAATCATTCCACTATTAATATTTTGTGGAAAATTAATTGCAAACACATGTGAAGCATAAATAAAACAATCACACATAACAAAATTGTTTAACGGGAAAGCCTGAAGCTAAAAACCCCAACTGTCATATATAATGTATCATTGAGATCATGTAACAATCTCATACAAAGCTTGGTACATCAAGCTCTCAGTAAAATCAATCGTCACTCACTAATCAGAAGGAATCTGGAAATCCATGCACTAATTTCTTGCCACCTAATAGCCTACCTCCACTATGCAATCCCTGCTGAAGAATAGCTCAGAATGAATTCAGATTACCCTTTCCTTGACTGCGCAATCCTCATTGGCAACTCCAATGTGTGTGTGGTGAAATTAATGCATCACTATAGTCACAACAGATAGTCCATCTTGCCCTTTCACCTATCTCTCCACTGGGTCTCCACTGGAACTGACATGCACTGTATTTAACTGATATATTTTTCAGTTGATTAATGAGTTATTATTTGTGAATTAATTTACTAATTAATTCACTCCACTCTCACTAGTGTATCATTCAGTTAGAGTAGATACAAATAGCTCAACTGAGTCTAACTGAGTTAAACTGAATACAAGTCCATGAACTACTCTTCCAACTCTGTCTTAACTTTGCCACTTCAGTTCTAACTAAGTCCTCCATGCATGAACCACCAGTAAACCCTAGAAATTGCATAATTCTGTTAGCCCACTGATTTTCCAAATTTGTGCACTGAAACAAAGTGCTCCAAGAGAATAATTTGTTGTTTATTATCGGATTATTATTAAGAACTAATAATAATCAACACTTCTATTTCTAGATCGACGATATATAAATAGACTTCACCTAATATTCTAAAAATATAATTTCATCTATTTTTCCAACTTGATCAACCATCCATAAATAGCATCCCGCAACTTCTAAAATATGATCACCATGTCTAAAAATAAACATAGTCTAAAATAGACTTGCACCAAAAATAGCCTGCGGGCCCACTTAGTGAAGGCGACTCTTTTCACTAAGCTCATCATCTTGTTGAATCTCAACAATGTATGTGTCTTGCATCAAATGAGAAGACCATCTTCTTATAGTCAGCATGTGTTTTTGGAAATGGCATTGATGCTTGCAGAAAGGCCATCAACATCCTTCCTTTCTCACTGTTAAAGGTAGTGAGAAGCCTATGTTGTGATGTAGATGTCTCTTTCCAAAATTGGATGTAAAAATATAATTTCAATGCTTCACTCTTTTTCTTGATTGCAGAAATTTGGAGAAAATATCCCGCTCTTCTGAAGAGATGGCATATGAATGCTGCATGATCACTAGTGGCACTCTTGCATGTGATGTTGATGGAGGAATCTGAGGAATATTTGTGGATGTGGATACTTCAGTATCTACAAAATCTATGATCTTTGGTTGTTTATCTTCTGAAAGCAAAGAAGAAGAAATTCTTGGTTTCTTATGTTGTAAGATGAATTCTTTCATAATTTCCTTGGAATGTGGTGTCTCTTCTCTAGCACTCTTTTGTTGTTTACTATCAGGGACTAGTGTTTGTACATTTGAAGTAGAAATGAGTTGTTCATATGCTTCTTGTAAACTACCTTCTATCCATTCATCCTGGTTCATGTACTTCTATATTTATTCTCTAGAGGTATGAGTGTAAGAGGTTGTCTTGAGTTCAACCCTCAGAGCATAATTAATACCATGGGGGTCATATGACCAAGTAAAAGTTGACTGAAAACCCATCTTCTTTAAAAGTGCATTTGCATCAATACCAACTGCTCTGGTATTACAAATGAATGATCCAACATTGGCCTTGATTTTAAACTGTGCTTTCCTCTTTCCCGAAACAAAATGCAATTCATCCATATTTAACATCTGCCTTATGTATTCCAAGGAGAAAATTATCATAGGCACATATTTGGGAAGTTTTTATGGTGGAGGATCACAACCATACACCCTGATATCTCTGTAATTATTGGTACCAATCACCTTTTTTTTCTTGTTCACTGAGGTGAAAAATTATTTTAATGTCTTCTCCAATTCTATGTTCTCATGAATTTGTAAGGAGTTTCCTGACTGCATGAATAGATGAATCTATGAATTTTGAGAAAGAAGTAGTTGTTGACAAAGCTCTGGCCAATTTTTTCTAGTGAATCACTGACTGATTCACTCCCTGTGCGTCCTTCTTATTGAAGTGAATGGGCAACATATATTCCTTCTGAAACAAAATCATATAAATAATCACAGAAGAGTAATTGAATGCTCCTTATGTAGTGAATTTCATGAATTGTTAATGTATAATATCAGCCAAGAAATGGATATAATTATACATAAACAATGGTGATTTGTTAACGCTAAATATAGATAAGAAACCTAGGATGGTTTCATCAAAAATTTCATCGTTGGGGTATCCTAACAAATAAGAAAGGAGGGAGATACAGTGTTTCGAAGCAATGGGAAAGATAAAGGATGTAGATTGGGGATTTCTCTTTGGTAAATTTTCATCCTCAGGTAGGAAGATGTCGAATATCTAAGCTCTCTGAGGGAAAGATAATTTTGTGATAAATTTCCATGAGGACAACAGGGGAGAAATAGGATAAGGAGTCAGAAGGAGGGATGAGAAGCATATGGTTAATGGTTTCAGGGGATATGGTGATCAGAGCGTTCCCATTCTGAGCCACCACTAACCTGGTTATAGGGTCATACTGCTTCTGACACCAGGAAATTAGATCCGAGAATGGGTGAGTTTGAGGAAATGAAACAAAAGGAAACATAGACTCCCAAAACCTGATACGGTCTTGGTTATCCAGGTGCTTCTGTTTTAGCCACAAATGTAGCTCATAAAAATCAAATTCACATTGACAGTGAATAATTTTAAAATAGGTATCGACTAGGGGTGTGAGGTTGAGATTGATTTGTGGAGTTGCAAGAATGTCTTCTGCAACAACTTTGGCAACTTCTAGAATAACCTTGGTAGCTTTGATACAATATCAAAATTCAAGATTTCTTCTGTTATTTGTTTCTTACCTTTACTTTTTGGTGTCGTTTGCTTCTTGGTTTTAGCCTTAGGTTCCATGCTTGACTAGTATAGAGTGGTACAAGAATTCAAAGCTTTAGGTTACAGAAACGATGGCAGGGTTTTTGGAATATGAAGGGAAATTACATAAATGATAATTCGTTGTGGAATGGAAATGGAGGATGAAAGTGAATTGAAGGCGGAGGTAAAGTAATGAACGGGAGACTGTTGGAAATTTTATAGACTGTGGTTTGGGTTTAACGATCGTGGCTAACTATCAAGCGAATTTACTGCATAATGGTATGATTAATGGGTATAATGGAGTGAAATTATTGGCTAACGAGAGGATTAACAGGAATAATGGAGCGTTACAGAGAATGAATAAGTGACGTGGAGGGACATGAGTGATGGGTGGATAAATGGTTGTGGCGCGGGCAAACGGTAGTGAGAGTGGAAAACCGAGGGTGAATTTCGGGGGAGGGGTACCTCCCAATTTCCATTTTTAGGCGGAGGGGGTGCGAAGTAACCTGATGATGCCATGTTGCAGAAAAGGGCAGCCATTGAAACCAGAGTTCAGACCCCCCCCCTCCCCCCCCCCTTCGCGTTAACAAGAAACAGGCGGAGGGGGTGCGAAGTCAATCTCCATCGTAGATCTAAGGGAAGCTCAAGATCTATTGTCAGAATCTGCAAGAGCCTTATCATTTTTGTGATTTGATCATTTTTCGTTTAGAGATTTTACAATAAAATTCATATATGCGCATATATATTAATTTAATCAATGAATTTATAAACCCCATTTTTCAAATGTTTAAACATACATGAATTAAATTTTACATTTGTTGAAAATGTGGCGCACTTAAACAAGCGACCATTATCATTTTGATCACTAAATCATTTATCATTTTTTGTTGTTGTAAAATTAGTAGGTCCTCTCTATTTTCTATTTATAGGTAAAAAACAGGTTTTGAAAATACAAAAATTAGGCCTCAACCTGCCCGTAGGAAACCAGGTCTGTTGGCCGTCTGAGTGCATTGTACGCCATCCAAACATATTTTTTCCTTTTGCGTCCTTTATTTAGAGCAAACTATCCTATAATTTTTTCTAACATGATGTAATAAAATATATTTTTCCTAACATTTTTAAAATTTTCTTTCTCATCCATGTTCTAACTTAGAATTTTATTTTTTATTTTTAAACTACCATGCTAACTTATTAAAAAAAATAATGTTACAACAATAGGTTTGATCATATGTGAAAAAAGTTGACATGGTGGATTATCCATCACTTCCTAATAGGATTGGATTTTATATAGTCTTTACTTGAAAAACTAAAACTCAAAAATTTAACTTTCATATTACAAAAACTATCAATAGGTTTTTTTATAACTCCACCAGATTACCAAGGCTGGGGAAGGAATCCCAACAGAGGTAACCACAAACCAAGCTTTTGACTTAATAGCTATCCCTATCAAGTCAGAGAGGGCTCTCTCCAAAATGGTCACAACCAAGAGGGATGGAGAAATTAGGGTTTTAGGCTAGGTATAAAGTGCAGGGGGTTGTTTTGAATTGATTTGGTTGGGGAAATCAGTGGATAAAGGAATTAGGTCAAGGAAAACTAGGTCAGGGAAAATGAGTTAGGGTTGTAGGGATCAATGGGGAAAGTTGGGTACAATGCCAATCACTTGAAGGAAATGGTTTTGGAATGGTTTTGAAACCTTAAGAAGGCTGAGAAAAGCATAAGAGATGTATTTCTCTTAGACATAATATAATGAACAAAATATGATCAGTTACCGAAAACAGAGAATGGAAGACATGTATTTTGAATTTCTAACTTGTAAAGATAATAATATGGAAATGAAAGTGAACATGAAAAATAAATTCAAGCACATGATACTAAATAATACACTATGAACAAAATTAAATACCACAGGTATCCCATTAATGTAGTTGCAACTCATCTTTATTAGCTTGGCCGAAACTAAGTACAAGTTCCCTTGGTCAACTAGAAAAATCAAACTAAATCCAACTTCCAACCCTTGAAAATGAGTAAAAAATGACATGATATAGGCCTCAAACAACCTCTCCCAAAATCAGGGGCCAAATCCATGAGGTGAGGAAGATATAAAAAAAAAATCTTAACTGATAGCCAGAGTATAGGATGGTCCAAGTGACTCATCCCTTTCTTAAGTAAATTGATTCATTACACCTCATTTTCTTGATTTACCTAATGTATTTACCCTATTAAAGAGTAAAAACATGATAATTACATTTAAATTCATAATTTAAATAGGTAAAATCAACATTTCCCAAGGTAAAAATAAAAAATGGAGTGAAACTCAGAAAATTTCAGAGGACTGTCAAACATGCCCTTTTCCTGTCAAACACATCATCTTTGTTCAAGGCTGAATTTGGGTGCCTTTCCTGTGTCCAAATTTTCTCCACGATGGCTTGTTGGAAAGCCCTTCAAGTATAATCTCCTGAAATATCTTCCTTTCGTAAAATGAAGCCCATTCTCCTTGTCAAAATTCACTTCTTCCAAGACTGCTAAATGCGCATTGACCAAGCAAAAATTGAGGCAGAAACATGGTTTTTTTTTTTAGTGATCATTTCTCCTCTAAAAGCTTATAAAATTAATAGGGCTGATGTCCTCATCATTATGAATCTACTGGTGGTGGCCATTTATCGATTATATGCCTAAAAAAAGAGCGTAGCATCCAAGGTGTTGCGTGTTTGGCAATTTTACTATGCAAAAAATACCCTTAAAAACAAAGAAATGTACCAACATGATAAATTTGCCAAAATTTTGTAAAAATTGGTGGGATATTTTCTGATCATGTGTTTGAGCCATGGAGTGTCACCTCGGAAAGTATTTTTAGCCTATTTTTCTCTTCTTTCTTGGTCAAGTCTTCAATTTTGGCATTGGCTCTTTTGAGCTTGGCGAATGCAATTCTCTCTTTCTCAGCATGAAGTTTGACCATTGTCCTCAACAAGTCATTATCCTTTTTGGCCTTCTATAGCATCTTATCCAAGTGTATATTGTCTTTATCAAGCCATGGTTCCCTGTTCTCATTGATTTTTATGGAAAGCTACTCATCCAGGGTCAACTGGTCAATTAGGCTAGCTTCCCTTTGTCTCTCTAGGGCTAGAGCTCTTTTCAACCCTCTAGTCCTAGGTCTCTATCTTGGAGGCTGATCCTCTTCATCATCAAGTTCACCAAAGTTCTCTAATGTATCCTCAAGCAAGGCTTTAGCCTTATCTACCTCTCTTTGTGCTTTGATGCATCTCACGTCATCAATGGTGTGTTTGGTCTTCAACTGTTGATTCTCTTGTTTGAGAAATTTAATGACAAACTTGGACCTTTCAAGATTAGCTTGAAGGTTTATAATATTGGCTTCCTTCTCTCAGATGATCAAGGAAGGATCATCATCAATTGTGTCCAATTTTACAAGTTCAAAATCTGCCTCTTTCTCATGTAGGCCTTCCTTTTCATGTATGTCCACCTCTTCCATATTTTGCTTGTCTTTGTGTACCTATTTTGCTAGTGAAGGCAGGGCCCCTCCCACAATCTATGGGGCAAACACCTACCTATGAAATCTCTGATAGGTATGTGACAATGTGTCCAAATCATCCCTCTTAGGCTTACTAATTTCACCTCTGTTAGGTTGCCATGATTTATTTGGTGCCAAAACCCTAGGGATATGATAGAATGAAATGAAAGTGTATGAAGTGAAGGTTGGTGTGAGAAAACATAGGAGATGGAAATAGGGAAGGGAGCCTAGGCAAGTGAAAACATAGGACTTAGGGTTTTAAAGGATATTATAGTTTATGGAATGGGGATATAAATGTAGGGAGTTGGGAAAGTGTTTTGGGATGTGAGGAAGAGTATATGAAGGCTAAGGGACCAATTTTAGAATGTAAACTGGATTTTAATGAAAACTAGGGTTTTTGAATTTAGAAGGAGGCACTAAATTCCCTTAAGCATAATCACACATCAAATTGACATTTGATAAAATGGAGTGAGGTAAATTTATTACTTATTGCCATACGGAGGCATGACGAATCACTGTGTGAAGATTAGGAATGAAACCGTGAGGTGGAAATATGGCAGAGAATTTTTGAAGATTTATGGGTGAACGCGAAACATCCAAGCTAAACGCGCAGCAACTAGGCCAAACACACAACACCGTTGAAAAATACACTGGAATTTTTTCCTAAACACACCCTCTGGCCCTATTTTGCACAATGCTTTTAGGCAAACACACCTTATATGTGAAAAACCTTTTGGCAGACCACATTTGGAGGCTTTCCTAGTGACCAAATTGGGCCTAGAATAGCTCATTGGAAATATTATTTTGTCTAATTTCCAAATCTACCTTTAGTTTTCTAATTGGAGTTGATTTACCTTGTCAAACATTAATTCTTCCAATATTGGTCAAAGAAATGCAGAGTGATGTTGCATGCAACTTTTGGAGGCCTTCCTCAACTCAAAAGTGAGCTCAAGATAGTTCATGGGAAAGCTCTCTCTGTCTAGCTATCATTTGACTTATCAAGAAATTCATTTGGACACTACAACTAGGAGAAAATGGGATTTTCCCAAGGTCACTCTAGAAGTGTGGCAACTCTCCTCTAGCACTTGTATTTTTGACATTTCTCCAAAACCATGACACCTATGTAAAAATGAAGGAGGTGTTTCTTACTTGGTCTATGATGGAAAATATTTTCTCTCAGTTTTTTCAAATTCATATTTTTTTGGTTCGAAACATAGTTTGAGGTAAAACTGGCCCTATGAGTGGCAATTGACTTGACCGTTGGAATGACTTCTTAAAAAATAATGGAGACATGATCTTATGAGTTGGAATGGCATCATACTTATTGATATGACCTACCTTATGCCTTCTCTGCTCATATGTCTCTGATTCCATAGAAAAACCTAGCTCAGTGGGAGAGGAAATTATTGTTTAGTGCTTGTGAACAATGACAACTTGGGCACCCTTGGGAAAAATGGTTAAAAAACGAAGCGAGGTCAATGATAATGATGGAGATGAGGTGAAATCAGAGTAAAATTAGGTGATATGGGTGGGATGTAAATACCATTGCAAACATTGGCTCCAGCTAGGGATGGTAGCTCCTTGGAGGTGCCAAGAACCATAGATATCTGAATTTGTAGATCAGTGCCTTATCCATTGGGAAATGGAGTCACAATCTGTAAAATGAAGCTAAAAATGAAACTAAAAACACACTGCAAACTTCAACCCACATTAACAAATCATCAAAGCCTTAGGGCATTCACCTCGGACTTCAAACCTTAATGAATTATATCAACACTTGCTGAAAGTAAAATAAAATCAAATTGAAATGATACCAAACTACTCTAATCTGTTGTACGATTGTTGATTAGGTGAAATGATCTTTCCAATGTAACCAATCCAAGAGATGGCTACTTACTGAAGTTTTGCTCTCACTTTCCTTGAGCAGTTATAATTATCTACATGTAAGCAACTCACAATAGAAACTGAAACCAAGGATTATGCTGAAAAATAAGACAACATTCATTTTTTCCAATGATTGAAAAATACTACAGAAGGGATCTTGAAAATCTTGAAGAATTACCTTGTCTTGAGATCTAGCAGCAAAAATACAAGTACTCCATTCATTCTAATCTGAAAGGACACTTGGTTGTTGATCAATAGGAAGACATAGGGAAGTATAACCTTCTACTATCTGAGTTTCGGCTGAAAATTCCTTAAACATGAGAAATTATGACTCAATCTCTATGATTTTATCTCTCTCTAGTTCATACTCCTCAAATTCATAGTCTAAGTCATCCTTAAACAAGGAAAAATATTCAAGATTATCAAACATGACAACCCTTTCATCTTCATGAAAGAAAACAATATCTGTTAGATGGTCTCCTTGCAGGGAATCATCAACATAAATTAGTTTTCTCACAACACTTTCCTGTATAGTTTCATCAAGCTCCTCATCGAAATTATCTTCAGATTTATCGTACTTAGGAAAATAAGGTTTAGGAGAAACTTCATCAAATATGAACATCGAAAAAATGATATTATATTTCTTTGTGATTATCTATAAATCTAGTTTCAGGATTGTCCTCATTTAAACTTATATTTTCATTTTAAAAAATGGAAGTTGTTTTACCAACACTTTCTTGATTATGTGAACACTACAAACCTGCTTTAGCTTGGATTGTAATATGAATTTTCAGGAGTTGATCTATCTCATCTTCAGACAGAGGAGAAAGTACTTTTTGTTTTCTTTTGATAACATAGTAATTGTCTTCTTTCTCTCCTAAAGATTCACAAGGATGTTCAATATCTTCTTTAACCTTTGGCTGGTCAACTTGTTGTACTGCAGCAACAATTGTCTCCTGTGGGAAGTCTTTATGAAAAATATCAAGACAATATAAATCATCATTTATTCCTTGAGAGAAAACACTTGCTATTTTTGGTGATGAAAATGATTGTCATGAAAAGCCTCCAATATCTCTTCATCCATGAACTCATTATCATCATAAGAATCCTCTAGGTTTTGAATGAAAACCCCAAATTGATCCCAACAATTACTAACCAAATACAAAGAAGGGTAGGGCTCCTTGTATTATTCATAAAATATTGAATGGAAAACTCTAAGAGAACAAATACTGGCAGGTGGAAAACCTTCATACCAAGATCGTGCTTTTCCTTCAAAAGAAGCCATGAACATCTTTAAGAGAAAATCTTCAGGAAATTCAACCTTCAACTTGCATGTATGCATGTGAAATTTAACCAGATGTAAAGCAATGTCATTCCTATCATCATCTTTAAACATAGGAAAATTACTTTGCCAATCTATCTTTGGAATTTTATTTGGGAAACTTGGAATGTGATCTTGGCTCATGGGAGCATACCTTCTTGTAACAATTTCAATATTGAAAATTCTTGAAGCTACTGATCCTCATGCAGTGGAGTTTCCATGAAGTGTTGATTTTGTGGATCTTTCAGGAAATGGAGTCACTAGGTGAATGGTTTAGCCTTCATATGTGTCCAAATATTGTTCACCATCAATAATTATATCTAAATATTTTTCATTCTTTCCCAGCGAAGATCTGATATTCCATTCCCTAGCAACGGTGCCAAGATGTTATCACTCCGCCAGATTCCTAAGGCCGAGGAAGAAATCCCAACAGAGGTAACCACACACCAAGCTTTTGACTTGATAGCTAGCCCTATCAAGCCGGAGAGGGATCTCTCGAAAAGGGTCATAGCCAAGGGGGCTAGAGAAATTAGGGTTTTAGGCTAGTTATAGAGTGTAGGGGGTTGTTTTGAAATGATTTGATTGGGGAAATCAATGGATAAAGGAATTAGGTCAAAGAAAACTAGGTCAGGGAAAATGAGTTAGGGTTGCAGGGATCAATGGGGCAAGGTAGGTACAATGCCAATCACTTGAAGGAAATGGTTGTGAAATGGTTTTGAAACCATAAGAAGGATGAGAAAAGCATAAGATATGTATTTCTTTCAGACAGAAGATAATGAAAAAAATATGATTAGTTACCCAAAATAGAGCATGGCAGACATGTATTCTGAATTTATAACTTGTAAAAGATCATAAATGGAAATTAAAGTGAACATGAACAACACATGATATTGAAGAAGAAACTATGAAAGACATTCAATACCACAGGTATCCCATAAATGTAGTTGCAACTCCTCTTTATTAGCTTGACCAAAACTGAGTACAAGTTCCCTTGATCAAATAGCAAAATCAAACTGATTCCAACTTCCAACCCTTGAAAATGAGTCAAAAATGACATGATATAGGCCTAAAACAACCTCTCCCGACCTCAAGGGTTGAATGCATGAGGTGAGGAAGATATTACACAAAAATCTGAACTGATAGCTAGAGTATAGGATGGTTCAAGTGACTCATCCCTATCTTAAGTAAACCAATTCATTACACCTCATTTGCTTGATTTTACCTAATGTATTTACCCTAGTAAATAGTAAAAAAATGATAATTAAATTTACATTCATCATTTACATAGGTAAAATCAACATTTACCAAGATAAAATTCAAAACTGGAGTGAAACTCGGAAAATTTTAGAAGACTTCCAAATGCACCATTTTCTTGTCAAATGCGCACTTTTCCTATCAAACGCATCCTCTCTATTCAAGGCTAAATTTGCGTGCCTTCCCTGTGTCCAAATTTTCACCAAGATGGCTTGTTGGAAATCCCTTCAACTCTACTTTCCAGAACTACCTTCAGTTTGCAAAATGAATCCCATTTTCCCTGCCAAAAATCACTTCTCCCAAGACTGGTAAATGTGCAACGACCAGGCAAAAATTGAGGCAGGAACATGGTTTTTTTTTATTGTTTTTTGTCTTTTTCAGTGACCATTTTGCCTCGAAAATCTTAGAAAATTCACAGGGTTGATGTCCTCATCATTAGGAATCTGCTGGTGGTGGCCATTTTCCCATTATATGGCTAAAAAAAGAGGGTAGCGTCCAAGGTGTTGCGCATTTGGAAATTTTACTGTGCAAAAAATACCCTTAAAGACACAGAAATGTGCCAACGTGCTAAATTTTCCAAAAAATTGTCAAAATTGGTGGTTTATTTTCTGATCATGTGTTTGAGGCATGTAGTGTCACCTCAACAAGTATGTATACCCTCCTTTTCTTTTCTTTCTTGGTCAAGTCTTTAATTTTGGCATTAGCTCTTTTGAGCTTGGCCAATGCAATTCTCTCTTTCTGGGAATGAAGTTTGACCTTTGTCCTCAACAAGTCATTATCCTTGTTGGCCTTCTCTAGCAGCTTTTCTAAGTGTATATTGTCTCTACCAAACCATGGTTCCTTGTTCTCATTGATTTGTATGCCAAGCTGCTCATTCAGGGTCAACTCGTCAACTAGGATAGCTTCCCTTTGTCTCTCTAGGGCTAGAGCTCTTTTCAGCCCTCTAGTCCTCAGTCTCTGTCTTGGAGGCTGATCCTCTTCATCATCAGGTTCACCAAAATTTTCTAATGTCTCTTCAAGCAAGGCTTTAGCCTTCTCTGCCTCTCTTTTTGCTTTGATGCATGTCACCTCATCAATGGTGTTTTTTGTCTTCAGTTGTTGATTCTCCTATTTGAGAATGTTAATGAAAAACTTGGACCTTTCAAGATTATCTTGGAGGTTTCTAATCTTGGCTTCCTTCTCTCGAATGATCAAGGAATGATCATCATCAATTGTATCCAAGTTTACAAGTTCAAAGTATGCCTCTTTCTCATGGAGGCCTTCCTTTTCATGTATTTCCACCTCTGCCATTTTTTCCTTGTCTTTGTGTATCTATTTTGCTGGTGAAGAAGGCATGGCCCCTCCCACAATATGTGGGGAAAACACCTGCCTATGACCTCTCTGGTAAGTATGTGCCATTGTGTCCAAATAAGCCCTCTTAGTCTTACTAATTTCACCTCTGTTAGGTTTCCATGATGTATTTGGTGTCAAAACCCTAGGGATATGATAGAATGAAATGAAAGTGTATGGAGTGAAGGTTGGTGTGAGGAAACAGAGGAGATGGAAATAGGGAAGGGAACCTAGGCAAGTGAAAACCTAGGACTTATGGTTTTAAAGCATATGCTAGTTTATGGAATGGGCATATAAATGTAGGGAGTTGGGAAAGTGTTTTAGGATGTGAGGAAGAGTATATAAAGGCTAACGGACCAGTTTTAGAATGTAAATTAGATTTTAATGAAAACTAGGGTTTTTTAATTGAGAAGGAGGCACTAAATTTCCTTAAGCACAATCACACATCAAATTAACATTTGATAAAATGGAGTGAGGTAAATTCCTTACTTACTAGCATAAAGAGGCATGAATAATCACTGTTTGAATATTAGGAATGAATCTGTGAGGTCGAAATCTGGCAGAAATGTTTTAAATATTTTTGGGTGAACGTGCAACAGCCAAGGTAAATGCGCAGTGACCAGGCCAAACACGCCCTTTGGCCCTGTTTTGCACAATGTTTTTAATCAAACGCACCCTCTATGTGGAGCACCTTTTTCATACCACATTTGGAGGCCTTTCCGGTGTCCTAATTGGGCCCAGGATAGCTCGTTCAAAATATTATTCTATATAATTTCAAAATCTACCTTTTTTTTTCTTATTGGAGTTTATTTTCCTTGTCAAACATTAATTCTCCCAAGATTGGTAAAAAATCGATGAATGAGGGTGTATAAATGTAGAGTAATGTTGCAGGAAAATTTTGGAGGCCTTCCTCAACTCCACATTGAGCTCAAGATAGCTCATTGGAAATCTCTGTCTGTCTAGTTATCATTTGAGGTATCACAAAAGTCATTTAGACACTCCATCTAGGAGAAAACTGGATTTTCCCAAGGTCAATCTAGAAGTGCAGCAAATCTCATGTGGCACCTATATTTTTGACATTTATCCAAAACCATGACACTTGTGAAAAAAAGGAAGGAGGTTTTTCTTCCTTGGTATATGATGGACAAAAAACTCTCTCACATTTGTCAAATTCATCATTGTTTGGTATGAAACATAGTTTGAAGTAAAACTCTCCCTATGAGTTGTAAATGACTTGACCCTTGGAATGACTTCTTAAAAAATGACGGAGACATGATATTATGAGTTGGAATGGCATCATACTTACTAATATGACCTACCTTATGCCTCCTATGCTCACATGTCTCTGATTCCATAGCAAGCCCTAGCTTAGTGGGAAAGAAAATCAGGGTTTAGTGCTTCTGAACAATGATGACTTGGGCACCCTTGGGAAAAATGGTTAAAAAACGAAGAGAGGTCAATGATAATAACAGAGATGAGGTGAAAGCAGAGTTAAATTAGGTGGGATGGGTGTGATGTAAATACCAGTGCTAACAGGTTCAATTTCCAACATTTATCTTTGCATCATAACTGTAGTAGGGAATACTTGAGGCTTGAACCAACCAATATAACTAATTCTTCCAGTGATTTGCAATGCTTCAAAGACATCAAACCTAGAATATGACAATTAATTCAATTATGCAAATATCTCGCTTTGATCTTTCACAACATCTAAAAATTCCTGAATCATGTGATGTTTGTATTTCCCAACACAAGTTATATGCCTATGGATTGAACATCTCATAATACAATCATTCATTTCCTAAATGTATACAACATGAATCATGATAGAAAAAGTGAAACAAATGTTAAACAAATCAAGATATGTATTTTTTCACACAATAGAGAATCTCCATAGTAATCCACTTTTAATGTTTTCCTTGAATATTTTATCAACTCGATCTAACCAGAATACCTCCAAACTGATGGAGAAAATAATAAACAATCATTTTTATGTATTTTATATAGTTATGACACCCTAAGTGCATGGTTGATTTTATTTAGCTATATGTGAAATGACCGAACATTCATCATAAGGATATGGAAGGTTTAAGGTATATTTACTCAAATCTAAAAGAACATATCGAATAAACAGAAAGATTGTGATGATTAAAAAAAAATAAGCAGACAACATGGGCCTCAAAGGCCATTGAACCAACACGAGTACATAATATACATGAATTTTTATTTGACCCCAACACATCACTAATTAAAAATCAATAGTACTATTGGGCCCTCCTTTGGGGTCATCCTTCAACTAGTGACTGCGGATAGATGTTGACAAACAAAGCACCTGCCTCAAACATGGCAGCTAAACTGAACTATTAAAAGAAAGAAAATTCAAGTCCTTGATAATTTGATCTTGTCCATAACCTACAGCTACAAAATGGATTTGATATTGCAGTTTTGTGGTCGATGTTGTTGTGTGATGCTGACTAATTCAAACTGGCTGTGTGAAAAGCAAAACTTAAAACCATTTATAGCCTGCAAGGCGATGATGAGAAACAAGGTCATACTAAGGGGAAAAACCTAGGCTAATACCCATTACAAATGACTAAATATATCAAAAAAATATCCAATCAATGCCTGTGTAGAGCCAAATGATCCCATTCATGAAAAACGTGGTGATTGAGAAACCCTTGAATACCTTTTGATCCAATACCTGAGTTAAATCAAATTATTTTTCCAAGACGAAGTGAGTTTCACACAAAGCTAATTATTTTGAATGTATAGTTCAATACAAAACATCAACATGTTGAATTCAATGTAGGGTTTCCATTTAATGGCTTCAGAAGAGACCCAAACAATGGGATATAGATAAGTTCATGTAAATTGTGAATTGATTATAGAAAAATCCAATGAAAATACAAGAATAGAAATTAATATAGACAGAAAAAATATCGAACCTTTAAGGGCTTTGGATCGGAGGAGGAGGAGCTTTTTTTCTTGGGCATCCTTGAATTAACTCAGCTATGCACAATTCCCCTTTCCCTTCACTTATAATCTCATTTCTTGCTCATATCCAAATACAAACGAAAATCAAATCACAACCCCCTCTCTAAATAAATAATTAAATAATGATTCAAGTATCGGACAAGCCTTCAAGGTTCCTGACCTTATGGCAGCAAAGAAGGTATCGATTTCTTCCACATTCAAGGACAATTTGCAGCCCTTTACCTCAATAAGTTTTTGTTCAAATAGTTTTAATTTGGGGTTTTAGAACATTAAAAATAATTATTTAATCCAGAGCTTCGTTCTACATTAGTTTTTGTACAATGAAAGTAGACGATTCTCATACAGTATTGGCTTGCTCATTTAATTATATGGAATGAGGCTTACACACTTTGATTTTCAATCATTAATTTTTATTATATTCATAGATATATTTTTGTAATTTCACTTTATCATAATTTATAGTTGGGGTTTTAAAATTGTTTTATTTTTATTTTTATTTTTGCTAAGATCTAGTCCTTAAATGTAAGGAAGGAG
Organism: Pinus albicaulis; assembly: GCA_034641835.2. Taxonomy (NCBI): domain Eukaryota; kingdom Viridiplantae; phylum Streptophyta; class Pinopsida; order Pinales; family Pinaceae; genus Pinus; species Pinus albicaulis. The sequence goes on from CM076570.1 coordinate 901,678,166, forward strand.
ATTAACAACCCAACACCTAAAGACATTTGGCATGAGAGAAAGTATACATCTTTATGAACCTCCAACATGTAATTCAAGGTGGTGTGGTATGAATCAACATTCATTTGTAGATAGCAATACGCGATGGTTTTCCTACTACTAGTTTGACAATTGAGTTATGATAGGTTTTCCCACTTAGAAATTAATTAATTAGTTAATTACAAAAAAATTGTTGTTAGTCACCCAAAAAGAGGGTTAAATTGTAGTTGAAGTTAATATATGATATTAAAATTAGATGTTATTTATAGGTATGTAATATTTTTCTTGGAGTTTTAATAATGATTGGCATGGGATATTAACTTAGGTGTGGTACTTTTAAATAAAAAAGCATATATTTTCTCTTAAGTATGACCTAAAACTATCTCTGATTAGCTAAGAGGTCATCTTCTTTGGACACAAAGAAATAAGTTGACAGTCTGAGCCATAGGGGTATTTGATAGGAGTGGAAGTCACCCTTTACGAACCGCTAATGGGTTATTCCAAGTGACCAATTTTTGTCTACACACAATGATATTGTTTCATGTTTAGGTCTTAGATATTGTATCAATAATGGCTAGGTTGATAGAATTCAATAGTATATACTTTTTCATACTTTGGAAGAAATTAAAATAACAAATGCATTGTACCATTAAATATATGGACTTAACTATTTAATGTGAGAATGCTATTATTAAGTTCGTGAACATTGAGCATTGGTCAAAAGAAATAAATTGTAATATAGGGGTTAAGCCATGCTACTTATCCCCTACCCTTTTTTGCATTTACATTCATGAGTTGAATGTGTTTTTTGAAGGAGCGGGTTGTGCTCATACTACTTTAATTGGAACAATCATCATCCTTATTTGCACTCATGATATTATTCTTATGGTGAGGTCTCCATTTGATCTTGACAAGAAACTAAGATTTTCGAAGTCTATGTTTTAGTAAGGGTATGCCCAACACTGAGAAAATAAGGATTATCATAATCATATCCAGAAAGAAAAATTATACTAATTTTCTGTATGGCAATAACAAAATACAGGAAGTTTGTTCATATAAATGTCTTAGAGAGTACCTTCCTCGTGAGCATAATTAGAAATTTATCATTGAGAAAATGATTAATGGGGGGTGGAAAGGTTAATTTGGTCTTAAGAACAGTTATAAATAAGCATATTTCTAGCTATGGGGAAAAAATGAACTCTTCTTTAAGAATATCATCACTTATATTATCTTATCTAGGTGTGAAGTTTGGGGTCGCATTGTCTCTAGAGAATTATGAAGGAAAATCAAGAAATTTAATAGTTTTTTGTCATTTCAATCCTCAAATTAAAGGAAATAATACCTATCCTATCCTCCTCATAGAAGTTATTGTTACCCCATTTTTATGAAACCAGCTCCAAAATAGAAGAAAAGAGAGATCAACGCCTTAGAAATCATCCACTTCGAGGGGGAAACCTCCAATAAATTACATAAATGAACAATTCTTGGATGATACCAATGACAAAACCTCATTCTATATATAGGGGTCCATGTGGTCACAATATAATCCTAGCCGACCTAACAATAATAATGTAAGGGAACAATAATAACAATATGGGGGTTACAGGGGTACAACAATAACAATAAGGGAGCTACACTAATAAAAATAAGGGACTACACTAGTAATATGGGGACCTAACATGCCCCTCTCCTTCAAAAAAGTGTTGTATTCAATGCTTGAGTAGCTCTGGATGCTTCTGTATAAAATTATCATCCTCCCATGTAGAATCTTCAGTGGGTAAGTTCTTCCACTTGATGAGATACTTTGAAATTGATAAATTTCGTAGCTGTCGAGTTGTTGTTTCTGTGACTCTTTCAGGTTCCAATATGATTTTTCCTTCCCCATAAAGTTCTGGCAATATTTTTTGAACTAGAAGTTTGTCACCTACAACCTTCTTTAAGCATGAAACATGGAAAACTAGATGCACTCGCGAAGAATCAGGAAGCTCCAATTTGTATGCCATAGTACCAATCTTTTGCAACACCTTGTAAGGACCATAGTATTTTGGTGATAATTTATTATTCTTCTTAGCTTGCTTGAGGGACATTTGTTTGTATGGTTGTAGCCGTAAAAATACCCAGTCTTCTACATCAAAACTTCTCTCACTACAATGTTGATTTGCCTATTGTTTCATTTGATTTTGTGCCAAATTCATGTTATCCTTTAAGAGTTGGAGAACTTGTTATTGATGCTCGATGTGATATTCCGCTGCTTTCACCTTAGAATTTTCTCTTAAATATGATGTGATGGATGGTGGATGATATCCATAAAGTGCCACAAATGCAGTCATTTTTTTTGCAGTATGGAAGGAAGTGTTATACCACCATTCATCCAGAGGTAACCACTTGACCCATTGTTCTTGTTTATTAAATACAAAACAACGCAGATATCCTTCCAAACATTTGTTCACTATCTTAGTTTGACCATCAGATTGAGGATGATAAGATGAGCTATGAGCTAGTTGAGTACCTAAACAAGAAAATAATTTCGTCCAAATATTTCCAGTAAAAATGGGATCTCTATCGCTTACCATAATATTTTGGTTTCCATGTAGCTTTTGATTTGTTTCCATAAATGCAGTAGCAATTGTACTTGCTTTAAATGGATGAGATAATGCACAAAAGTGTGCATACTTGGTAAGTCTATCAACTACCACCATGATGACGCTCTTTCCTTCGAACTTAGGTAAACTTGTGATAAAATCCATTGAAATCTCCTCCCAAAGTTGAATTGGAATGGTTATAGGTTGTAGAAGACCCGGGGTCTTAATTTTCTCAAATTTATTTTGCTGACAAACCAAAAATTCTGCCACAAACTTTTGAATATCAGATTTAAGGCCATCCCAAAAAAATTCTTTCTTCACCCTGCGGTAAGTTTTTAAAAGTCCTGAGTTTCCTCCTAAAGTAGAAGTGTGCAATTCGAAGAGAATCTTTTGTTTTAGTTGGGAATTCTTACAAAGATATAAGTGGCCTTTGTACCATAAGGAATCATTTTTCCAAATAAATGTATCAGATGTACTAGGATCTTGCTTCAAATTTTGAATGAGTGTCCACACTTCTTCGTCATTCTTCCATTCATCCCTTACTTCGGTTAACCAATCTGGTTGGATAATAGAAATTTCACAAAGCAATGCTTCCACCTCTTCATCCTTTCTTGAGAGTGCATCTGCAACAAAATTTAGCTTCCTTTTTTTGTAGATGATTTCAAAGTCATAACCCAACATATTTGTGACCTATTTTTGCTACTCTTCTGAAGATAGTCTCTATTTCAAAAAGTGTTTAAAACTATCATGATCAGTTTTTACCTTGAAGTGCCTTCCCATTAGGTAAGGTCGCCATTTCTTTAGTGCATGTAGTATTGCCAGCATTTCCTTCTCATAAATATTTTTCTATAGATACTTTCCTTTGATTGGAAGAATTTAAAAAGAAATGGGTCTTCCTTGTTGCATTAGAATAGCACCAAATCCATTTCCTAAGGCATCACATTCCACAATAAAAATTTTTGTGAAGTCTGGCGTAGCTAAGACTGGTGCTAGGAACATTAACTCTTTAAGATGTTCAAAGGCCTTATTTGCTTCAGGAGTCCATGAAAATGCATCTTTCTTCAATAATGTTGCTAGAGGTGCTGCTATTCTCCCATAATTCTTAACAAAATTGAAATAATACCCTATTAACCTGAGAAATCCTCGCAACTACTTTATGTTTGTGGGTACTTTCCATTCCTTAATGGATTTAATTTTGTTAGGGTTTACCTTAACACCCTCGTGAGATACAATATGACCCACATATTCCACCTCTTTTACTCCAAAGAAACATTTGGATGTTTTTGCATATAATTGTTTCTCCTCCAATAATTTGAGCACCCTGTCAACATGTTGAACATGATCCTTCCAAGACTTGCTATAGATGAGTATGTCATCAAAAAATACTAGAAACTTTTTTCTAAGGAAGGGTTTGAAAATGGAATTCATCAACCCTTGAAATGTAGAAGGTGCATTGGTAAGGCCAAAAGGCATGACCAAAAATTCATAATGGCCCTAATGAGTTCGAAATGTTATTTTTGGAATATATTCAGTCTTCATTCTAATTTGATGATATCCTAAATGAAGATCCAACTTGGTAAAATAAATTGTGCCATGTAATTCATCCAATAATTCAACAATCACAGGAATGGGAAATTTATCTTTAATAGTGAGCTTATTTAGCTACCTATAATCCAGACACATGCGCCATGATCCATCCTTCTTGTGCACCAATACTACTAGAGCAGAGAAAGAACTTTGACTAGGTTGAATTATACCAACCTCTAACATTTCTGCAATCATACGTTCAATTTCGCTCTTTTGGACATAAGGGTATCTGTAAGGCATGATTGTTGGGCCCAAATTAAGGTATGATTCTCACCCTATAATTACTTCAAATTATGTTATAATTTCAGTGGAATCCCTCTTCATATTAACAATAAAGAGAATAAAATATTATGAAAATAAGAACAATTAGACTAATGATGAAAAGGATGATTTTGCAATAGAAAATTGACTTCTCTTATCTCCGCATGCAGGAAGGAAGAATGGCTGGACCAATAGGAAACGAAAGCCAACCAATGGATGCAAACATATGAAATCCTACTAATGCCCAGTGGCCGACAGAAGGCAGACGGAAGAATTCGAGTCCAAGAACTCAAACGATAGCCACACGCAGCGGGCTGTTGTTTGGAAAATACTTTCACATTTTTGAAATCGCCTTCAAAAGGGCAAAGGACGAATGAGAATGGGGAGTCAGAGACAGGACATGAAATTCATTCTGTAATAAACAAATCAGAAACAATCTGTCTAATTATGTTTTTGTAACATCACTGGATGTAATATAGGGCTTTGAACAATAATCTTTTGAAGTTTTTATTGCGCTAGGGATTCTGGTGGTATGGGCCCAACCTATGGAAGTTCCATGCAAGTTTTCATACACTGTGTAGTTGCAGAACCAATTCTTAAGAATCTGACGCAATTGTAAATTATATTTCCATTCAATACAAATATAGTTCTCTTTCTTCAGGATTGTTAGAAATTGTGTTCTTTAAGTAGGACAATCACAATCGTATTTTCCGGCTTACGACAATACTCTATTATTAGTATATAGTTTCAATTATTTTAGTACCATTGCATTTGAATTACGAATCATAGAATAAGTTGATTTCAATATTATCTATCTTTATGAATTGCATTCTTCTTCTAGCATAACGAAGCATTCAACCATCGATCAATGTTGATTAATTAAGTCATAAAGAGAACTCCATTGCAAAATTACTTAATTAATTGTTGTACGATTTATTTAATTCACTTCAGTCATACTGCTGTTCCATTACTGTTCAGCTTAGTTATCCTGTTGTTCCATTACTGCTCAGCTAGTTATAGTGTTGTTCCATCACTGCTCAGTTAGCTAGATTGCTGAGTCAATTCGATTCCATTACTGTTTAGCTTAGTTAGACTGCTTTTCCATTCAATTCCATTGTTGTTCAATTTATTGTCAAATTCAATTTAATTTATGCTTGATTTCTCTAGATTGTTGTTCAGTTCACTGAAACCGTTGTTTAATTCCATTAGATAGATGCAAAATCCTGTTGTTCAATCTTACCTATCCAAGCCACCCCTCGTAGGATAAGAAAGCTCCGGAAATTAGAAAATTCTTCCTCATAAGTGACAAGGAACATATGTTAGATGAACTGACTCACATATATTGTGCCAACACTCTTGGAATAAAAAGACTTACCCCAGGTTGATAATTAAATGGGAAAGCACTAGAGTTGTCAGTAAAAAGTCACCTCTTTCAGCATCAACATTTTGGTGCTGTTGCCAGGGAGAGTGTTAAGAGTCACCTCCTTTATTCATATTTCTCCATTGGTGTGAAGAATTGGGTATTGAAAATGAGAGGTAAGAACCTGTGTACCAACAAGCAACATGCTTGCCCTCTAGCCCGCTCACCAGCAAGTCGTACAAAGAACTATAGGATATGTGCTCTTGTTTTATGTCTAGGAAGAAAAAGATAGAAACAATCTGAAATCATTCGCAATCATCCTCATAATCCAAAGGACCAGTGATCCTTGGGAGAACAACATATATAGACGAAATCATTAGGAAAGCTGAATCTCAGGCATCTATAGGACCCAGAACTGTTTCCATTCAAAGTCCTAATGCACTCCATCAGGCAGTAGCCACACCATCTGTAGCCTACACTGAGATTCAACGCGAGACAGAGGGGTCTGAGAAATGCCTACAGACTGCCATTTATATAGGCACTCACCCTTCAAAAGAGGGAGGCTCTTACAACCTACAAGAAGAAGGGGGAGAAACTAGTGGAGGAATTTACATAGAAATATCGGAACCTAAGTCCCCTAAAGAAGTGATTGAAACAGAAGTAATTAAGATGCCAAATCAGGGAAGTGTTTTAAAACCCCCACCACATTCGCCTCCCAAGCCTATTAGAATCTCTCCTCCAGATCAAGAAGTTCCCGAAGATTTCTGGCACCTCTTTGATCAGATGGAAAATAATCAAAATTAGAATCAGAGGTAGACATCAACATTAGAATACCCTATTGTTGATCATGCTGCTAATGCCCCTATGAAATCCATTCCCTTGCACTAGGGATCATACCACGAAATCCATTCAAACTTGTGCTATATGCACTAGGGATCATACCACGAACCAGTGTCCTTCACTTCTCGGGCTGAAAGCCATCTAAAAGGAAGAAGAAGAAGAAACAAAGCCAGTCTATTTAATGAATCAGCATTGGTAATGGCAAGCACGACCTGGCATACCACAAGACCTACCTCAATACTTTCTATTGCCGCAGTTCAGCCAGCAAAACCCTGCAACAACTTGGCAGACTCAAAACCCCTTTCCAACTTGGCCAAACCACACGTTTCCTATGCCACCTTGGCCTACGCAAAATCCATCAGGGAGTAATTGGCAGAACTTCCCTTGCTCTTCCCCTTATTGGTAGAATGTCCTGTATCAAAACCAATGGCCAAACCCTCCTACTCAAAACACCAATTGGAACTAGAAGCGACCTACGGGAATGGCCAATCTACCGATAGGAGCAGGAACCCAACAATTTCCAGCTCCCTACCCAATTCAGCATAACCAACAGCTTGTCATACACCCTCAATTGCCAACCCAACCCAATCCTAATCCCAATAACAAACCGGTTCAACTAATTCAGATCATAGAAAATCCAAAACCCAATGTCGAACAGAAACAGTTCAAAGAGTTGAGGTTAAGATCAGGACGTACCATATTACCTATAGAGGCCATAAATCCACCTTAGTCCCAAGTTGAAACCTCCACGGAGCCTAGCCTAACGAATATAATAGAAACATGTAAAGATAAGGAAACAATTGATCAAAAAATACCTGAAGAACTTAGGGTGACTTCGCCTCCATTTCCTGAGAGATTAAACCTAGACAGGCCTATAATCACTCCAGATTTTGACATCCTGGGGGAATTAAGAAACCCTTGTATCAAAATTCCTCTTCTCCAGGCCATCCAAGACATTCCCATCTACGCAAAGACAATCAAAGAATTATGTGGAAAAAAACAAATTAAGAAGAAAATGGCTGCACCCACCGTTCATGTGGTAGGAATGCTATCTAACTTGTTGTTAGGTAGGGAATCACCTGTAAAATATGAAGACCCAGGAAACCCCATTGTAACCGTGAAAATTTCTGGACACTCATTTCCAAACACATTGGTTGACCTAGTGGCAGCCATTAACATCCAAACTATAGGAGCTTGAGAAAAATTGGGCATATCAGCTTTAGAACCTACGACCACACTTCTAAAAGTAGCTGAGAGATCTGTTATCAGACAAGAAGGTATAGTGCAAGACATCATGGTCTCTGTGGACTCATGGGAATACCCAGTTGATTTTTTAGTTATTAATCCAAAAACAGGATGGAAGGGCACCCATTGATTCTTGGGCGGCCTTGGCTGGCCACAGTAGATGCTTACATAGGCTGTCGAGTAGGTAGCATGACTATAACTAGAGGATACTCTATAAAAAATATCATTATTTATCCGCCTGCCAAACCAAGCCTACCCACGGTAAAAATTCACAAACACCCAGATACATATTGGGAGAAAAACATCCGTCCACCTCTGACACTAGTAGAAGCTCTTGAATTCAAGGATCAAACTGAAGATGATGTGATTAATAACTTTGTGAATCAGTCATCGAAGCCTGAAAATATGAAATGCCAAATGATGAAAATAGTCCTCGAACATGAAGATCAAGAGGATATCGTGGCGGACTTCGAGACTCAACATATCTCCACAACCGTTGTTCGTAACAACATACCTATTGAGATCGAGCCAGGAAAGAATTTGAATATTAATGGAAGCTTGGATGAAAACCAAAAGTAGAAACTCATAAAAGTCCTCCAGAAGCACCAAGGTGAATTTGTGTGGAACTACCAAGAGATGAAGGGCTTGGACCCACAACTGTGCACGCACCACATATATACTGGTAAGGAAACGCACCCCCTTAGACAACCCCAATGAAGATTAAACCCACATTCAAAAGATATTGTAAAAGAGGAGCTGCAAAAACTGTTAGATGTAAATTTCATTTATCCTATTTGAGACAGCAAATGGGTCTCCCCTTTGGTGGTCGTCCCTAAAAAGAATGGGAAATGGAGAATTTGCGTAGATTATAGAGAATTAAATAAGGCAACACAGAGAGACCATTTCCCCCTTCCCTTCATTGACCAAGTCCTTGACACATTAGTTGGGAAACAGTTCTTCTCTTTTCTTAACGGATTCAGCGGATACAATCAAATCCAAATAGCTCTCGAATACCAAGATAAGACAACCTTTACCTGCCCATGGGGCACTTTTTCTTACAGAGTTTTACCGTTTGGATTATGTAATGCCCTAGCAACATTTTAGAGAGTCATAATTAGCATTTTTTCTGACTTAATAAATGAAGGACTTGAAATCTATATGGATGATTTTACACCCTATGGGGAAGACTTTGATCAAGCTCTAGAAACACTAGAAAAAGTGTTAGAATGATGTATTGCTACTAGAATATGTCTAAGCAACGAAAAATGCCACATGATGATGACTGAGGACGTAATCCTAGGTCACTACATTTCTGCAGCTAGAATACAGGTAGATCCAGCTAAAATAGAGGTAATCCTTCTATTGGTCACACCTTGTACACAAACAGAGGTACGCATTTTTCTGGGATATGCAGGATATTATCGCAGATTTATAAAAAACTTATCGCAGATAGCTGCACCTCTGTATGCATTGACTGGGAATGTTGAATTCCATTGGACTAAAAAATGTGACACTGATTTTATAGACTTGAAGAAGCTGGTCTAAACAACACCAATCCTACGAGGTCCTAACTGGAAACTGCCCTTTCACATCTCTTCCGATGCATCTGATACAGCAATAGGAGCAGTACTTGACCAAGAAGAAGACCGAAAGCCTTATGCTATTTACTATATCAGCAAAAACCTTACTTTTGCCGAATTAAATTATAGAGTGACTGAAAAAGAATTCATGGCTGTCATTTATGCTATCAATAAATTTAGGCACTATATAACCAGATATCAAGTGTTCCTGTATACTGACCACTCTTCTATTTGATATTTAGCTAATAAACCAATCACGAATGGGAGAATAACTTGTTGGCTACTGTTGTTGTAGAAATTCGATATAACGATCAAAGACCGTCCAGGGAAGGAAAAAGTGGTTGAATACTTCCTGTACAGAGTCCCCAAGACAGACGACACACTAACAGTTGACGATAAATTCCTTGACGAACACCTATTTTTTGTAGCAGTCAAAACACCATGGTATGCAGATGTGGAAAATTATCTGGCAGTGGAGAAGCTACCGAGAGATTTAACGGTGAGAGAACAAAAATTGATTATATAGCACAGCGCAAGATTCTCTTGGATTGGAGGATACCTATTCCACATAGGGGGAAATATGCACATATGTAGATGCATAAGGGAAGACGAAATCTATGACATCTTATGAGCCTCTCACGATGAACCCTATGGTGGCCACTTCGCAGAACGACGTACAGGGCATAAAGTATTGCAATTAGGCTATTATTGGCCTATGATTTTCAAAGATGCAAAGAAGTATGTCCAGGCCTGCGATAGCTACCAAAGAATAGGCCGTGTAGGCCTAGCTAATGAAATGCCTCTACAACCACAATTGGTGGTGGAACCATTTTAACGATGGGTGTTGGACTTCGTTGGTCCATTCAACCCACCATCAAACCAGAAAGCCCACATATTAGTTGCCACAGATTATGTCACCAAATGGGTAGAAGTAGTGGCCTTTTCAAGAGCCATGGAAGAATCAGCAATTAAGTTTCTCTTTGAACTATTCATACGATACGGCTTGCCAAGGGAAGTGATAACCAATGGGGGGGCACAATTCATAGGCAATAAGATCACATCTACCTTAAGAAATCACCATATCATTCACAGAGTTACGTCTCCTTACCACCCGTAGGCTAATGAGTAAGTCGAAAGCACTAACAATGTCTTGGAGGCAATACTTACCAAGACAATAGCAGCACACCGCCGGGATTGGGCCACTAGACTACCAGAAGCCTTATGGGCTTATCAAACAACCTGGCGAAATACCACTGGATATTCACCATATCAGCTAGTATTTGGGAGACAACCTATCTTCCCTATTGAGTTCGAAATTAAAACTCCAAGAACAGCCCAGGAAGTGGGATTGGACTTAACAGAAGCTCAAGCTAAAATACTCCAACAAATAAATGAACTGGACGAAATTCGACCGCTTTCCCTGCAACGCACAACGATCATTCAATAACAGCGAGCTAAGTCGCAAGACAACCTCATAAAGAGGAAGGTATTTTAAAAATGAGATTGGGCACTCCTCTATGAATCCATATTCCAAGACTTTCCAGGAAAACTACAAACAAGGTGGCTTGGTCCATATGAGATTCAGGAAGTACATAGAAACAGTACCCTCACCTTGACCACCATAGATGGGTTTGGTTCAACATTTTGAGTTAACGGGCACAGAGTACGCCTCTATCACAAACCTCTCACGAAATAATCTTTCTGTCAATAGGCATGAAATGATCCCACCATCCAAGTTGTGGTGCAAGGGGGTGACAACCCCACAAACTCAAGTACATGAGAGGTTTGACAACATCACTTGTAAATAATGTATATAATTGTTTTGTCTTGTTGTAAATTCTTCCCATTTGCAATTCATTTTTCTTGTAAGATTGTGTTTTTATTGTTGTTCAATTCGAAAACAGCTGTTGTTATATCTTTGAACGGTTGTTGTTCAATTGAAAATTCGTCCATTTGCTGTGTTTTTTTTCATTTATGCTATTTGATTCGTGGACAGCTACTGTTCAATATTTGAACGGTTGTTGTTCAGTCGAATTGAACAGTCGTTGGTTGTGTTTTTCTTTTTTCTGTTCAATTCATAGACAATTGTCGTTCAATCTCTAAATGGCTACTACTCAATGGAACAACCATCTGCGATGTTTTTATTTTTTGTTGTTCAATTCAGGAACAACTATTGTTCAGTCTTTGAAGGCCGCTGATTCAACCAAAATTGAACAATCGTTTTTATGTTTTTTTTACTTTGCTGTTCAATTTGTGAACAACTGTTGTTCCATATTTGAACGACTGTTGTTTAGTCAAATTGAATAGTTGTTCGTTGCTATTTTTATTTTTGTTGTTCAATTTGAGAACATCTTTTGTTCAATTTTTGAACATTTGCAGTTCAACCAAATTGAACATCTTTTTGTTGTGTTTTTAATTTTACTGTTCAATTCGAGAACAACTATTGTTCAACTTTTGAAAGACCGCAGTTCAACCAAATTGAATAACTTTTTGCTGTGTTTTTAATTTTGTTGTTCAATTCATGGACAATTGTTGTTTAGTCTTTGAACGACTGCCGATTCAACCACATTTGAATAGTCGTTTCACATTTTTAAGTCTGTTGTTCAATTCTTGAACAATTGTTGTTCACTTCTTGGAAGGCTGTTGTTCGATCAAACTGAACATCTGTTCACTGCTGTGTTTTTATTTTTTCTCTTCAATTCAGGAACAATTGTTGTTCCATCTTTGAACGGCTGTTGTTCATTCGAATTAAACAACCATTTTTTAGCGTTTTTAATGCCGAGAAATCTTTGAACAGTTGTTGTCCGACGAACTTAAATAGCCATTATTTTTGTAATTGAGTAACCTTGAATAGGGAATGGCGGTTGGAAGAGAGAGGGAAAATGGTAAAATTACAAATATGATGACATTTTGGCACTATAATTCTTAAACAGGAAGTTGACATTATGCACACATGAAATGAAAGGCTAAATTCACCCACAGTTCAAATATGATATTAAACAATATAGGACCTTATGATGATATATATTTTTGCACTATTCAAGTAATATGTCCCTACAACATGAAGAAATGGATCAAGGGGTATTAATGGTATTGTTTTTTTTCACTTCTTTCACCATCCGTCACTCTTAAGGAGTCAATGAGCCTCCCTCAACAATAATTATGTGTTCATGCAAATCTTAAGAGAGGATAGGGGGTCTCATTACGAGCCAACCTACCATGATCATAAGGGTTTAACAAGTGACATGCCCATTATTTCTACCACACCAGGGTAATGACCTTCTCATCTACTAGAAGGACAGGAGATCTCATCACTAGCCGGCCTGATCACTCTGTTAGAATTCTAGTGAATGGCATTGTGACTATCTGGCTACCACACCAGCACAGTGACCTCCTTATAGATCAAGATGTTACAATTCAAAAGGAAGTACTACATTTACATGAAAATCTTAAGAGAGGATAGGGGGTCTCAACACGAGCCAGCCTACCATTTTCATAAGGGTGTAGCAAGTGGCATGCCCATTATGGCCACCACACCAGGGTAATGACCTTCTTAATGAATTGAAGGACAGGAGGTCTCATCATGAGCTAGCCTAATCACTTTTCTACAACTCTAGTGAGTGGCACCATGGTTATATGGCCACCATACCAGCATGGTGATCTATCCATAAAATTGGCAAAACAACTATTCTTACATAAGGATCTTGGCTCATTTTTCGGGTTAAAATAGCAACCCTGTCGAGGCTATGAATGTTTGCTGGCAGCAGTGGCTTTGCTTGTGGTATGAAAGTATGCTCCTTCAATAGCCAATTGCTTTTATATACCCCTTGTCTTCCATTTTTCAACCACAAGCTATTACTCGAATTAGTAATAATCATGACCTACCATAAGAATAACTAACAAAGATATGTTTACATATTTTGAACTTCGGAATGACAATGCCAATCATTACTTGACCCAGTCTTGCTTCCGTCATAACTTTTCAGTCGTGCAAGGACATCATATTGCAATAATGGCTATGCTATTTCCTCTCGCTTTTCGGTCACTTCCTCACAAAATACAATTATGAAAAATTCTAAATCTGACCTTTTTACCGCATATGTTAGTAATTACTCAACCGCCTGTTCCTTCACACGCAAATTATCATTACCAAATTTTTACATTCCCCTTTCTGCATTCATAAGCAACCAAATCTCTCCTGTACTTGAGGGCATGGGTGCCCTTTCTTCGAGGGAGGGGGTGTAATTGGCCTTAATTCGGAAAGCATGTGAAATCCCTACACAAATCTCGTCAGACGCATCAATAAGACCAAAGGAAAACTATAATTAAGGCATGAAGATTATCTACGCAGAGCTACAATCTCTTTTCCGCTTGCAGACAACATCCAGTCGAAACAACAGAGCCAAGAAGAAAAATAATCAGAGGAAAAGAGCATATCAGTTATGGGAGGAAATACCCTTCGAAGTGAGCCTGCAAAATTTCCAATTTCAGAGGCAGCGAGTGCCATCCTCCAACGAGCTGGATGGTTGACATATGTACACAGACTACAAGGATTCAACATGAGAATTGCAATCGAATTTCTGCAAAATATACAGGAAGGGAAAAGCAGAGTTAAAGGCTGAACTATATCAATTACAGAGGGAATTATCACGAAAGTTTTTGGAACACCAGCGCAAGGCGAAAGATGGGCAGAAAAGCATCTCCTCCTGAGAGAAGCAGTGGCAGCATAACAGTACCTAGATGAACCATTGGAACGAAAAATAGAGGGATTAACCCTGCCTATTTACACCATCCATGGCAGGAGCTGGCGGAATTCATCCAGAAGTTTATTACATGCGAAGGACATCGGGATGTGGTAAAACCTCAGTAGATCAAACTTTTAGCTGCACTTAAACAAAAAATTTCAATTAATCTGCCCTCCTTTTTGAATTTTGTATTGCATGATACTGCTTTTCGATTGAGGAAAGACAAGAATCCCCAAGCAGTGGTTAGTCACCAGGGGTTAATAAAACTAATCATCATTCATGAGCTAGATAGACAGCAGATAACATGGGATAATTTCGTTAACCCTGAGGCACATGAACAAGAAGTAAACCCCGACGGAACCAAAATTGAGCCCCCTAGGGTAAATCCACCAAGAAGAAAAAGGAACCAAACCTCAACGTTAGAGACAAGCAAGAAAAAATGGTGCAAGGCACCCCAAGGAGCCTCGAACCTCATGGAGGAAGCAGAACCATCCCATGCACCCTTGCAATAATTCAAGGAGGAAATGGCCTAGTCCTAAGACAAATAAGGAAAAAATATGAATTGAGAAACCCATTGGAAGCAGGGGAGAAAGAGGAACTTTCTGATAAATCCACCACCCTCAGTAGCTCTGGTCACACTAACATCCTACCTGACCAAGAGGAACTGCGAGATGATGAGGCTCTCTCTCCTATTGATAATTACGAAGTGTATAGTGATGGACAGGAAGAGGAGAGATTGGAATCATAGTATTATTCAGGTGACACTGTCCTTGTGGAGTAGATCACACACACAGAGACAACCCCTTTATCACCAGGAGGTAGCATCGCTCCTCCTAGTCAGGACCCTCACATTGAGGTAAATTCTGAAGACGTAATAAAAAACACCATTTTAGACACTATCCTTGAAAATGGGAATTCAACTCCCCCACCACCTGGTGAAATAAGGACAGGTGAAGATTCAGATGAAAGGAGAAGTGAGAAACTAAGAAGGACCTACAAGAGATTGAAGAAATTGGTAAAATATCTAAGAAAACAACTGAAAAAAGAAAGAAGGGCCTGGAAGCCAAGGACAGAAACCTCTATTTCAGGAACTCAAATAGAACCAATAAATACTGTCGAAAGAAAAATACAAACCGACTTAGCCGACACCATGGAAACAGGAATACAAACCAATTTGATAACTACTATTGAAACTAAAATACAGACCAGCCTAGCAAACACCACTGAGGCTGAAGTGCAGACAGAACTGGAAAACACCATTGAAGCCTGCACCCAAACTGAGCAGAAGGTTATAGAGGAAAAGGGGACCCAAACAAAGGAAGTGTTGAAAATGGCAACAAGAAACAGTGAAGGAGGCCTCCTGAAACATCTTTCCTGATCCTAGTTGGAAAGTGATCACCTAAACTAGGTGGGGACCACACATGTGATTTTTGTCGAAAAATCTATTTTTAAACTATGTCTATTTTTAGACATACGGAGCATGATTCGGGGATTCCAGTTGGAGATTCTTGAAGTATGCGACATGTTGGTAAAAATAGATGAGACTCATATTTTTAGGTCACATGCTATTTTTAGACTGCCTCTCCTAAAAATATGGAAGTCAAATATTATTTACTCTTAATAATATTTGGACTCTAAACATTATCTTATTCTCTTGGAGCACTTCAGTTTGATGCCTGGATGTGGCACATGCAACTGACAGAAGGAAATACGCTTTTCCTAGGGTTTAAGTGAAGCTATTGCATGAAGACTTCAGTTAGAACTCATGTGACAGAGTTTGGTGGAGTTGATTGAGGAAGTTAGTGGAGTTGTATTCAGTTTAACTAATCTAAACATAGTTGAGCTTTTTGTATCCAAGTTAACTAATAGATACAATTAGTGAGAGTGGTGTGAATTAATTGTTAATTAATTCACTAATTATAAACTCATAAACCAACTAAAGAATACATCAGTTAACTTCAGTGCATGGACAGTTTCAGTGGAGACCAGTGCATAAATAGGTGAAAGAGCAGGTTAACTATCAGTTGTGACTATACTGTTGCTATTTGCAACACACAGATAGGTGGAGTAATCAATGAGGATTGTGCAGTTCAATCCAGGTGGTTTATCTATATAAAGAGGCCATCCCATAGCATTGAAACAGGCAATTCAGGTTGGCTATCAAGTGGCTAAAGGTTGGAGCATGAGTTTTGCTAGATCTAGCTTGATAGTGTGTAGCATGGGAGGTAGTGCATGAGAGTTTGCAAAGAGCTTTGTACTATGATTGTTACATGATCTCCATGACATGTATAATATACAGATAGTTGGGGGTTTTCAGCTTTAAGCTTTCCCATGAAATACTGTGTTCATATGTGTGAATTTTTATGGCTTTAATGTGTGCATGCAATTGACTTTATTTCTGCATGTGATGATCAATGGTAGAAGAGATTATGTATTATGCATGAAGCTAAAATAGTGTGTGATCAGGAGAATCTCGGTGAATAACTCATCCATTATTCAAATTTCTACATGGTATCGGAGCGATATTGATCATTGGAGCAATTGCAAAGCATTGAAGCGGTTGATTTTTAGGATAAACTCAAGAAACATAAAGATGGAGAAAGCCGGAAATATACATGCATATTGTATATAATTTTCTACATGGAATGAGAGCGAGAATTTTTTTGGGTGCGCGAGTTTGTAGGGAATATATGAAAATTTTTGGTGAAATATTTTCAGAAAAAATAACATATTTGGATTCCTTGCGAAAAAATACCCAAATTGAAAAAACAAATCGGTCAAATCAGAGCTCGGATGAGGGAGATATCATCGATTTAAAATCAGCTCTTTTGTTAGAAAATTTTGCGACGGTGGGACAATTGCAATGTGCGCGAGCCAAGAATCTACATGCACTGAGGTACAAGATGCATGCAAAGCTTTGAGGTGCAAAGCAAAGGTTAGTGACTTGGTGGTTGAGAGGGATCCTCTCAACATGCAGCGTGAGAAGCAGTCTCAAAAGGTTGTGGAGCAGCCACAACTGGAGATGCAGAAGAATCTCTACAGACTTGAAGTAGATGGGATGTCTACGGAGCTTCCTACTATTGGGAAGCGGGAGAAAGACATGCAACTGAAGCTTGAGAGGGAGCAAGTTTTGTGGCTGTGATAGTGAACCTCCGATGTGGAGCAATGACAGAGGATTATGGAGTGGGAGAGACCACTCATGCAGAGAAACTTCGTGCCAGATGGGCAGAGGGAGTGCATGCAGCTATACCACCAGGTGTGAGGTGGGGCGACATGCATGATTAATCCCATGAGGAGATTTTTGGGCAGATTCATGAGATGGTGTGGATCTCATGGATTGAACCTGGCTACGAGGTGCCCACAGCGCAGCAGTAGCAAGATCATTTGGAGTGATGCAGGCAGATCAAAGTGACAGTGTCGGATACTGGAGCGCGGATCAGAGTTGACAGCAAGTGCAAGAGTGCATGGGTGCAAAGAGTTCAACAGCGCAGTGGTTCCTGATGACATGTGCAGTTGGCCAAGCAGAAGTCAAAGACTTTGATGATAGATGCTAGATGCATCAAGACTGATTGAGTTGTTTGGAGCCTATTCAGTTTCAGAGGAGTTGCAGAGCATATGCATGGAGTTGCATGGCGCTTGTGAAGGTTGCAGGGCGAATGCATGGAGTTGCATGTCGCATGCAAAGACAGTCCTTTCTTGTTGAGAGGGAGTGTTGAAAATGGAAACAAGAAATAGTGAAGGAGGCCTCCTGAAACATCTTTCCTGATCCTAGTTGGAAAGTGATCACCTAAACTAGGTGGGGACCACACATGTGATTTTTGTCGAAAAATATATTTTTAGACTATGTCTATTTTTAGACATATGGAGCATGGTCCGGGGATTGCAGTATGTTATTCTTGGAGTATTGGTCATGTTGGTAAAAATAGATGGACCTCTATTTTTTGGACCTATAGGTCGAAGTCTATTTTTAGACTGCCTATCCTAAAAATAGGGAAGTCAAATATTATTTACTCTTAATAATATTTGGACTATAAACATTACCTTATTCTCTTGGAGCACTTCATTTTGATGCCTGGATGTGGCACATGCAGCTGAAAAAAGGAAATACGCTTTTCCTAGCATTTAAGTGAAGCTATTGCATGATGACTTCAGTTAGAACTCATGTGACAGAGTTTGGTGGAGTTGATTGAGGAAGTTAGTGGAGTTGTATTCAGTTTAACTAATCTAAACATAGTTGAGCTTTTTGTATCCAAGTTAACTAATAGATACAATTAGTGAGAGTGGTGTGAATTAATTATTAATTAATTCACTAATTATAAACTCATAAATCAACTAAATAATACATCAGCTTAAATTAAGGCATGGACAAGCCAGTGAGACCAGCAGAACAGGGTGAAAGAGCAGTGTTAACTTACCGCTCACTATATCGTTGCTAGCTTTGCAACACACAAGATAGGTGGAGTGTGCGTTGAGGATCAGGTAATTCAATCTGTGTGGTTTATCTATATAAAGAGGCCATCCCCATAGCATTGAAACAGCATCTGTGTTGGCTATCAAGTGGCTAAAGGTTGGAGCATGAGTTTTGCTAGATCTAGCTTGATAGTGTGTAGCAAGGGAGGTAGTGCATGAGAGCTTGCAAAGAGCTTTGTACTATGATTGTTACATGATCTCCATGACATGTATAATATACAGATAGTTGGGGGTTTTCAGCTTTAAGCTTTCCCATAAAATACTGTGTTCATATGTGTGAATTTTTATGGCTTTAATGTGTGCATGCAATTGATTTTATTTCCGCAAATTGATGATCAA
This sequence comes from Pinus albicaulis, assembly GCA_034641835.2. Classification (NCBI taxonomy): domain Eukaryota; kingdom Viridiplantae; phylum Streptophyta; class Pinopsida; order Pinales; family Pinaceae; genus Pinus; species Pinus albicaulis. The sequence continues at coordinate 901,697,193 of CM076570.1, forward strand.
TGGTAGAAGAGGTTATGTGTTATGCATGAAGCCCAAATAGTGTGTGACTAGGATAATCTCAGTGAATAACTCATCCATTATTCAAATTTCTACAGGAAGCCCCTACCTATGCCCATCTAGTAGAGAAAGTTGCCAACCAAAAATTACGAAATGAACTAGTGCAAGTGCGACATGAACTAACACAGTGTAGAAAGGAGGTAGTGCCATTACAAGAATATCAAGCACTGCTAAAATTTTCACTGACCTCTCTGCCACAGAATATGATACATTCGCCCAGCTTAGAGGAGAGAAGGCAAAGGTTAAAGTGATACAAGAGCAAGTGGAGCAAGCTAAGAAACAAATCTCTATAATTTTCTCTCTATAAAATGATGCGCTATCATGTAGAGCTCCGAAAACCAACTATGCTTTGTTCCTAATAGAACGGTATTTACTCTTGAAAGTTAAAGCTGTAAGGGCAGGAAAACCCACTACTTTCAGGACCATAGAAGAATTTGTCCAATGTTGTAACGATCAAGATGAGCAAGTCCAGTGCCTCTTATGTGAGCTTTACATGCATAACTTCTTCTCAGAAGAAGACATGGACATCAACCCTAGCCCCTTCATAGGGGATGTGCAGTTGCAAGCCTTCCTTTCATTTGCCAAAAACCAGATCAGGTGGGCCAAAGCCTACGACATCTTCTAAAAAAGAGAGCATAGTCTAGATTTATGGGTTAGGGGGGAGCCTACGAAACCCCTAAAACTGATCATCTAGCACAAAAAATTCATGATAAGGCTAGGTGTGAGGACTAGGCTGGGACCCATCCATAAAGATATCATAGAAAATGCATGAGAATAATTTGGGGAAATTTGTGAAGCGGCCTTAGCAGTAGCCAAGAAAATATGGATGGCCTCCACAAACAATGTGAAGAATAGGGAGCCATTCAGTTACAGGAATTTCAAGGCTGCTGCCTCTAGATTTATTTCATACAGTAGCCTGGTCTACAACATGGGGCCTTCCTGGTTAGGATGCAGATACAGAAACCCTCTCCTTTGGCATCCTCCCAAGGATTATAATCACAATTACGAATTACCAGAAGGAGCCACAGGTGCTACATTTGCAATCATGAAACGAAAACAAGGATTTAGAGCATACAACGAAAAGGCCTACCCTGCCTACACCTTAACACAGCTATATCTCAATCATTTGTTTTCATGAGGACACTCAACTAGGTAAGCAGGGGAGTATGTTGGGCCCAAATCAAGGTATGATTCTCACCCTGTAAGTACTTCAAATTATGTTATAATTTTGGGGGAATCCCTCTTCATATTAACAATAAAGAGAATAAAAGATTATGAAAACGAGAAAATTTAGACTAATGATGAAAATGATGCTTTTGTAATATAAAATTGACTTCTCTTATCTCCGCATGCAGGAGGGAAGAATGGCTGGACCAATAGGAAATGGAAGCCAACCAACGGATGCAAACATATGAAATCCTGGTAATTCCCAGCGACCGGCAAAAGGCAGACTGATGAATTCGAGTCCAAGAACTCAAACGATAGCCACATGCAGCAGGATGTCGTTTGGAAAATACTTTCGCATTTTTGAAATTTCCTTTAAAAGGGCAAAGGACGGGTGAGAAGAGGAGTCAGAGAGAGGACAAAAAATTCATTCTGTAATAGACAAATCATAAACAGTTTTTCTAATTGCATTTTTGTAACATCACTAGATGTAATATAGAACTTTGAACAATAATATTTTGAATTTTTTACTGCGCTAGGGCTTCTGGTGGTCTAGGCCCAACCTCTGGAAGTTCCACGCAAGTTTTCATACTCTGTGTAGCTACAAAACCAATGCTTAAGAATATGATGCAGTTGTAAAGTATATTTCTATTCAATACAAATACAGTTCTCTTTCTTCAGGATTGTTAGAAATTGCATTCTTGAAGTAGGACAATCGCAATCATATTTTCCGACTTACGACAATACTTTATTATCAGTAGATAGTTCCAATTCTTTTAATACCATTGCATTTGAATTACGAATCGTAGAATAAGTTGATTTCAATATTATTTGTCTTTATGAATTGCATTCTTCTTCTAGCATAACGAAGCGTTCAACCATCAATCAATGTTGATTAATTAAGTCATAAAGAGAACCCCATTGCAAAATTACTTAATTAATTGTTGTACGATTTATTTAATTTTCTTCATTCATACTACTGTTCCATTACTGTTCAGCTTAGTTATCCTATTGTTCCATTACTGCTCAGCTAGTTATATTGTTGTTCCATTACTGCTCAGTTAGCTAGACTGCTGATTCAATTCAATTCCATTACTGTTTAGCTTAGTTAGACTGTTGTTCCATTCAATTCCATTGTTGTTTAGTTTATTTTCGAATTCAATTTAATTTATGCTTGATTTCTCTAGATTGTTGTTCGGTTAACTTAAACCATTGTTTAATTCCATTATATAGATGCAAAATCCTGTTACTCAATCTTACCTATCCAAGCCACCCCTCGTAGGATAATCAAGCTCCGGAAATTAGCAAATTCTTCCTCATAAGTGACAAGGAACATCTATTAGACGATCTGACTCACATATATTGTGCCAACACTCTTGGAATAAAAAGACTTACCCCAAGCTAATAATTAAATGGGAAAGCACTAGATGATCCAGGTGGATATTGGTGGCCACCCGCCTATTCCACTTGGGCCCCCACCATTGTCTCTTTCAGTTTTTCAGTTTCGGCATAACTTACTATTTTTAGCAGTTTTTTGGGTCCTGAACTTCCAGAGCCGTTTTGAGGCCCTAAACGACATTTTTTGGGCATCGCGCCTCCAGCGAAGATCATTCTGTTTCAAAATTATATTTATGGCGAAAGTTTTAGTCCTCGGATAGAGCTTTATAATGATGTATCATGTGCGTCAAACGGAGATAGTATGCCAAAGTTACGTCCCTAGGAAGTTGAAACACCAATTTACCCAAACGGGGCCCATAGTTTTGGCGCTTCATCTCCTAGGGTTAGGTTTTTGGATGTTTAGGGTTCTCCATTGTTTCTCAATAATAAACAGGCCCTCGAACCTCATCAGAATCCTGTTCGCAGGCCTCGTATCGCCACATCTCTTTCTCGTAGATAGCTACCGTTGCTCTAGCTAGTTTTATTTCCATTCTGTCTGTAAGCAAATTTCAGTTCTTTGATATTAATGAAATGAAGTGTTATTTCCACTGCATCTCTGTATTTATGGTTATATGTTTATTCCGTTGCGTTCCTGCATAAATTCAGATCAGTGGTATCAGAGCGGTCTGCTTTTTCTCGATCCTTCTTTGCATGTCCCCAACGAGGTCGGGGTATAAGGAGCTAGGGCTTGATTTGGTGGAACCTTTGCAAGATTAGCCTCACAAACCTTGACGGACGCCCATGGGGGACGAAAAGAAAGATGAGGGAGTAGGAGATCCTATCAAAATATTGCTCGAGGAGGCCCTCAAAAAACAAAGGAACGCGATGATGGATAACTTTGCCCAGATCCTTCAATGGCTACCCACCGGCGGCGCATTTGCATCCAGCAGCCACTCTGGAGGTGCGACTCCTTTTAAGGTATACGCAAATTTTGACATTCCCATATTTGAGGGTCAAATAGATGTAGATGCCATAGATAGATGATTGAATCTATTAGAAGGATATTTCTCTGTTCATGACTTTTCAGACCGGGAGAATATTATTTTTGCACTCCTCAAAGCTACCCCCCATGTTAAGGACTGGTGGGAAACCTACTGTGAGAACAAGGACCAGATAGAACCCTCTCTATTCTCGGCCGTACCAACTTGGAATTCTTTCCGAGACGCCGTCAAGGAATAGTACTATCCCGTGGGGAGCTATGAGGACAAGTACATACAATGGACCACGCTGCGACAACAAAGGGATCAAGATGTGCACGAGCTGACGAATCTGTTCCATACCCTGTGCACAAATTTGGGTATCAAAGATTCAGAGAAACATTTGGTGCTAAAGTATCGCAGCTGTCTGCACAGATACATTCAGGAGGAAATGGAGTTCCTCGACATCTCCTCGCTTGGTACGGCATACCGGTATGCTGCCAAAATTGAGCAGAAATTCAAACAGAAGAAGCGAGACTTTGGATCTGCGAATCAAAAGAAAGGGAAAGGTGCTTCCAAACCGCAGAACAAAGGACAGAGCCAAGGCATGGCAGCTAAAGACAACCCGTCAAAGCCACAAGAAAAGAACAACACCGCAAAGCCAAAGAAGGACACGGGAAAGTGGTGTGAGTTCCATAAGAGCTCCACTCACAACACAAGTGAGTGTCGGGCCAAGCAGTCACTAGTGGCCGAGATGAGGGCTTCTGAGTCAGATGCATGCTCCGACTCCGAATCAGAACCTGAAAAGGGGAATGAAAAAGGGAAATAGATTATTGATGCGGAGCCCAACGCCACTGTTGCCACTACAAAGGTCCAGAAGGAGGAACCAGAAGATCCAGAGGAGGAGGAACGTCTCTTCCACTCCTAGATGTGGGTAAAGGGCTCCCCTGTACAATTCATTGTCGACAATGGGAGCCAAAAGAACCTCATTTCAGCAGACATCGTGAAGAGGTTGGGCTTGTCGACCACAGCTCACCCACGTCCATACACCATCGGGTGGCTTCACCAAGGACGAGATCTTCGCGTCAGCCAGCAGTGCCGCCTTCCCTATAGCATCAAGCCCTTCACAAATGAGGTATTATGTGATGTTGTTCCTATTGATGTTTCTGATGTATTATTAGGACAACCATACTTGTGGAAGTGTCATGCTATGTATGAGTCTCGACCTCATGCTATTATTGTTACTTTGGGAAATAAGTTGTATAGGATACCAGAGGTACCACCTCCTGTGACTATCTCTTTGGTTACTGCAAAAAAATGCAGTAAGCTCATTTCCCAAACCAAGAAATTCGTTTTCCTGATGATATGCCCTAGGGCAAGAAGAAGACTGTGGCCACGACCTCCAGACAGGGCTCCTCTGCACGACAACAAAAAATGGATAAGGTTGTGGAGGAGTATGGGGACATCACCTCACCCACAGGGGTTCCTCTGCACTGTCAGGTCAAGCACCCGATTGATTTGACCCCAGGTGTGCCGCTACCCAATGGACCGATCTATCGGCGCTCTGTTCTGGAGAATGATGAAATCAAGAGGCAGATTCAAGAGTTGTTGCAGAAAGGTCACATCAGACCAAGTTCAACGCCCTGTGGGAGCCCGATCGTGTTGGTACAGAAGAAGGATGGGACATGGAGACTCTGTATTGACTATCGGGCCCTGAACAAGATCACTGTCTGGAATAGGTACCCAATCCCACAGATTGATGACCTTCTAGACCAACTCAAAGGTGCAAAACATTTCAGAAATATTGACCTGAAGTTTGGGTATCACCAGGTACCAATTGAACCCTCTGATGTGTGGAAGACTACCTTCAAAGCCAAGGAAGGCCTTTATGAATGGCTAGTCATGTATTTCGGGTTGACGAATTCTCCCGCAACCTTCATGAGGATGATGGATGACATCTTGCAGCCATTCACCAACTCATTTGTAGTGGTTTACTTGGATGACATTCTGATCTTCAGCAAGACTTGGGAGGAGCACCTTCACCACATCTGACAAGTCCTCCAAACACTGCGGCAACACAAGTTGTGTGCCAATTTGGAGAAGTGCACGTTTGGCATGACCCAGGTTCAATATCTAGGATACATTATTGATGAAAGGGGGGTGCATGTGGATCCAACCAAGATCAAATTCATTCGGGATTGGCCAGCCTCAACCACTATAACAGAGCTTTGCAGCTTTCTGGGTCTTGCTAATTTCTATCGTAGATTCGTGCTGGGATTCTCTCATATCACTTGGCCCTTGAGTCAAGTCACCAAGGGAGGAGCGAGAGAAAAATTCTTTTGGTCGTAACCTCAACAGAAGGCGTTCACAGAATTGAAAAATCACGTCTGTTCTGCCCCAGTGCTCACATTACCAGACTTGCAACAGCCATTTGAGATCGAGACAGATGCCTCTGACTATGCTATTGGGGCAGTTCTTACTCAACAGGGACATCCAGTGGCATATCACAATGAGACATTGTCTGAGACAGTTCGCAAGTATCCCACTTATGACAAAGAAATGTATTCCATTGTGCAAGCCTGTCGACAATGGAAGCATTACATTTTGGGGAAGGAAACAATCATCCACACAGACCACCGGCCCCTGCAGTTCATACAGACACAAGGGAAGTTGCGGAATGATCGCCATCAGAAGTGGTCCACATATCTGCAACAGTTTCATTTGAACATCAAGTACAAGAAGGGTAGCACCAATAATGTTGCAGACTGCCTCAGCCAACCACCGATCGTGGCGCTCACCACCGTGCTCAACTCTTGTGGGCACGAGACTTCTGATTGGCCGCTTCTCTATGAGAGTGACCCAGAATTCGACCACACTTACAAGGCACTCTTGGGGGGTACGCAAGTTCCAAATTTTCACCTCCAAGATGCACTTTTATGTCACATGGGACACCTTTGTGTTCCTTCAAGCGAGCGTGCCAAGATGATATGGGAAGCACACTACATTCGAGTCGCTAGGAATTTCGGGGTTGAGAAAACAGTAGCAATCCTGCAGAAGTATTTCTATTGGCCGAACCTTCGAAAGGATGTCGAGAAGCACATCAGATCCTGCACTGCTTGTGCCATTGCCAAACCGACCATCGAGAAGCAAGGCCTATATACTCCTCTACCTACCCCTAGTCGACCTTGGGAATCCATCTCCATGGATTACATGTCGGGCCTGCCTTCTACTAAGCAGGGAAATGACTGTGTTTTTGTGGTCGTCGACAGATTCTCGAAGATGGCCATTATGGCGACCTGCAAGAAGAATATCACAGCAGAAGCCACTGCTAAAATCTTCTTTGAATGAGTGTGGGTGCACTTTGGGATCCCACAGTCTATCATATCAGATCGGGATAGCAGGTTCCTCAGCACATTTTGGTCCAGCCTTTGGTCAATGTTGGATACCAAGCTCACCAAGTCCACAGCTTTCCATCCCCAAATAGATGGCTAGACAGAGGTCGTCAACAGAATGATTGTACACATTCTGCGCATGTACAATTCAAAGCATCCACGCACATGGGACAAGAGCCTCCCCTATGTACAACATAGTTATAATAGGGCTCTCCACAGTTCAATTGGCCATAGCCCCTTTCAGGTGGGCTTGGGATTCCAGCCACTATGTCCCATTGACGTGGCCATGCCATTTGCGGTACTCATCTACCGATTCGGCTCATATGGGTACGAAGTTGACAAAACAGTAGCTCTGATGCCGCAGTCTTCGGATTTATGCAGGAACACAACAGAATAAACATATAACCATAAATACAGAGATGCAGCGGAAATAACACTTCATTTCATTAATATCAAAGAACTGAAATTTGCTTACGGACATAATGGAAATAAAACTAGCTAGGGCGCTGGTAGCTATCTCTGAGAAGAGATGTGGCGGCTACAGGCCTCTGAACTGAGTTACAATGAGGCTCGAGGGCCTATTTATTATTGAGAAACAATGGAGAACCCTAAAAATCCAAAAACCTAACCCTAGGAGATGAAGCGCCAAAACTATGGGCCTCGTTTGGGTAAATTGGTGTTTCAACTTCCCAGGGACGTAACTTTGGCATACTAACTCCGTTTGATGCACATGATATATCATTAGAAAGCTCTATCCGAGGACTACAAATTTCACCACAAATATCATTTTGAAATGAAATGATATTCGCTGGAGGTGTGATGCCCAAAAAACATCGTTTAGGGCCTCAAAACGGCTCCGAAAGTTCAGGACCCAAAAAACTGCTAAAAATAGTAAGTTATGCCGAAACTGAAAAACTGAAAGAGACAATGGTGGGGGCCCAAGTGGAATAGGTGGGTGGCCACCAATATCCATCTGGATCACTAGAGTTGTCAGTAAAAATTCACCTCTTTCAGCATCAACAATGATCATGTTCATGAATAGGTGGGATGGGAGTATCAAACACCTTGGAATGATTGTCCAAGACTTTTTGGAGATTTGGAGAAATAGATGATTTTGATGTTGGAACTTCTAGTGAGCATAATTATGAAATTATGCCTCGTTTTTATTTCTTCAGAAGCTTTTTCATGACATTAGAGCTTATTATCTTTCCCAGCTTCCCTGCTATACCCCGTAATTTTATTTCTTTTCCTTCCAAAAAAAATTTCAAGAAAAGTTTAAAATTAAAAGCTATCGTCCCCAAAGATTGTAACCATTGTACTCCTAGTACAACATCAGCACCTCCCATTGGAATGGAAAGCATTGGACTATGCAATACATATTTCCCCATGGTTATCTTGATATTATGGCATTTTCTAGAGCAAATTATAGTTTCTCCATTTGCAACCATCACTTGACATTCTGGTGCTGGGTATAGGAAACAATTCAATTCCTTGGCTACCTTACAATGAATAAAATTATGGGTCCTACCTGAATCAATCAACACTATTACCTTTTTCTTCTTGATATGTCCTTCTATCTTGAGTGTTTGAGGAGTGGTAATTCCTTCCAATGCATTACACGATATGGTCAGACTCATTTCTTCTTCTTGTAGGGTTGGAAACTGGTGTATATCCTCTTCTTTTGAAGTTTCTTGTTCATTTTCTTCCTCCTCTTCACAATCTATGAAAAATAATTTCTTTTCAGCACACTTATGAACTTTAATGTATTTTCTATCACAACTATAGCAAAGCCCTTTTGCTCTTTTTTCTTCCAATTGTTGTGGTGTCAACCTTGTAGGCTGTGAAATTCTAGGAGTAGCAACATGTTAGGTCCCTATATTACAAGTATAATCCCTTATTGTTGTTAGTGTAACCCCCTTATTTTTATTATTGTACCCTTCTAACCCCCATATTGTTATTATTGTGCCCTTAAATTATTATTGTTAGCTCGGCTAGGATTACATTGTGGCCCCATGGACTCCTATATATAGAAAGGAGGTTTTGTAATTTGTATCATCCAAGGATTGTTCATTCATGTAATGTATTGGAGGTTTCCCCCTCGAAGTGGCTTATTTCTAAGGCACTGATATCTCTTTTCTTCTATTTTTGGAGCTGGTTTCACAACGTTTGGTATCAGAGCTTTGGATTCTAGGGTTTTAGCTGCTCCAAACCAGTCATCATGGCATTTTCACTATAAAGTTTTTTCTACGAAGGTTTAGAAGCTGAAAGTTTTAGAGTGCGAATCTGAAATCTTGAGGAACAGCGTCGCAAAATTTTAGAGCTTGGTTCGCAACATTTTCAGAGATATTATCTGTGGAAGTTAGGGAATTTTACAGGCTCCTGAATTTAACCTAAACAGGTCAGCGCAGAATTTTCACTATAACTTTGTTTCTATGAAGTTTCAGAAGCTGAAATTTTTAGAGAGCGAAGCCATATTGAGGAAAAATGTTGCAAAATTTCAGAGCTTGGTTCACAATATTTTTAGAGATATGATCTGTGCAAGTTAGATCTTTTTTAGGCTCCCGAATTTCATCTCAAAGAGGTTATCGTGGGAAAATCTTCATAACTCTCTCTTGGAGCATCGGATTGGAATGTTGTAAAAAGTGCCCGCAAGTACACAAACTGTAGTTTCTTGTCTATCAATTTTAGAGCCAAAGGAAGAAACAAGGACAAGTGGCAAGTCATACAAGTTCGCTCTACTGAACCAGTCCATAATTAGGTCATTGTGGGATATTGGACATAATGTTTCCTTGAAGAATCCAAATCAAGTGAAACCTGTGGCATTTGAAAGAAGCTTAAGAGGACTACTATAGGATTGAATTTCAGATATTTAGGATCTGTAATTACATGGATAATTCGATTTCAATATAGAGCTCCTCAAAAGCAAGTAAAAGGTGTCTATTTTTTTCCCGAATTGCATAAGTCTTGTTTGAAGAATCAAGTTGAATTGATTCCAAGGGAATATTGTAGAATATATATCAGTATTAGATTATAAAATGGCCCCTAAAAAGAATTCAACAACCATTAAGCCTTTAGAAGTCTCTACTATGACTCATGAAGACGAAGAATGGCAACATGACATATCAAATTTACAAGAGCAAGTGCAAAAAATTTCACTCTCGCAAAGAGCAACAAAAAATGACATGGAAGTTCTGAAGAAAGGCGTGGAATCTAAGATGGATGGTTTGAAGAATGGCATGGAAGCTAAGATAGATGGCATGGAAGCTAGCATGGAATCTAATATGGATGACATGGAAGCTAAGATCAATGAAAAAATGGAAAACATGAAGAATGATCTAAAAGCAAACATGGAAGGTTTGGAAAAGTTGATACAACAAATGTTTCCTAATGGTGAAAATATAGTAGAGGAAATTCCTAATGAGAAAAAAATAAACGTTAATCATGATTTCATAAACTCTAATGTTGGTGGGAAGTACCACCATATGCCAAAAATGGATATGAGAAAGTTTGATGGAAAGGGTCCTGTAACATGGATATTACAGATGGAGCAATATTTTGATCTCAATAATGTGAAAAACACACAAAAGGTACGAATTGCAACTTTACATTTAGAAAAAAATACATTTGTATGGTATCGATGGCTTTGCTCCCGTAAAAAAATTGTCACTTGGTCAATTTTCACGGAGGAAATGATAGCACATTATGAGGATACCAAGAGCAACACCTTCTTTAACCAATTGATAAATCTCAAACAAAAGGGTTTAGTGGGGGAGCACATTAAGGACTTCCAAAAATTGAATATAAGGGTAATTGATATTCCAGAGGAACACAGGATTGATCTCTTCATAGGTACTTTAAAGGATAACATCCAACTTGAAGTTCACGTTTTGGAACCTGATTCATTGGAGAAGGCTTTCAGGTTGGCAAGAAAATTTGAATGTAAAATTATGGCGACAAGGAAGCCTACCACTCACTTCTATAAAGAGGGAAGTGTTTCTACTCCTAGATTTCCACAACCTACAAGGTTGACACCACAAAAATTGGAAGAAAAAAGAGCAAAAGGGCTTTGCTACAGTTGTGATAGCAAATACTCTAAAGGTCATAAGTGTGCTGTGAAGAAAATATTTTACATAGATTGTGAAGAGGAAGAAGAAAATGAACAAGAAGAGGATATACACCAGGAACCAACCCTAGAAGCGGAAGAAATGAGTTCGACCATATCGTGTAATGCATTGGCAGGAATTACCACTCCTCAAACTCTCAAGATAGAAGGACATAGCAAGAAGAAAAGGGTAATAGTTTTGATTGATTCAGGTAGTACCCATAATTTTATTCATTGTAAGGCAACCAAGAAATTGAATTGTTTCCTATACCCAGCACCAGAATGTCAAGTGATGGTTGCAAATGGAGGAACTATAAATTTCTCTGGAAAATGCCATAATATCAAGCTAACCATGGGGGAATATGTATTGAATAGTCCAATGCCTTCCATTCCTATGGGAGGTGTTGATGTTGTACTAGGAGTACAATGGTTACAATCTTTGGGGACGATAGATTTTAATTTTCAAGAAATTTTCTTGAAATTTTTTTCAGAAGGAAAGGAAGTCGAATTACGGGGTATTGTAGGGAAGCTGAGAAAGATAATGTAATGTTCCCAATTTTTAGCCTCAAGCTAAAAGGAACATTATAGTTAGCAGTAGAGGAATAAAATGGGTAGGGAGGCCCATTAACCTATTTAGAAGGAAAATAACATTCCTCATGTGAAAAAGGGGAAGAATAAGTAGCTGGATTGAGCACCCACAAGTGTGAACAGGATTGGATCATGATGATTCAGTCATATTTGACCAAGTCCACATGCACTGTCTAGATACATTGCATCTCCATGTTGGACAACATAGTTTTTATGGAGGACAACTTGCATGGGCTAGGTGGCACATATGGATGGGACCCATTGTGGAGAGGAGCACTTGCCTTATATGGAGAGGAGGACAGCCATTGTATTCATGTTTGGATTATTATTTGCTTTGGTCTATTGAGACTTTGCTTCCTCTTGCTGTTTAGCAGGGTTGCAGTGATGTCAAGCACAAGGATGTTCCCGGTCAGGAATCCCTACCTCATCCTTAGGGAAGGACAAGTTCTTGAGCTACATTTCCTCATTCCGACATTTTGGCCAAGCTACCTCCTTCAGCTACAGCGTAGCTTCTGTACAAAGCTGGGTTGTGTTACAGGGTGCAGCAAAGGAGTATCTCTTTGAGTCATTTTTGGGCTTGTTTTTCAGTGGAGAGCTTGTCTATCCATTGGAGGATCAGAAAGGGAGGCTCCCGGGCATATTTCCACATCTTTGCATTGGGCCAAAGCATCTCTGCACTTTTACAATGCAGTACCTTGCAGGAACTACGTCATTTTCCAGAGAGCAGCTGCAGCAAGGTTTGATACCTTGATTTTTGGCTAGTTTCCTTGGGCAAGGGCCAACCCTTCCCCCGGAAAGCTAGAAAAAGGGATTCTAATCCCTATTTTACTTTATTCAGCTATGTTCATGTAATGTTATAGGGGAATATGTTATTTTACAGCTGAATAATTAGATTTATTCCTTTTTGTACTTGAGCTTCCAAGAAACCTTTGCCGGGTTATCTTCACATTGTATACAAGAGGCTAGATCTCTGTTTTTCTCTGTGATTTGGATAAATAAACTCCAGATCTGTTGTCTACAACATTTTTCTATAGAAAACCTCTTGTAATAACGTTGTTCTTTCTTCTAAGTTTTCTGTATGGATTAAGTCATGGGTTTTCAGTATTTTCTAGCCATATAAGAACCAGGAGATCTATTTAACTAAGCTAGAATGATTTGTTTCAACTCCCATTCTATATGTGAGATGTATATTGCATGAAATAAGGGATCCAAGTCCCATCTCTCACTGCTACAACATTATTTCCTAGAAATAGCATTTTTATGGTCCAGATCACTGCTTTTCCCCACTTGCAGATAACATATGGAGACATAGTTTTGCTGATATGCTCCTAATATGATCTAATTGAATGAATTGACATAGCTTAGATTATTGTGTTCAAGTATTTTTGGATCTCCAACTTTAGAATATCGTAAGATATTCTTATTGTTGTAGAAATCCCCTATTTTGGGATATTACAATGGTATCAGAGCATCAATCTTGGCTCAACCTGTGCATCCAAGACATTATTCCATTAGGAGGAGAAGCTTCTCATAAGGATAATTTGTGCAGAAGGAACACAAGCATGACTCCAGTATTTGGAGGAATGAAGGAAGAGAGGATCTCCCTGCTTCTTTTCCAAGCTATGAAGAATATCAAATAAGATCTCAAGGAGATGAAGGGGAGGAGTGTAGAAGATTTCTGAGAGGGTTTGAAACAAGCCCTAGATATTCACATGATGGGTGTGAGCATTCAGCCACACATGCAGATCCACAACACAGTCTATTGCCCACATTGACTGCAAGAAGAATGGAGGAAGAAGGTGAACCAAGGGAGGAGACCTTGAGTGACTTTCTTCAGGATTATGAATCTCAATCATGGAGATTCAAAGAGCACTTAGAATTCCAGGGGTTTTTCAAACTCAAGGAGGCAAGATCTAGCAGCCACAAAAGAAGTAAGAGAGGTAGAATCTTCCTATCTCACTTTGATGGAGTCAGCAGAGTGCACAACAAAAGCTTGGGTAGAAGAGCTAGATTCCTATTTTCAGCTACACCAAGTTTCAGAGAAGGAGGCCATCAGAGTAGCAGCACTACACCTCAAAGGTATGGCCCATGATTGGTGGTTTAATGTTTCTACTTAATTTTTTCATGCAAATGTAAAAACTTATGTTGAGTTAACTAAAGAACTAATGAAGATATTTGATAAAGAACATTGTGAACCATCATTTGTTAAAAACAAAAACTCAAACACTTTGCATGAGTTGGAGAGATCTATTGAACCAAATCCACTCCATAATTTTAAAGGGGATGAATAATGCATGATATTTTTACAAGGGTAAGATCCCCACTTCTTGAGGAATCCTCTTCTATTTGTGAAGACATGGAGTTCCCTCCTTCAAGAGATGACCAAGATCAAGGGTCTCTCATTGAGGATGAGGCATTCTCATATATGGAAGAAGAGGAGAAGGATCAACATCAAGGGATGATGAGCATTCACCCTTATCTTTTTCGAGAGGTTTCTGCACATAAGGAGGGGACTTAACTACACAGTGAAGAGAGGGACAACTCAGTCCACTCATATATATAGTCCACTTCAGGTTTTGATGTCTCACTACATGGAGGCATTCCTCCTAGGAGGCCACCAGATCTAGAGTTGATGAGAAACATCTTGTCTTGGGGTTCACCACTCTTGAATTTTGGAGAGGTAAAGAGTTTGGAGGAAAAATTTGGCATGGGGGATGTCAAAGTAGTAGGCAGCAGCATGAGGAGAGCTTCACATGCCAGATCACCAGCATTGTCTCTGGGGAGGATTGATCCATACTGGAGGTCTCAACTCTTGGTAGAGTACTCCAAGGATCTAGGTGCATGTATGATACTTGATGACCCAGATAGAGATGATGATTATATGGTGGATGATGTGGTCATCTATTCTTATGGAAGAGTCTTCTTGACTAAAGATTCTAAGCTCAAGGAGAAGTTGTTTCATGCAACACATAAGGACTTCCTTTCCATGCATTATGATGCATATCTTTCTTTGGAAGAAGATTTCACTTGGGAGGGCATCCATCATGACATATTTCAGCATATGGAGAGATGCATAGCCTGGATGATGACAGAGAAGAGGTCACAGCCACTTCCCTACTCATTAGAGGTGAGGGAAATATTACAGTTGAGCCATTTTAGCTCAAGATCTCAAGTAAATGATGGAGGAGGTATAATTTCAAATTTTGTATTGTACTTATTTTCCTTGTTTGAGCAGCATGATGTATCAAGAAGGATTATCTCTTCTTGAATATTGTATGATGATGTATTTGTAGCTACTTGTAGCATTGATTTTGGCTATATTTTTGGTGGTTTGTGGGGGAACCCACATGTTTCTTGGTGTGCACCATTGACACCACATTGTATCATCATGTTTCCATCTTATGAGATGACTATGGCAGCAAAAAAGTGGCTGGTAGAGCACTTGTTATTTTTTGTTTTGAGGTAGGCATGGAATGCACTACGCTGGTCCCTTGTGTGGAACTTTGATTCACTCCCTGGTTGTCATTTGGCAGCTTTTTTTCATATTCTTTTGCTTCCCTATATTGCTGACATATTTGTACTCATGGGGAGCTTTTTTTGGAGAGTGGAATTTGAGATGAAGATGCCCATTGGGAGTATGATTCTCCCTATTTTACATGTTGTATGTTTCAGGAGAAACAATGGCCACACCAGGATTTCCACAGCAAACCTCTTTCCTTCATGTAGGAGGAGCCATTGGGAGAACTTATGTTCTTGGAGGAGGCACTTCATGGTTGAATTATCTTGTGGGGAAGCTTGGGCCATTTTTGAAGGGCATGAAATTGCAGCCCAATATCAACAACCCCCCATACTTACCACAAATGGAGAGAGACTACTTCGATGGGAAAACATAAACTCTCCATTCAGCCCCAACACATTGCATAAAACCGGGGTTGCAGATTTCTTTGATGAGATACCTAGGATGGCTCATTTCATTTGGATGATAGCATGGAATGAGATTTCCCATGGGTATCATCACTCCTACCTTGAGTAGGCCATGAGACAACGAGAATTTTTCCACTTACACCTTCCACCTTTTCATGATGTGAGCCATTTGGTCATGCATCTTTGGGAGGAAACTTTGGAGGGCGGATTTGTTGCAGATTATCTTGAGCAGTGGTGGGGACAATTGATGAGGAGGCCACAAGAGGAGAAGGGGAGGAATTTTTCTCTCTCTATACAGTTGCTTGAGGACAAGCAAAATTTTGGAGGGGAGGACTGTAATGTTCCCAATTTTCAGCCTCAAACTCTTTAGAAGGAAAATAAAATTCCTCATGTGAAAAAGGGGAAGAATAAGCAGCTGGATTGAGCACCCATAGGTGTGAACAGGATTGGATCACGATGATTCAATCATATTTGACCAAGTCCACGTGCACTGTTTAGATACATTGCATCTCCATGTTAGACAACGCAATTTTTATGGAGGACAAATTGCATGGGCTAGGTGGCACATATGGATGGGACCCATTGTGGAGAGGAGCACTTGCTTTACATGGAGAGGAGGATCGCCATTGCATTCATGTTTGGATTATTATTTTCTTTTGTCTATTGAGACTTTGCTTCCTCTTGCTGTTTAGCAGGGTTGCAGTTTTGTCAAGCACAAGGGTGTTCCCAGTTAGGAATCCCTACCTCATCCTGAGGGAAGGAGAGGTTATTGAGCTAAATTTCCTCATTCTGGAATTTCATCCAAGTCACCTCCTTCAGCTACAACGCAATTCTTGTTCAGAGTTGGGTTGTGTTGCAGGGTGCAGCAAAGGAAGATCTCTTTGAGTCATTTATGGGCTTGTTTTTCAGTGGAGAGCTTGTCTATCGAGACTACCAGGAATATTTCCACATATTAGCATTGGGCCAAAGAATCTTTGCACTTTTACAATGCATTCCCTTGCAGGAACTGGGTCATTTTCCAGAGAACAGTTGCAGCAAGGTTTGATACCTTGATTTTTGGCTAGTTTCCTTGGGCAAGGGCCAACCCTTCCCTCGGAAAGCTAGAAAAAGGGATTTTAATCCCTATTTTACTTTATTCAACTATGTTAATGTAATTTTCCAGGGGAATACATTATTTTATAGTTGAATATTCAGATATATTCCTTTTTGTACTTGAGCTTCCAAGAAACCCTTGCCGGGTTATCTTCACATTTTATAAAAGAGGCTAGATCTCTGTTTTTCTCTGTGCTTTGGCTAAATAAACTTCAGATCTGTTGTCTACAAAAATTTTCTATAGAAACCCTCTTGTAATAACATTTTTCTTGCTTCAGAGTTTTCTGTATGGATTAAGTCATGGGTTTTCAGTGTTTTCCAACCATATAAGAACTGGGAGATCTGTTAAACTAAGCTAGAACGATTTGTTTCAGCTTCCATTCTATATGTGAGATTTTTATTGCATGAACTAAGGGATCCAAGTCCCATCTCTCACTTCTACAACGTTATTTCCTGGAAATAGCATTTTTATGGTCCATATCACTGCTTTTCCCCACTTGCAGATAACATATGGAGACATAGTTTTGTTGATATGCTCCTAATCTGATCTAATTGAATGAATTGACACATCTTGCATTATTGTGTTCAAGTATTGCTGGATCTCCAACTTTAAAATATCTTAAGATATTATTATTGTTGTAGAAATCCCCTATTTTGGGATATTACAGATAATAAGCTCTAATGTCATGACAAAGCTTCTAAAAAAAGAATAACGAGGAAAAATTTCACAATTATGCTCACTAGAAGTTCCAACATAAAAATCATCTATTTCTACAGATCTCCAAAAATTCTTGGACAATCATTCCAAGGTTTTTGAAACTCCCAAAGGACTCCCACCTATTCGTGATCATGATCATGCTATTCATTTGATTCCAGGAAGTGTTCCTCCAAACATCAGGCCTTATATATATATTTATGTCCAAAAGAGCGAAATTGAATGTATGATTGCAAAAATGTTAGAGGCGGGTATAATTCAACCTATTCAAAGTTCTTTCTCTGCTCCTATAGTATTGGTACACAAGATCATGGCGCATGTGTCCAGATTATAGGGAGCTCAATAAGGTCATCATTAAAGATAAATTTCCCATTCCTGTGATTGATGAATTATTGGATGAATTACATGGAGCAATTTATTTGACCAAGTTGGATCTTCATTCAGGATATCATCAAATTAGAATGAAGACTGAAGATATTCCGAAAAAAACATTTCGAACTCATGAGAGTCATTATGAATTTTTGGTCATGCCTTTTGGCCTTACCAATGCACCTTCTACATTTCAAGGGTTGATGAATTCCATTTTCAAGCCCTTAGAAAATTTGTGATAGTATTTTTTGATGATATACTAATCTACAGCAGGTCTTGGAAGGATCATGTTCAACATGTTGATAGGGTGCTCAAACTATTGCAGGAGAAAAAATTATATGCAAAAACATCCAAATGTTTCTTTGGAGTACAAGAGGTTGAATATCTAGGTCATATTGTATCTCACGAGGGTGTTAAGGTAGACCCTAACAAAATTAAAGCCATTAAGGAATGGAAAGTCCCCACAACCATAAAGCAGTTGCGAGGATTTCTCAAGTTAACAGGGTATTATCGCAAGTTTGTTAAGAATTATGGGAGAATAGCAGCACCTCTAACAACATTATTGAAGAAAGATGCATTTTCATGGACTCCTGAAGCAACTAAGGCCTTTGAACATCTTAAAGAGGCAATGTGCCTAGCATTGGTCTTAGCTACGCCAGACTTCACAAAAACCTTTATTGTGGAATGTGATGCCTCAGGAAATGGAATTGGTGCTGTTTTAATGCAGGAAGGAAGACCCATTTCTTTTTAAAGTCATCCAATCAAAGGAAAGTATTTACAGAAACCTATTTATGAGAAGGAAATGTTAGAAATACTGCATGCACTAAAGAAATGGAGAACTTACCTAATGGGAAGACACTTTAAGGTAAAAACTGATCATGGTAGTCTTAAACACTTTTTGGAACAAAGACTATCTTTAGAAGAGAAAAAAAAATGGGTCACAAAGATGTTGGGTTATGACTTTGAAATAATATACAAAACGAGAAGCTAAATGTTGTTGCAGATGCACTCTCAAGAAAGAATGAAGAGGTGGAAGCATTGCTTTGTGCCATTTCTATTATCCAACCAGATTGGATAACCGAAGCAAGAGATGAATGCAAGAAGGACAAAGATGTATGGATACTCATTCAAAAGTTGCAGCAAGATCCTAGTACATCTAATACATTTAGTTGGAAAAATGATTCCTTATGGCACAAAGATCGCTTATATCTTTGTAAGAATTCCCAACTAAAACAAAAGATTCTTCTGGAATTGCACACTTCTCCTTTAGGAGGACACTCAGGATTTCTAAAAACTTACCACAGGGTGAAGAAAGAATTTTTTTGGGATGGCCTTAAATCTGATATTCAAAAGTTTGTGGCGGAATGTTTGGTTTGCCAGCAGAATAAAGTTGAGACAATTAAGACCCCGAGTCTTCTACAACCTTTATCTATTCCAAATCAATGTTGGGAGGAGATTTCAATGGATTTTATCACAAGTTTACCCAAGTCCGAAGGAAAGAGTGTTATCATGGTGGTAGTTGATAGACTTACCAAGTATGCACACTTTTGTGTATTATCTCATCCATTTAAAGCAAGTACAGTTGCTACTACATTTATGGACACAATTCAAAAGCTACATGGAAACCCAAGGGTTATTGTGAGCGACAGAGATCCCATTTTTACTGGAAATTTTCGGACGAAGTTATTTTCTTGTTTGGGTACTCAATTAGCTCATAGCTCACCTTATCATCCTCAATCCGATGGTCAAACTGAGATAGTAAATAAATGTTTGGAAGGATATCTTCGTTGTTTTGTATCTGATAAACAAACACAATGGGTCAAGTGGTTACCTCTAGCTGAATGGTGGTATAACACTTCCTTCCATACTGCAGCAAAAACGACCCCATTTATGGCACTTTATGGATATCATCCACCATCCATCACATCATCTTTAAGAGAAAATTCAAAGGTTCAAGCAGTGGAAGATCACATCGAGCATCAATAAGAAGTTCTCCAACTCTTAAAGGATAACCTGAATTTGGCACAAAATCGAATGAAACAACAGGCAGATCAACATCGCAGCGAGAGAAGTTTTGATGTAGGAGATTGGGTATTTTTACGGCTACAACCATACAAACAAATGTCCCTCAAGCAAGCTAACAAGGATAATAAATTATCACCAAAGTACTATGGTCCTTACAAGGTGTTGCAAAAGATTGGTTCTATGGCATACAAATTGGAGCTTCCTGCTTCTTCGCGAGTACATCCAGTTTTCCATGTTTCATGCTTAAAGAAGGTTATAGGTGAAAATCTTCCAGTTCAAACAATATTGCCAGAACTTGATGAGGAAGGAAAATTCATATTGGAACCAGAAGCGGTCATGGAAACAAGAACTCGACAACTACGGAATCGATCAATTTCAGAGTATCTCATCAAGTGGAAGAACTTACCCACTGAAGATTCTACATGGTAGGATGAGAATTTTATACAGAAGCACCCAGAGCTACTCAAGTGTTGAGGACAACACTTTTTTGAAGGAGAGGGGCATGTTAGGTCCCTATATTACTAGTATAGTCCCTTATTGTTGTTAGTGTAACCCCCCTATTGTTATTATTGTACCCTTGTAACCCCCATATTGTTATTATTGTGCCCTTAAATTATTATTGTTAGGTCGGCTAGGATTACATTGTGGCCCCACTAGGATTACATTATGGCCCCATGGACTCCTATATATAGAAAGGAGGTTTTGTAATTTGTATCATCCAAGAATTGTTCATTCATGTAATGTATTGGACGTTGCCCCCTCGAAGTGGCTTATTTCTAAGGCGTTGATATCTCTTTTCTTCTATTTTTTGGAGCTGGTTTCACAAAATTTTCTTCCTCCTCTTCACAATGAATGCAAAATAATTTCTTTTCATCACACTTATGACCTTTAGTGTATTTTCTATCACAAATGTAGCAAAGCCCTTTTGCTCTTTTTTCTTCCAATTTTTGTGGTGTCAACCTTGTAGGTTGTGAAAGTCTAGGAGTAGCAACACTTCCATCTTTATACATGTGAGTGGTAGGCTTCCTTGTCGCCATAATTTTACATTCAATTTTTCTTTCCAAACTGAATGCCTTCTCCAATGAATCAGGTTCCCAAACATAAAATTCATGTTGGATGTTATCCTTTAAAGTCCCTATGGAGACATCAATCCTATGTTCCTATGGAATATCAATTACCCTTATATTCAATTTTTGGAAGTCCTCAATGTGCTCCACCACTGAACCCTTTTGTTTGAGATTTATCAATTGGCTAAAGAAGTTGTTTCTCTTTGTATCCTGATAATGTGCTATCATTTCCTCCGTAAAAATTGACCAAGTGACATTTTTTTTACCGGAGAAAATCCATCGATACCATACAAATTTGTTTTGTTCTAAATGTAATATTGCAATGCATACCTTTTGTGTGTTTTCCACATTATTGAGATAAAAATATTGCTCCATATGTAGTATCCATCTTTGGAATATGATGGTTCTTCCATCCAACATTAGAGTTCATGAAATCATGATTAAAATTTATTTTTTTCTCATCATGAGTTTCCTCTACTATCTTTTTGGCATTAGGAAACATTTCTTGTATCAACTTTGTCAAACCTTCCATGTCTGCTTTTAGATCATTCTTAATTTTTCAATGTTGTCTTTCATGTCATCCATCTTAGCTTCCATGCCAAATTCCATGCCATCCATATTAGCTTCCACTCCTTTCTTCAAACCATCCATATTATTCTTCAAACCACCCATCTTCGATTCCATGCCTTTCTTCAAAAATTCCATTTCATTTTTTGTTGCTCTTTGTGAGAGCGAAATTTGGTTCGCCTGCTCTTGTAGTTTTGATAGATCATGCTGCAATTCTTCATCTTCATTAGACATAGTAGAGTATTATGAGGGCTTAATGAGTTTTGAATTCTTTTTAGGAGGCATATTAGAACCCAATATTGATACCTATGTTCAACAGGTCCTTGGAATCACTTAAAACTAATTTTTCAAACAATACTTATGCAATTTTAAAAAAATACACACCTTTTTATTTCTTTTGAGGAGCTTGATATTGAAACTGAATTATCTCTATAATTTTGAATCTTCAATATCTGAAATTTGGTCCTATAGTATCCCTCTGAATCTTCTTTCGAATGCCACAGGTCTGACCTAATTTGAATACTTAAAGACAAAGTTATGTAGAGCGAACTTGTACAATGTGCCACGTGTCATTTTTTCCTCTTTCAGCTTTGACATTACTATACAGGAAACTACAGTCTGGTTAATTGTGGCCACTTTTTATAGAATTCCAATCCGATGCTCAGAGAGAGAGTTATGATGATTTTCCCATGGTCACCTCTTTGAGATGAAATTTGAGAGCCTTAAACAAACCTAACTTCCACAGACCATATCTCCGAAAATATTGTGAATCAAGCTCTGAAATTTTTCCATGACTTTCCTCAAGATTTTGTCTTCTCTCTATAAAAAATTCAGCTTCTGAACCCACGTAGAAAAAAAAATTATAACAAAAATTCCATGATGACCTGTTTAGGTCAAATTTAGGAGCCTGCAAAAAGCCCTAACTTCCAAAGATCATATCTCTAAAAATATTTCTAACAAAGATCTAAAAGTTTTCTTGGAAATTCCTCAGGATTTCGGCTTCACGCTATAAAAATTTCAGCTTCTAAACCTTCATAAAAAAAAAATTTATAGCGAAAATTCCACGATGACCTGTTTGGACCAGTGAAACCCTAGAATCCAAATCTCTGATACCAAATGTTATGAAACCAGCTCCAAAATAGAATACAAGAGAGATCAACGCGTTAGAAATCAGCCACTTTGAGGGGGAAACCTCTAATACATTACATAAATGAATAATTCTTGGATGATACAAATGACAAAACCTCATTCTATATATAGGGGTCCATGGGGTCACAATATAATCCTAGCCGACCTAACAATAATAATGTAAGGGAACAACAATAACAATATGGGGGTTATAGGGGTACAACAATAAAAACAAAGGGGCTACACTAATAACAATAAGGGACTACACTAGTAATATGGGGAAATAACACCCATTGAGGCACAACTATGACTAGGTACATAATGTATAAGCAAGATATAACTTACATGAAAGATAAGAGGCTTCTTCAGATTGCTTCAAACTCTAGCCAAAGTACCTTACATGATAAGAGGGATTAGCATAAAAATTTTAAGTATTGGTTAAAACTGTAAGATTCCCTCTCGAAAATCTCCCAAAATGATCACTGTATTTTCTAAGTTTGATATAATTTTCTCTGTGAAACCTTTTTCCAAACAATTGGTTGATGGTAATGTTGTAGGTCAATTCATTCAAAATAACATATGATTACAAGAATGTATGAGGGAAGGAGAAAAATTACTTTATTTCTAAAATGAAGCTTCTTGTGCTAAAGTGCCATTAATTTGGCATTAAACAACCACATAGATCCTCTCTAAATAATATTAGGAATATATGTGATATCGATTACATTATGAATTTTTTCACATCATGTATAGGATTTAAGGAATTTCCATGTGTAGGGGAGGTAAACACGGGCATTAGGACTTACAAGAAGCTTCTTAGTGTCAAGGGAAATGAACTAGACCTAAAAACGAAATATATCTTCTTTAATGAATATTTGGTCTTAAGTTGGTATAAGGGAACCATATGATTATTTATCACCGCATATTAGAGTTAGTTTCTATGTTATGGTTAGGAGAGGAAAACAAGGGTCTTAGTCCCTAAATTAATATTTATCATGCTCAATTTCCATGAACGAGACTTCTAGCTGGTAATATGTGAATTTAGTATGTTTTTCATAATAATAATGTGTCCCATGGCCTTTACTATGGCCAAAGAAGGACATTAAAGAAAATGGAATTAAGCATTAAATAATTAGTGGCCATTAAAAAAGATTCAAACCATCACATAAATTATATTCTCTGAGGGATATTTGTTGGCCTCTATAAGGGATGTGTCTACCATTCAAAGGTTTTGCACACTATGATTGGGTCTTGGAGCCTCATCATTATACCTTAATGAAACTATGAGGGTTTCAAATCACATATGATGCTTACAATTTTAGGCTTGGTCAAAATAGGAGTGTCATAAGGAGCTTAGGCCTTATTTGAATATTTGATGATTAAGCTTTGGAAGCAGTTCTCAAATAACAACACATAACCTCTATAGGGGATCCTAGGCATATATGGGGTATATTTAGTGTCATTGGCATGTTTTACATAGTAATAATGGGTCTTAGGCTTGTACCATTGCAAATGGATGAAAACAATTGCCTCAATCCCAAAATGAAACTTCTTTGGCTGACGCTGCATGAAAAATACCATAAAGAACAACATAAATAATCTTTGATGGACTTTAGGCCTCCATCTAGGATATGGGTTCCAATATGAGATTTTCCACATCATATATGGGAGTTATGTATTATATATTGGCCAAGGAATGAAAAAGGTCCTTATGCCTAAAACAAGTCTTTCTAATATTTAATGTCCATGAACATAATATTAGAATGGAAATATGGGAAAAACTAGTATGTTTTACATAATAAGGATGGGTTTTATAGCCTCTACGATGGATATGGAAGGAAAAAAATATACTTAGTCCCTAAAAAAAAATTATTTAGTTCAAGGGATGTGAATAAGGCCTCAAATCACCAAACATATCCTATCTAATATATATCGAGTCTTTAGGTGTGATATGGGTGTTATTTGAAGGTTTTGTGTGACATATTCGGGTCTTGGGGCCTTTAAGTTTATCCTTAATATAATTAGGAGTATTTTTGAAATATGTATGGCACTTGGGACCTTAACCATGGTCAACGAAGGATCATAAGGCGCTTGGATCATATTTGAATATTCCCATGATCAATCTTCTTGAACAAGTAGTTTAATTACTACACAAAACATCCCTAGGGGATATTTAGCCTCTATGGGGGATCTTTTTCACCATGAGTATGGTTTACATGATAATAATGGGTCTTGGCAAATGTATTATCTCAAGGGCATGAGAAAAGAGGGACTTAGGCCCTAATTAAAGCTTCTAGAGTTCAAGGAACATGAAGTAACCCTCAAAAAACCACATATATACTCTCTAAGGAATATTTGGATTTCAAATTGGATATGTGAGGCATGGAATGTTATTACACATAATTAAAGAGCCACAAGAATTTTTAGTATGTATGTCTTTCTAATAATAGTGTGCACACATTCTAAGAATGTGAATGCATTATTAGAATTCGTGAACATTTTTGTAATGCATGTATCTATAGAATAATATGGATTTAGAGTAAACTTCTAGATTTATAATGTGTTATGAATTTTCTATGGCTTTAAGAAGTTTCAGAAGTTACGAATTTCTCCAATTTATTTTTTTGCTTGTCCTTCATCTCAAGTTCCATGGGCCTCACACTCCTTGGATAAAATGGTGAAGGGGAGCCTTGCCTCGATGGTGAAGGAAGGTCAAACTAATGTTGAGAATATAGGAATCCATCTGCAGTGTTAAAATTTAAAGACAAAAGGGTATTCAAAATTTTAATACTGTAGATGGATTCAGAGACCCCTTTGTCTCTAAATTTTAACACTGTAGATGGATTTAGAGACACCTATAGTGAAATGAAACATATTAGTATCAAAATTGTAATTTTCCATTTCCGGAGTGACACAATTAAAAATTACTAACATAAATGACTAATTCATATACTTTTTGTACTTATTATTTGGTCATATTTTTATTCTTGGACTATGGTAGTCATTTACGTTAATCATTATTAGTTTTGTCACTTATTAGCTAGTCATTTATTTTAGTCATGGACTAAATTAGCCATTTCAGTTAGTCGTTTTTAGTTTGGCCACTTATTATCTAGTCGTATATTTTATATCTAGATTAAATTAATTGTTTAAGTTAGTCATTTTTAGTTTAGCCACTTCAAATTGCTCAAATTTAGTAGTAATTCACTTGAAATAATTGCAATGACTAACTTTTTTAGTCACCTAGTCAATAATTTCATCATTTTCTACTAGTGATTGTATGCATCCTTTTTTTCATTAACTTTTTTATACCCCTTTATATTATATCCTTGATATAGTGACATGATGCCTCTCTTATGACCCCACATGCATTCTACAATGCACCTTTCTTCTTTTTGATATACATTGTAGATACATATTAGCTCTCCCATAATGAAATTACTCAAACCACACTCAAGAACATCTCACTATGATTTGTGGCATTTAATGGTCTAAAGCACATAAATATCCACCATGTTTTAGGAATATTGATTACATACATGTATATAAAATAACATATAAATTGATCAATAAGATGATGAAAAATAAATTGATGAATATTTATGAATAGGTTTTCACCAAATAATGTATTCAAGCACAAGTCTAGACCCTCTAGATGCAAGACCACTATCAAAAACCAAGGTTGGGACCCAAAATCTCAAATCAAGGGTGCAATCCCAACCTAGACATGCTTAGAAGAATAGGATGGACAAGTCCCAACGCATGCACTCTTAATGGAATAATAAGAAAGGATGAAATAACCTTTTGATTCACTATCATCTCACCAATAATATATGGGATATCACTCATAGATTATGTAAAATGCAACAACAATGGATTAGAGATAGCATTGATGCATTAAATGAAAAGAAAAGAGTATATAAAGAAAAAAGAGAAAAAGAAAAATAAAATAAAATAACCTAAAAAGAAATAATATTGAAAGTGTTTCAAATCAAAATGTCACTACTCATTAGATAGGTTTGTTCAATCATACAATTTAAGCATCATTGTACAATTTTAAATTTCTCTTGATAGGTTAGAAAATAAAGATTTTCCAAATTGTTTAATCTTGGCATATCAATATATAGGTAGAAATGAAATTGACTCAACTATTTAATATGGGTCGATGGGAGAAATGAGAATAGATGTAGGTTATAATTTTAAGGAAAAGATGATTTAGGGTCTGCAAGTCCAAATAAACCCTGCAAAATAATAAAAATTGTTAGATTAGTGACATGGGTAGGTAGACATGAAGAGAAGAAAGTGGAATGGAGGAAAGATGAAATTTACTCCAAAATCTTATCCTAAAAAAGTTCATGTGTTTTGAACAAAATGGGAAAAAACAAAGAAAAAAGGGTGTTTTATTCTAAAGTTGGGATAAAAGGTGTTTCATACCAAGCTCAGAAATTACAGTTCATTTAAAAGATATTGTGACATATATATGTCATAATTTTTATCCTAAGTCCCGAAAGCATTATATTCTCCTATATCCTAAGTCCTAAACTATACCCCCACCACACATATGCTTCCCGACCTCACTGTCAAATGTCATGTCCCATCGGTACTGTTAGTGTTAGTCTTTGCAGCCTTCCTCCAGTGATAAAAAATGCTCTTACAAAGTGATTTTAAGATGTCAAGGTCAAATTTTGTCATTTCAATGAGTCTTCAAGCAAAATTTGGTCACTGGGCATTAGGTCTAGGGTTTGCTTTTACTCTTGTCAAAGTTGTCCAAATGTCGGTCCATGTCACCATTCAACTGAGTGTACCATCATTCAGAGGGTTTTCATCATCATGTCAGGTTCCAATGGGTCATCTTACACCTTGTTCATGATTCAGTTGTGCCTAGGTAAGGTTCATTTCCCTCTCCTAGGGTTTTGGAGGTGATTGCTCTTGGATGGTCAAATTATCATCAAAACTTGTATCCTGATGTTCATACACCATCCCCTATCCTTAATGTACCTGATTAAACACTTCCCATCACTGAGATCCCCCAAATTCCTCATTTTTGCACAAACCCTAGTTTCTTGCTACAACTTGGCAATTTTCTAGACTAGGCCTGTGTTTTGCCCTTTTGGACCCCTTCCCCTCACTCAATTTCTGATATTCCACTTTCCCCTGCTTCCTAACATCCCTCCCTACTTCCCAAAATTTCCCCAAGAATTTATAAGCCCCTTATCCCCTTCATTTCGTTTCATTTCAACAAATCCCTTGTTCCACCCATCGGGATAGGTTTTACTCAAATGATGTTTCAAAGAAATAAAATATGAATTTTGGAACAATGAGAGAGGATTTTTTCCCAAACATGCCAAAGAAGAAAAACCTCCTTCAATTTTTACACAGGTGTCATGGTTTTAGAGAAATGTCAAAAATACAATCGCCTCGGGAGAATTGATGCACCTCTGAAGTGACCTTGGGAAAATCAAACTTTCTCCTAGCTTGGTTGGCCAAATGACTTGCTTGATGAGTCAAATGATAACTAGACACAAATATATTTCCAATGAGCTATCATGAGCTCAATTTGGAGTTGAGTAATACCTTCAAAAGTTGACTGCAACAGCACTCTGCCTTGAGGCAGCCTCATCTTGCACATTTTGACCAGTCTTGGGAGATTTGATTTTTGACAGGGTAAATGAACTCCAAATTGAAAAATTCCAATTGGGATGGAAATTAGACTCAATAAGATTTCCAATGAGCTATCATGTACCCAATTTGGACACCGGGAAGGCCTCCAAAAGCCTCCTGCAAAATGCACTATTTATGGCACGACGCATTGGGCTGATACTCCAGTTTTCTCATTGCTTTCAACGAAATCCCAAATTTCTTGGCTCCTCTGCTCCAAGTAAGTCAAATTGTCTTGTAATTTTCCATTGATCAGTTTTGGGTGTGGTTTCAAATATTGGTTGAAGAGTTTGAATGCCAAACATAAACCCTATCCTCTTATCAAAAATTGCTCTCTTAGGGTTTGGGTTTGATTGTTAAAGTTTGATTTTTGTGCCGAGTATTTCAAATCCCATTCCTCACCTATGGTTCCTTTCTCCTTCATTGTCATATTATCGTTGTCAATCCCTTATTCCCTAAACATCCCAAATCATTATTCCCAAGACCTATTTTCCCTATCCCTAAAACCTACCATTCCTTATCATTCTCCTTCTCTCATTTCACTTATAAGATCCTCAAGTCCCCAAGCAATCAAGTGATTGTCCTGGCATTTTAAATCTCACTTGATTGAATCAAATTTTTACCACTATACTATTTCCCACAGTTCACTTTTCCCATTGTCCTATATTCCTCACAATTCCTCAAATTCCTTTGGCACACATTTGGCATTGAAACAAAGGCACCAATTTCTCATTTTCAACAAACCAAATATCCACTTGACATACACATTGCAACACCATGACGGACACTGACACATTCAATGAGTGAGACAATGATTCCGACACCGAACTGCATGCACCAGGAGGGCACTGAAACGCCGAAAAAGGCCTAATCCACTTCAAATCTTCGCCGAAGCTTCTTTGGATGAGCATGGTACTTGATTATGGACCTCCAGCCCAAATTTCAAGGAATTTGGAGAAAATTTTGTCATTTTTGAATTTTTGGTCACAAAACAGGTTTTTCTGCCCGACGCGTCGCGCCACCTGACGCGCGCTTACGTTGGGGAGATCTTTTGGAGGAAAACTTTACATTTTTGGGTTTTTCATGATATATTATGTATGCTCAGGAATGGCTGAGAGATTTCATCAAGTTCTGGGTGGTCTTAAGGGCCAAAAACACCATGGAAATCACCTTTCTGCCACCTTTTGCACCAGCAGGAAGTACTTTTGGGAGATTGAAGTTTTTGAGGGGAAAATAAGCTCCAAATTGAAACATTCCACTTGGGTTGGATATCAGACATTCAGGGATTTCCATCGAGCTATCATGAGCTCAATTTGGACTTCGTAAAGTGCTCCAAAAGTAGGTCCAAAGTAGCGTAGCGCATAGAGCTTTGGAGCGCGGCGCATAGAGGAATTCAACCTATTTTTCAACTTCCAGCTCAGAAATTCGGCCAGTATTGACTAGTTTCACCTCTTGATGTAATTTTTGATCTAACTTGATGTAATTGGTAACCATGATGTAATTTTGGCATGTATTTACTTGTTCTAGATGATTCATTCACAAAAAAGTGAAAATCAAGTGAATGGATAAGTTTCCTAGCTTATAGAGGCAAGTTGTTTCGTTGCCTAGATTTTAGCTCCATGTTTAGAATTGGTTGAAACAGCCCCTAGAAGGATGAGCTTGACCCCTAGAGGCATGGGAAGGGGTTAGGATGGTCTATATGATGTATTTTATCAATCATTTTTAGAGGTTGGACTCTTGAGAAAAGTTTGGCACTCCATTGTATATCCATCTTTCAATTTTTGGCAACGGAAAAACCAGAGTTTTGCAGCACTTGTTGGGATTCTTGTGGCTTTTGAGTTTTGACGATGTTTCTTCTCATGTTATTGTAAGTTTCATTAATTTTATGTGTATGTCATTTCCATTCTCTCTGCTCCTAAATTAAACAAATGAGTAATTGAGGTAGAATTCATTGATATGCTGATGCTCTGCCTTAGACTTTTGTTTAGTTTTACATGTTTTTCTTCAGTTTGAAGAGAATCCTTGTCCTCTATTTCTCTCTTCAACTCCTCAGATGTCTATTAAATCCATTCATTTGATCCAAGACATCAAAGTTGTTGCCTACCTCGCCCCAGCTTGAACTCTGCAAGAAATTGGTCTCATCCCCTAGCCCAAAAATTGCCTTTCCCATTTTTCAACAAAACCTCCTAAAAATCAAAATCAAACGTTCCTATCTATTTACTAGCCTGAAATCAGTATCCATTATAGGTCATCTCAACCCCTTAGAAGACCTTTTGCTGAAATAGACCCGGAGAGAGCCCTCTCCTGTCCTCGTAGGGCTAGCTACGAGGCTAAGCTTGGTTTGATGTTGCCTTGAGTTTTACCTTATTTCAGCCTAAGGTAGATTCGAGCGCTAACATAGTGGCGACCATACTAGGGAAGAACTGGTTTTTTGGTTAGTGTTGTTTGATTTATAGCTACAGACGGAGCCTGAAATCACCCCAGGTAGTCTTCGAACTGCTCTTGCTCTGCGAGCGCATGGTAGATAAATGCTACTTCAGTCGATCTCTAGTTTAGCTTGTAATCGTAACACTTAACTTATAAATTGCCCCAGTACATGTATCAAGTTCAGATCTGATCGTTGATGGTGGACAACGATCAGATATCAGAAGGCTGAAATTATTCACCTAGCGATTTCACTGAAAAATCCAGACATCGATGCTTCATAGTGACTTCACTGCAGATAGATCAGTAGCTTTAAGATTGTCAAGATGGACCGGATCGCAAGAAGATATGCTCCCATGAGCCGAAATCACATCCCATGTTTTCCGAATAAAATGCCCAAAGTGGATTGGCTTCATAATTTTCCTATGTTTAGAAATGTGGAAGGTAATGACGCTGCTCTTCATGTGGTGAAATTTCACATTCATGTGCATAAATTAAAGATCAATTTTCCTGAAGACTGTTTGATGAAGATGTTTATGGCTACTCTGGAAGATGAAGCCCGATCTTGGTATGAAAGTTTGCCACTTGCTTCTATTTATTGTCTAAAAGATTTTCATACAATATTCTTTGAAAGGTATAAAGAATCTTGTTCATCCTTAATGTTAGTGCAGAATTGTTGTGAATATGTTCATAATTTCAATGAAGATCTTGAGAATTTTTATGGGGATAATGAATTGATGGATGAAGAAATCCTGGAAGCATTGTATGAAAACCCATTTCAGCAGCACACAGAAATCTTACAGGACACTTATCAAGATCAGCAGGTTGAAGATGGCCATATGATTGAAAATGATGAAATAGAAAGTTTTGTTTCAGATCTGCCTATAGAAGAAGACATCATGCAGAGAGGTCAAGTTTCAATTGCAGATTGTGATAATGTCAAATCAGCTATTTCAGATCCAGATTCAGATCGTGATGATCAAGAATACCTTGTGCAAAACTCTACTGTTGAAATCCTCTGGGATGCAGAAGACAGAGTTGTGAATCCAAATGTTCCTATTTGACTAGAAGACAGCCTTCATGAGGAGGTAATCCAGTTAGTTCATGAACAACAAGATGAGATCTTTTTTCAACTAAGTGAAAAAGTTTCTCTTGTTGAATTTATGGTAGATGATAGAAATGATAGTGTTGGGTTTCAAGAATCATCTGAAGTTTCTTTTCTCTTGATTGATGGATGTAATGAGAATCTGGCTGTCATATCATATGAAGATGACTTACAATATATTCAAAGCATGTAAGATCACAGACTGCTCTGATTCCCTATCGCATTCTTTCCTTCTATGTCTGTACTTTGAACAGAGGAGATCTGCTCATCTATTTGTTCAGTTTTTTTTTAGAACCAGGAACATATTTTTATTGAAGTAAATTATGAAGGAAGATCAGAATCAAAAGATAAAGACACCTTGTTTCTTCAGCAGGAGGTAAATCTTCATGTTTTTCGGGATCCACTGGAAAATCTATTACAGTCAGCAGTGAAGGTGATTATTGCAGTAGTCAGTGATGAAGAAGATCATGGTCAATTATGTTTTTTGATGCCTAGTTACCAGTAATTATTGTTGACTAGGAGATCTGATCAGGAGAATCAATCAAGAAGGCATCTGCTTGATTGGTTACATTGGAAAGCTCATTACACATGATTGTACATATTTCATCAGTATGCAGGTGGTTGTCATCATGATTTTAATTCTTAATGGACTGCTGCCTTTTTTCAAAAAGCTTTGTAAATTCTTATCTTAATTCAGTCATGAGTCATTTGTGGTTTTTAGTTCATATTTTAAGTCTTTCGTTGATTTTGTACTGCAAATTCAACATCTGGTTGCATATCAGGATTCCTATAGCCCAATGCTAGGTTAAAATCGGTCTGCTCATCATGAGGGTCAAGTTTCAGCACTCTGCTGAGCTTACCATCCCATTGGAGTCAATGTTAGTGGCCGGGCCTTTTGGCATCTCCTCTAGGTGACCGTGTACCTTTACAAAGTGATTTTAAGATGTCAAGGTCAAATTTTGTCATTTTAGTGAGTATTCAAGTAAAATTTGGTCACTAGGTATTAGGTCTAGGGTT
The DNA here is from genome assembly GCA_034641835.2 of Pinus albicaulis. Lineage (NCBI taxonomy): Eukaryota > Viridiplantae > Streptophyta > Pinopsida > Pinales > Pinaceae > Pinus > Pinus albicaulis. The sequence continues at coordinate 901,729,941 of CM076570.1, forward strand.
TGTTTTCACTCTTTTCAAAGTTGTCCAAATGTCGGTCCATGTCACCATTCAGATGAGTGTACCATCATTCAAATGTTTTTCATCATCATTTCAAGTTCCAGTGGATCATTTTACACCTTGTTCATGCTTCAGTTGTGCCTAGGTAAGGTTCATTTCCCTCTCCTAGGTAGTTTTCGGAGGCATCACCTCAGACTGGCCAAATTATCATCAAAAACTTGTAATCTCAGTCTATGCATACACTTCATCCTTAATTGCATCAATTAAACACTTCCCATCACCTATAGGATCCCCAAATTTCATTTTTGCACAAACCCTAGTTTCTTGCTACAACTTGGCAATTTTCTAGGATAGGCCTGTGTTTTGCCCTTTTGGACCCCTTCCCCCCACTAAATTTTTGGTATTAGGCTTTCCCATGCATCCTAACATCCCTCCCTACTTCCCAAAATTTTCTCGAGAATTTAGAAGCCCCTTATCCCCTTCATTTTGCTTCATTTCGACAAATCCCTCGTTCCACACATCGGGATAGGTTTCACTCAAATCATGTTTCTGAGTAATAAAAGATGAATTTGGAAAAATGAGTGAGGTTTGTATCCAAACAATTCCAAAGTGTAAAAACTCCCTCTCTTCACTTTTTACACAGTGCTTTATTTTTAGAGAAATGTCAAAAATACACCGCCTGTGGAGAAATGATGCACCATGAAGGACTCTAGAAACTTTTTTTGCTGGCCAAATGACTTGTTTGATGAGTCAAATGATAACTAGACACAAAGAGCTTTCCAATGAGCTATCATGAGCTCAATTTGGAGTTGAGGAAGACCTTCAAAAGTTGACTGAAACAGCACTCTGCCTTGAGGCAGCCTCATCTTGCACATTTTGACCAGTCTTGGGAGATTTGATTTTTGACAGGGTAAATGAACTCCAAATTAAAAAATTCTAGTTGGGATGGAAATTAGACTCAATAATATTTCCAACGAGCTATCATGCGCTCAATTTGGACACCAGGAAGGCCTCCAAAAGCCTCCTGCAAAATGCGCCATTTATGGCGCGGCGCATTGGGTTGGAGCGCGGCGCATTGGGCTGATACTCCAGTTTTCTCAGTGCCTTCAACGAAATCCCAAATTTCTTGGCTCCTCTACTCCAAGTAAGTCAAATTGTCTTGTAATTTTCCATTGATCAATTTTGGGTGTGGTTTCAAAGATTGGTTGAAGAGTTTGAATGCCAAACATAAACCCTATCCTCTTATCAAAAATTGCTCTCTTAGGGTTTGGGTTTGATTGTTAAAGTTTGACTTTTGTGCCGAGTATTTCAAATCCCATTCCTCACCTATGGTTCCTTTCTCCTTCATTTTCATATTATCGTTGTCAATCCCTTATTCCCTAAACATCCCAAATCGCTTATTCCCAAGACCTATTTTCCCTATCCCTAGAACCTACCATTCATTATCACTCTCCTTCACTCATTTCACTTATAAGATCCTCAAGTCCCCAAGAAATCAAGTGATTGTCCTCGCATTTTAAATCTCACTTGATTGAATCACATTTTTACCACTATACTATTTCCCACAGTTCACTTTTCTCATTGTCCTATATTCCTCACAATTCCTCAAATTCCTTTGGCACACATTTGGCATTGAAACAAAGGCACCAATTTCTCATTTTCAACAAACCAAATATCCACTTGACATACACATTGCAACACCATGACGAACACCGACACATTCAATGAACGAGACAGTGATTTCGCCACCGAACTGCATGCACCAGGAGGGCACTGAAACGCCGAAAAAGGCCTGATCCACTTCAAATCTTGGATGAAGCTTCTTTGGCTGAGCATGGTACTTGATTATGGACCTCCAACCCAAATTTCAAGGAATTTGGAGAAAATTTTGTCATTTTTGAATTTTTGGTCACAAAACAGGTTTTTCCACCCGATGCGTCGCGTCACCTGACACGCGCTTATGTTTGGGAGATCTTCTGGAGGAAAACTTTAAATTTTTGGGTTTGTCACGATATATTATGTATGTTCAGAAATGGCCGAAGCATTTCATCAAATTTTGGGTGGTCTTAAGGGCCAAAAACACCATGAAAATCACCTTTCTGCCACCTTTTGCCCCAGCAGGAAGTAGTCTTGGGAGAATGAAGTTTTGGAGGGTCAAATGAGCTCCAAATTGACAAATTCTACTTGGGTTGGATAACAGACATCCAGAGCTTTCCAACTAGCTATCATGAGCTTGATTTGGAATTCGGGAAGTGCTCCAAAAGTAGGTCCAAAGTAGCGCGGTGCATAGAGGAATTCAGCCTATTTTTCACCTTCCAGCTCAGGAATTCGGCCAGTTTTGACTAGTTTCACCTCTTGATGTAATTTTTGATCTAGCTTGATGTAATTTGGTAACCATGATGTAATTTTGGAATGTATTTACTTGTTCTAGATGATTCATTCACAAAAAAAGTGAAAATCAAGTGAATGGATCAATTTCCTAGCTTATAGAGGCAAGTTGTTTGGTTGCCTAGATTTTAGCTCTTTGTTTAGAATTGGTTCAAACTTCTCCTAGAAGCATGATCTCGACCCCTAGAGGCATGGGAAGGGGTTAGACTTGTCTATTTATTGTATTTTCTTCGTACATTGTGTGGTTGGACTCTTGGGAAAAGTTTGGCACTCATTGTACATCCATTTTTCGCTTGGCAAAGGAAAGACCGCAGGCCTTAAAGTGCAAATGGGATCCTTGTGGCTTCTGAGTTTTGATGATGTTTCTTCTCATGTTATTGTAAGTTTCATTAATTTTATATGTATGCCATCCTTCTCTATGTTTTTGAATTAAACAAATGAGTATTCGAGGTAGAATTCATTGATTTGCTGGTGCTCTGCCTTAGACTTTTGTTTAGTTTTATATGTTTTCATCAGTTTTAAGAGGATCCTTGTACTCTCTTGCCCTCTTCAGCTCCTCAGAAGTATTTTCCATCCATTTATTCGATCTTAGACATCAAAGCCATTGCCTACCCTGCCCCAACTTGAATTCTACAAGATCTGGCCTCATCCCCAAGCCCAAATTTGTTTTTCCCTTTTTCAACAAAAACCCCTAAAAATAAAAATTAAACCCTCCTATTTGTTTATCTAGCCTAATATCAGTTGTTTTTATCGTCATCTCAAGCCCCTTTTGAATATTTTCATTGAGATTGACCCGGAGAGAGCCCTCTCCTGTCCTCGTAGGGCTAGCTACGAGGTTGAGCGTGGTTTGGTGTTGTCCTTCTTCTGCCTTATTTCAGCCTAAGGTGGATTTGGGAATTAACAAGTACCAAAAATCACACACCTTTCATCACATCCCCGCACTTATCTATCATCTGACAGTCCACGATATTTTTCGCCCCCCCCCAGCCTCCGAACGTTAACGACGAAGGCGGGGGGTCTAGAAATAATGGCTTCGATACCACCTCCATCAAGCATGTCACGCCCAAATTGTTTCCGTACCCCCCCCCCCCCCCCGTCCAATACTACTTACCAGGTACACCCCCCTTCGAAAAGCGGTTTCCACTACAAGCTAAACCATTGTGCCTATTTGATCATTGTATAACCATTAGCCATTACTGTTTCACCGCATAAGCTCCCACCTGTCCCCTCCATCCAATAAAATGTGCTCCCGCCACAAACCCATTATACAATTAATGGCTCAGGAAGTTACCCAACGGGCCCGCGCCATGTCAAACGGTCGCCCAATCATGCTATAAAACCAAAATTCTTCACCGATGGCAAGGTTTACCATTTTCATTGTATTCAATTGTTATAGGTGATCAGTTTGTGAAGAATTTACAACAAATACAGGTGCAGAAAAGTGTTCAGTTATCCACAGAAGCAATCAAAATCCCTTTTCTTTTTCCCAATCCCCATTTTGATCTACAACACCTCCCTTTCTGAATTCCCTACTTCTTTTCTCTCATTCTTCTCTGCAACATTCAAAGGCATACCTAGATTATTCACAAAATACAGGATGCCTCCAAATAAGGATAAAAAACCCTTCAATCCAATGGTTTACCCTCATGTAGACCTGGATCATTTGGCTTTGGCTGATAGAGATTAAAAAATCCATGAGACAAAGTTGAACTTCAATTTATTCGATTTCTACTTTTGGCTTGAGGATAAAATATTAAATGAGGTTGATGATATAGGATTATGGGAAACCAAATTGCCATAATACATTTTCCCAAAGACTCATAGTTGCCCTGAATTCATTAGGAAATGCCATGCATGTTATGGCAACAATCAAAGAGCTTTAGTGACCCCAACAAGAGAGGTTCTGTTTAATTTGAATTCCCAATCAATCCAGCAGATGATGCAGGCTCCCACTATTGAAGAAACCATCCCTTTCTCTTATGAAGCTCTTAGAGAATTATATCAAAAGTTGGAATTTGCCAGCAGAGCTAAAAAATTAGAGCTTTTCATGGCCACTGATGCCCAAATGCCCAAAAATAATCCTCCATACCCTTCATCCACTTTCCCTGATAGGACCCAACATATTGTTACTGTCTTGTCATATTTTCTAGGGTATCATACAGACCAGTGGGTAGATGAGGCCATAATTTTTTTTTTGTCTATTCTTTCCTCATATTCTAAGAACTTGATCATGTTAAAATTTATCCAATTCCTTGTCGATGCCATCCATGATCAATTCCTAAAGTTTCACACAGAGGAAGTGTTCAATTACGCTTCAGTTTTGGTATACATTTTTGTTTATTTTCAGGCCAAAAGATTCCAGTTTGAAATGATAAAGTTTAATGATGACTCTCAGCCTCAACCAGTCACCTTTGTGACCACTTTTCTAGTGAAGAAGCAGCATAATTATACATATAAGATTCTTTTTGATTCATTTGTACATCCAACAATGAATATACTTAGTAGTACAACAGATCTAAGGATAAATGAGGAAATCAAGAAGATTATGCAGTTGATAGATCAAGTGATAATAGGAGATTGGAACTTGTACCAAATTTATACAAAGATCAGAATCTATGGATGTGAGTTAGCCCCCTACAAGTTTCCAAATTTCCTCCCCATGAGGATATTTGCCTTGGAATACATAAGACAAATGATCAATGCAGATGAAGTTCACTTTGTCTCTAACAAGAAGAAATCCCAATTTAGGATTAAGTCCCAAATTGGCCCTTTTATTTGTAATAGCAAGGCAGCAGGAGAGGACGCTGATAAGCTATTGAAGGAGATGAAATTCAGTCACAGTTTCACCTATTCTTATGACCCATTGGGGATCATCTAAAAGAAAAGGGTGGAGAAAAAATCAACACCATATATTCATACACACAGGCCTGAGATAGAACAATATATGAATCAAGTATTGTGGGAAGAAAATACACTGCAAGAAGTTGAAGAATAGTGATCTCCACCTCTAGTATTCAAACCCCTACTCTACAGGAAAAGAAGACCACAGAAGACAAAGAAGACAAGGGAAAAGAATCAGAGAAAGAGACAGAGAGGAAGATACCAAGAGATGTCTGATATGGAGACTGATATATCAAGAAGAGAATTTAAAAGGAAATATATAAAAAGAGCTAGAGTCCATATAGACATTGAACAGAGCAATGAAAAAGAACAACAAATAGTCATCACAATAAGGGATTCTCTAATTTCATCTCCAGTAGGTGGCTAGACCATTTTCTCCACATCTTCTGCTACCATTCCTTTCCAGCTGCAGAACTTACAAACTCCCACATCCACTGCTACTAAAGGGGGAAAGAAGGAAGAAATCTTTCATACATTCAAAGAGATCAAGAGGAAGAATGAAATTCTAAACCATCACCTACAACCATTTATGGAAATAGACAAGTAGTACACAGAGTAGGATTTTACCATCCTTTGGTTCGGAGAAAGGGGAAATGAGAATGGCTTTCTTACAAGCACATATCTCTCATCCCAAAACACCTACAGACTACAAGCACACTTCTTTTGAATATGATGTAAAATAAATTCATCCAATAGATCATATGGAGATGCATAAGCAAACTGGAGAAATTATTTACACCACTTTGACCAGCATTGCCATGAGCTTGTCCAAACTGCAGGTATCTTCATCTAATTTTCAAAATTAGCTAAATATGGATAATATACCTTCTCTAGCCAAAGAAACAAGAATCAAATCATTGGAGGATTTAGTAGTAAATATTGGGTATGACCCAACAAATGTGGAGGTTGTGGAAGAAATATTGAAGAAAAATAATGTTGATATAGCATCCCTCATGAAACATCTCAAACAATCTGCAACTGAAGACCCCTTGAAAAAATACATTGAATAAAATGAAGCACAAAAGGCTGAGATGATGAAGTTGATCATGGAGCAGTCTGCATAGTTAAAGAAGATGGAGACAGAAATGGAAAAACTAGTGAAAGAAAAGGAGAATGCAGAAATGGCCATTGTTCCATTAGAGGTTGTCCCAATTGCATCCATTCCTACAACAACACCATCAACAACAGACTCATCAGGTGGTGCAGAGAAACTAGCAAAAGCTATGGAAAACATGACCTTACAGACAACAGAAATCAAAAATCTTGAAGTAGAAATCAACACTCTTAAGGATTTGGAGAAAATTTCAGACAATGCCCATGAGATTGAAATACATAGAGCTCATAAATAGATTGAGAAATTAATCGAGGCAGAGAGTGAAACTACTATTGGATAGACTATTGGCTAGGCCAAGGAAATTATTTGGACTAGTATTATTGATTCCATGAATGAGATATGGCCCTCCATCCAAATAATTTTTTAACAGAGGGATCTAACTGGATTAATAATTGTTTCCATAGACAAAGCCAATAGAGAGCTAACAAGCATGCCTGAAACTGCAAATAACATCATCAAATTCTTGAATTCCAAGAGAAATTTTGAATTGGAACCACTGGCAGTGGAGGACAGGAAAACAACCATCTTGGAAGTCAAGAAGGTACTTAAAAAAAAGAGCTTAGTCACACAGGTAGAAGAAAAATGTCTTCAGTTACAAATTGGTGTCAGCAGATTCTTTAATAGAATTGAACAACTGATCAAAAGAGGACTGCCTTCTCTTTTTGTAATAAATGATAAACTCATGCACATGTCATATTATGTCAAGAAACTGAAGGATATTTCCAAAGATACTACAAAATTTGTAGGAATCAAAGGTTCAATCACTAGAAGAGCCTTCTTAGAGGCTATGGATAACAATTTGTACATTCAACATGAAATCAAGCATATTTTCCAGTTAAGGCCAACATTCAAGAAGTATAGAGAGACAGATGAAATCTACAGGAAGCTAATTAGAATCAAGATTCTGAATCCTCAACAATGGGAGAAGTTGTGTGACTACCAGGAAGGGTGACAACTCATCACATCAGTGGAAAAACCAACTCAGCTCATCAATTAATTCTGCAGACCAGTGTATTAGTTCAACATATCAACCTTAGATTTTCTAGCTCAAAAATGGACTACATCACATAGCAACGGCTTTAGGGAGATTACAGCCACTTGTCACAGCTATTCTAACGTGTCCACGTGTTTGTCACATTTATCAATTTTCAATTATCATCATAATAAATAGCAGATTTCCCATGTAGATATGGCAATCACTAGGAAACAGTTAAATATTGCATTTCTATTCAATATTAAGGGTTGCACCCGAGATTGTAAGATTTTTCTATTTGAGAATTGTAATTTTGGAGCTGGAGCATCAATAATAAAAGACCATTTTGCAAGATTCTTGAGTTGTATTTTCCTGGTGATGTATTTTCTTTACTATGTTTAATTTTTCCACTGTTATTTATTTCAGTGTATCACTTTGATTCTAATTGTAAAATAGAAATCTGAAGATTGAGATTTGTTGCATAGAGCACCTTAATTCTGGCTGTATTTACAATATAAATATTTTTCTTCTGAGGTCTGGTTAAAAAATACTTAATTTCTTTTTAACCATAAATGAAATCACTCTTCTTTCATTCCACTGTTCACTATGTTTTAGAGATCTAGTAAATACAATTAGCTTGCCTTGCAATTGCTCTCGAAAAATTGAAGGAAACACCCAGCCTATTGTGACTCCATAGCATAATGGAAATAGTTTAAAGATATCCCATAATCCAACCAAAACTATCAATCAAAAAAGAAACCTTCATAATCAATTTAACTAGCCTAATATGAGAAAAAATTAAAAACAAAGATAAATCTTAAAGAGAGATCCCTCTCTAAGTCTAGGAGGGCGAGATCCTAGGCTCCAAAGTGGTTTGATGTTTTCATTTTATGATTATTCTTGCCAATCTAAAAATTATAGAATGATAACATAGTGGCTACCATACTGGGGACTAAACTGAAAAAATTGTATTTTCACTCGAATTCAGAAAACCCAAGTTAAAAGCATTGTAAGATAGAAGTATTTTTTAAAGATCGGTTTCTTTCTGTTTTTGAAAATAATCAGTTTTTCTTATGAATTTTGGCTCCTAAAAGAATATCTACTAGATCTCGTCTTGATCCAAATCCTCCTCCTATAGTGGATAATCCTGAGAAAATTTTAAGGAAAAGTCCTAGAAATTAAAGTCAAACTAGTAGCAGAGTTATCCACAAATCAAATTCCCTCCCTGAAAACGTTGTAACTTTACAAGATATTCAGTTTGATTTACATTTTGAATAAGGCTTATTTAGGAGAAAATCTGATAATTAGACTAACCAAACAGTACTTGATCCATCTATATTGCTGCAAACTCCAATCAGAGAATCTTACTCACAAATTCAATTTGATATTCAACTTCTCTAGGATTTTGATACTCTCCAAGGTTTGGTAACAGTGTTTACTTCAACTGTTGATGATTCCTACCTCCAAAAATATGTAGAATAAACTGCATCTACTATAGAAGCTTCTTCAATTGCTTCTCAAACTGTCCATTTTAAATCAGCTAGTCCCACTACTTCCACAATCCCCACCAATTCTTTTGTTCATCCCCATACTCAAACCTTTACACAAACATCTTCTCCCACTATCCATCCTACTTCATCCACTAGTCACCTTCCTTCACCACCTCCACCAATCATGGTAGCCAGATATGCTCCATTTGTGCTGCCAGCACCTTTGCCACCTATGCCATAGGACCACCAATCTAAAATTACATTATATGATGGAACTAGTCCTATAAATTCCCAACAACAAGTTTACAAAATGAATGATTGTTTTTACCTACAAGAGGTAGATGAATAAAGTGTGAAATTAAGGATGTTTGCTTAGAGCCTTAGTGGAGAAGTTAGGAAATGGTTCAAATATTTACATGTAAACAGTATCAATGACCTCCCTGCATTCCATCAAACATTCCTAGATAGGTGGAAGTAAAAAAGAACCCTTTTCAAATATTTTCGGAATATGAAAATATTAGAAGAGCTTGAGCTGAAAGTATTTAGGGCTATTGTACCAGATTCAACAATTTATATAATGCAATACCTGCTCACATAAAACCACCACAAGGTTTAGCATTGGTAAAATTCCCTGATGGTTTTGAACTAGAAATGTCTTTGGAAAGAAAATCATCCACATTAGAGGAAATGAAAAGAGATGCAGTGAGTGTAGAAGAAAACTTGTTAGAAAATAGAGCTAGAATGATAACTGAAAGAACAATCACTATAAAAGAAGAACCTTCAACTTCCACATCTGATGCTAAAATAGAATCATTGGTTAGAACTATGGAGAGAATCAATTTAAATGAGATAAACATTCCTAGGGAAAATCAACCACCTCCTAAAAATAGAAACCAGAACCCTAGGAGAAATCCTCCTAATATAAGACGGAGAGTGTAATATCCCAAAATGGGAACAGCTACACTATTGGGAATATTTTGAGTTATTACCAATGTGGATCTTCAGCAAATCATGAGCCTAAAAATATAGATCAGCTCATTAGATGTAAAATAACATCACAGTAGCAGATGAAAGGACCTCAACAGGTAGATGGCCTATATGCTCTTTCCCAAGTGGGGAAATTCAACAATACAGGGCATAAAACAACTATCTTTAGTAAATTTCACAATAACAGTGGATACTGGGACTTGTATCCCTTATTTTAGTCAATATACAACCCACTTGCAGAATTGGAGGTGAGACAAATGAAACTAGCTACATTAAACAGATCTCCCCAGCTCAATACAACTTCAAAACACCCCGATCCTATGACTTCTCTACAACAGAATTTATGAATACTGTGAGAGCATAATTCCCATGAGGTTTTCTACATATAAATGATTAAATAATACTTATATAGAGTTTATATTAATCAAACAACAGATAAATGGAGGTTTAACCTCTTTTACACAAGGAAAAAGACACCCGACAAGGGTTTCCAGCAATATTCATGTACAAAAAGTAGTACTACAGAAAATAACGCAGTTTACTGCAAATCTGCATTAAACATGACTGAATATAGCATAAAATCACTGAATAATATAGAAAATGGCCAAAGGCCCCTCTTATTATATCTCCTGGAGGGAAATGAACACCTCCTCCTCAAAGACTAGCACAAAATCTCAGTGTGCAACCCTGCTACTGCTACACCTGCATAAATGACAAAGTTTCTGAAGGGAGTTGTGAGTAGGTGAGTATGGCTGAATGGCCCTAAGACAAATTATGAATTGAAGCTCAGATCCTTCCCTCTTGATCCCTTAAGCAAGCTGACCCAAAGAGAGGATGGAATTCCCGCACAGGAATTCTTTACACTAAGTAGTGCTACAACCACAATTAAATAGCTAAAGCATGCAAGAAGTCAAAATACCAAAGATAGTTGAATAATAAATGATCTCTTTGATGCTATGCCCTCATTTTTATCTTTGGTGAGCCTCCTCACCCCGGACCCCACACATTGTTGAGGTGACTTCCTAGTGAAGATTCCTCCAAAACTGCGCTGCCCTAGTTGGCTTTCCTCCTCTTTGTAGTAGCGTTGTTGACTTGGTTAACTGGGACTAATCCACCTGCAATGCCTCTTTTCACACTAATGGATCTTCAATCCGGTTCTCATATGTGTGTCTAGGTTGATCCTTGTTCACACTTGGAAGTGTAAAACCATCTCCTAAAGTGATCTCCTTCCTTACTAAGGTGGCATTTATTCATATCCTTATTTTCCATGGGCCTCTTTTCCCATTTATTCCTCTCCTAAGTGAAAGCATCAAAATCTAATATTCCAATTTTCTTATGTGCAAATTTTGGAATATTACAGTCCTCCCCTCCCAAATGTTGCTTGTCCTCAAGCAACTGCAAGGATTGGACTGAAGAGCATCCTCTTCCCCCCTATAGAAACCTCATAGTATGAAATCCTCCAAGGATCAAGGTGTTGCATCATCAATATGTCTTCAAGTTTCCCTTCCCAAGTGTGCAAGCCATCTATTGGGGGACATCCCAAATAGATAACTTTATGTGACAGTGAAACAACCATGGAGGCAACAATGGGTTGTTTGAAGGTCCTCTTGAAGCATGAGGGCTGATATAGATTGGGATTCATCATCCCCATTTGAATCTCTCCTCCCCAAGCTATCAACCAAACAAAATGAGTCACCCTCCAGGATGGAAACTCATGAAGGATCTCTTCCACCTTGAGCTCATGCAGAATAGGTGGACTGAAAATTTGAACATGGTAGACAAGATAGCCTACCCCATGCTATCTTCCTCTCCACTTAATATGAGTGTAGAGAATTTTCTGATCTTGGGCTGCAATATTGTTTCCCTCAATTGGCAAGAAGGGAACTAGACCTCCAAAGGTCCCTCTCTCAGCGCTATGAATCAAGCTAGCCCAACCCATCTCATACATGATGGATAAGAAATCACCACCATATGGCATCCCATCCATCTCATGGTCCTTCTCATTAAGAAACAAATATTTTGTTGTAGAGGTCATGTCTCTTCCCATGCTCCCCTTAGAACACGTAATGCAAAAATTGTGGGGATGCTCCTCCCCCAAGAACACATCCACCCCATGCATTTCTCTTCCAATCATTCTCCTTATAAAAGCAAGAATAAGATCAGAAAATAGGATCATGATCAGCATCATAATGAAAGAAAGACTAAAGGTTTTATGTGGTGCTGGAAAGTACCAACAGTCTCCCAAGTGGTCACAGCGCAGTATTCCCCACTGCAGCTTCAGACAGTAGCATGGCAAGTGGTTTCTTGACAAATGGCTAGTTGTGTAAGTCATCACACCCACTAGTAAATAGTAGATGGCTAAATATATCAACTGAGCATACAAGGACTAACCAAACACTCGCCCCAGATCATCTAGTAGATGGTTGTCTCCATCATAATAGCTGGCCAAAAATGGTCCCTTGAGCCTAAAGAAAAACTTGCCCCTTTGTAGATAAATGCACTGCAATGAAATGGTAAGAGCATGCAAATATTGTGTTGAATAATCAATAAATGCAAAAACAGAATTCTTACGATGTAATGAAAGTAAGAAGGTGACAGGATCCATAAATGAGCCCTCCATAATGATATGACATACTCGTATGAAGAGGAATAAACCATATGCTACCTGAAGATCTCCCTCCTCATGCTTAGAAGTCCAAGCCAAGAAGGAAATACTACAGCAACAGAGGAATCCATCCACTACTCTATCAGTCTTACCTCCATGTCCACCAAGTGCATCAGATGTGAAGTGATCCTGGGAACACTCCATCAACAAGCTCCTGCTCCAAAGTGACAGAGTTGTTGGCCTATGCAAATAGGCTCCTGCCAACTCATAAATCCATTCTCTAACATGTCCAATGTCAAATATTCCTTCCCTAATGTTGCCATCTCCTCCCATTGCAACATCATGCAAAATGTGAGAGCAACTCTGCCTTTGCTCTCTCTCAATCCTCCAAAGCAACAAATGTTTTTGCTGCTCCATCATACCTCCATCATACAACTCATGTGGTGAAAACATAATGATTACATCATCATAATGCATCCACACTCTTTGTTGCCCCATGATGCAAGTACCTTGCCAAGTTCTCTCCTCCCACATACCCTTGGAAAAAGGATATGTCTCATGATGGCAAAACTCTCTCAAGAGTAGCCAATGCAGTTTTGCCTCTTGTTGCCCAGTATCATAGATTTTCAAGTATCTCTTCAGCTCCTTACTCTCTATCCACATCCACTTATCCACCGATGGATTCCTCCTACCATTCTCCATCTTAGTACTCCACCAAAGAAGATTACCATCCTCCCATATCAGATTTTTCTCCTTGCATTCCATGGGATGCTGAAATGCAACTCCTTGGAGATCTCTTAGAAAATATCTCTCACTGATGATCATATTTAACCCATAAGGATCCAAGTGGGTTGAAGGCAAAGCCTCTTCACTGCTACCTCTTGAAAGTGTTGTAACCCTCCTCCAGGGTGTTTTGGCTATCTCATGTCTCAACTCCCGGATGAATATTTGATTCTGCGTGAATTTGTTTGGAGCAAAGTTCACTCCATCCTCCAAGAATTCACACTCCACCCTCAAGGGTTGTGTGTTGGGAAAAATACTGAGAGGGGGGGGGGGGTGAATCAGTATTTACAGCATATTCAAAACTTTTTACTTTTTCATTCCTTAAAACCCATATGCTACTTTGCTGAAGCCAACTAGCGTATACACGCGGATATCCTTCATAAAACTCGCGTATACACAGAGATCTAATTATGCCATTAGTTCTTCACTTATATCATTCCATCATTCATTCATTAGATGTTCTATAAACAGTAAACATGTGCAGTAAGAACAGAATAAACCATCACACAAAGCATCACACATGAACACCGGGATTTTTAGGTGGAAACCCAAGTCGGGAGAAAACCACCGCTGCAGTTGCTCGGCCTTCAATATTTTATTATAGAGAAAACATCTTACAACATATGTGCTGGCGCAGACTTGACCAGCACGCAGGCACCCACCTGCGCTCGTTTACCAGCCTCTCCTGGAAGGGAGCTCCAACCCCCTGACTCGTTTACCAGCCTCTCCTGGAAGGGAGCTACGACCCCCCGCTCTCGTTTACCAGCCTCACCTGGAAGGGAGCTACGACCCCCTGACTGAAGGCTACAACCCTCAGCACCACCTTGGACCACGTTTCATCAATTTTCACACTGGATCCAACAACTTCAATAGAACACCACTTGCAGGCCACATTTCATCATATTTTCAGACTGGACCCTTTCAATACTTTTAAGCACAAACATACATCACCAACAGATACTTATCAACACAGATCAGATAGCAGAAACACAGCAGAACAGATCAGATATTTCATACCCTTTGCTTCAGCAAACCCTAGTTTGCATACGCACTTTCACTTCACTGATGTCGCGTATATATGCGCTTCCGTCCACACAAACCAGCGTATACCTCAGTGTATATTTTATTGCGCATACGCGCTTTCTCTTCGCTGAAGCCGCGTATATACGCGCTTCCTCCGCGGCGAAGTAGCATATAGATCTTCAATCATTACAGAGCAGCATACTTCATCAGATCAGATATTCAGTTCAGATCTACCCTTTTGCTTCAGACAGATGTTCGCCTAGATGCTCGCCTCATCACAGATCTAAGCACTCCATAAACAGATCTAGCAAATACAAGTACATTTCAGATCTAGAGATCCCGCTTCATCATTTCTTCATAAGTGCATCATAGATTCAGATCTATCATCAAACCTTTACCCTTTCCATACAGATATACTTCACAGAGAAGTATTCATTCAAGCTTAGACATCTTGCACCCACACTCATGATTTGCACAATGAATTTCTTCTCCTTATATAGGTTTACCCTTTTTCAATACCATGAGCCAAAACCACATTACTTCCGATGGTATTCCTGGACGGGGTCATTTAGACGAATCATTATCCAATACAATGGGTCAATACCATGGTGGTTACCCCTGGTTTTTCACTTTTTGAGCGCTTTTGCCCATACGCGACTTGGCACGTTCTTTTTCGCATGCATACGCGACTTCCCCTAGACATATACGCGTATGCCTTGAGACATACTCTTTTCATCATAGATTTAGCACATGCTGACTTCTTTTCTTCACTGCCTTCTGTACACACTGTAGATACATCATATTTAGCTCATCAAGAACATATTCTATCAAGCACAACTTCATCAAGTAAGTTGTCATCATCTTCATCAAATGGGTTGCCATTTAAGGACAACACTCAGCACCATATTGCTAACAAACATCATATCACATCAGATTTACATCATTTACCAAGTTCAACAAGTCAAGAATAACTTCATCAGGTGTATTGCCATCAAGGACAACACATGTCAACAGTCGCATGTCTTCATCTTCATTCAATGGGTTGCCATCAAGGACAACACTCTGCATCATATTGCCAACAATCTCCCCCTTTGGACTTGATGGCAACCACGATGGTGTTTGGTTACCACAACAGATAGGTACATTAAGAATACAATGACACCATGTCACTCTCTCCATTTTTGACACCATTCTTTCTCTTCATACAAACACCATGTCATTCTCCCCCTTTGACATCAAGGGCAAAGGGCGGACCAAAAACCAACATACTCTCCCCCTTTTCTCCTCATGTGGAAGAAGCGTTCTGCAGATCTGATATATACTGAAGTGACCAAGCTCCCCCTGAGTTCATGCTGAATCTTCAAACATATTTTCAATAAAGTACATGACTCTATGAACTTCCTATCACCAATGACTCATACTTACAACAAAGATCCATCCAAGTGGATTTACATATGAGACTCAACTACCCAACCAAGTGGGTTTACAAAAATTTGACTCAGCTACCCAACCAAGTGGGTTTAAAAAAAGTGACTCAGCTACCCAACCAAGTGGGTTTACAAATTTTGACAAGTCCTTACATGACTGAAAATTACAATGACCTTTTCATCAAGATACAAATATGACTTTTCATAACCAACACCAGAAGGTCCTCAAGAAAGAGAACATGTTTCAGAACCACCATAATGCCAACAATGCATTATACTCAGCAATGTCATTGCTCCCCCTGAATCTTTGCATCCAAGCATCCTTTTCATGTGACTAAGGCTCCCCCTTAGTTTGTGCATCCTGAACACTTTCACCAACAAATCATCAAGGCATATTTATCAACAACATGAGAAAAGAATTATGAGAACTGGAACACCACCAGAGATACCAAACAGTATCAGAGATACCAAACAGCACTGCAGCTGTGCTGAAGAGAGATGACTCCAACCAAAAATTGTCAGCAATCAGACATACGCGGTTCTTTGTGCAGGAACTCGCGTATATACGCGACTGTGTTTCAGGGAACCCGCGTATCCCAAGCCATCTTCTAAATTTCAACCAGATCTGATTCTCTGTGAGGCAAAGACAGTGTTCAGCTTCTTTCTGAGACATTTGAATGCTTCCCTAGACTACAGATAGATAGAACAGTGTAGTTGTGTCTTCAAGCGTCATCCAACTGTTGTAGCATCAGCAGAATAGTAACCAAGCCTTCAGATTCTTTGCAGCATCAATACAATCTTTCCAAGAGAGATTCTCATATCAAAACAACATCTTCACATAGGTGTCAAGCAATCATCCATGTGGTCCAACATCACCATGATCTTCATGAAGTAACATATGTAGGCAAAAGATCTCTCAACCATAGTAACAAACTCTGCATGATTTATTTCTGAATCAAATGACATCCAACTCATCCATGTGTGAGTACAAAAGATACTTATCAACAAACAGGGCTCAAAGTCTCATCACAATAAACCATGTACTAAGTCATCATAATTTTGAGCATGAGTATCACAATAACCAAAGAATAAGCAGTCATATTGCCAACAATGCAATCATTAGTATTCAACCTGCTACTCCCCCTAAACCAGTGCTCTTCCTTAACTTGTGCAATTTGAAACACCTTCAACAGTAAGTTATTAGCAACAATCTCTGCATGATCTGTCCTCATTTCTGAATTATAAGACTTTCATCTCAACAACGAATGCTCTTCATCATAAAGCAACCAGGTTTCATCCATAATCTTCAACACAAGAACCCATGTATCATTTCATTATCATGAGTATAACCAGAATAATGCTAACAGTGCAATCATCAGCAGTCAGACTGATGCTCCCCCTGGACCTCTGCTCCAGATCTTCAGCTATCAGATAAATTTTCTCATCATCAATGCATACGCGGATGTGTCAGCTGGAACTCGCGTGTATACGCGACTTTGTTTCATAGAACCCACGTATGGAAAGTGAAGCATAGAAAATTTTCATCTTTTTTCATTTCCTTCTGAGCTTGTACCTCCTGTACCTGTCCTTTTCACATCAGAAGCGCTGTCAGAAGTAAACATAACCAGAATAATCAAATCAACCTTGAGAGTCATCATGCATTGCTCCCCCTGTGACGATACATTACTAAATCTCATAATGTATCCCACATCATTCCTGCAGTCAATAAAAAAAGTCAGCTTCAGAAGCAGATGACTGCAGTAGGGTCAGAATTCCCTACGTTTCTGATCGGTCCTCCATCTTGAATTGAGTGTTTTCTTCAAGAAAATCATTGTCTTTTAGAGCATCCACAAAAATATCCTTTTCTTCTCTAGATTGCTTCTTATTCCATCCCTCCATATTTTTCCAGATTTGTTTAAACTTTCTATTTGTGTGCTGGAAGTTATCCAATTTCTCATATCTGTTCAACCTGCATTCCTTTTCTACATGTCCATACTTGTTACAAGAATAACATCTCATGTGTCCAGAGAAATAAGCATAAGAATCATAATTATTATTTCTAATCTTCCTCCTTTTACAATCAGCTGATTTATGTCCATACTTGTTACATGAGAAACAATATCCCTTGAAGCTACCAGAGTACCTGTTTATTTGTGGCTGAATTGTTCTGCTTCTGCAATTTGCTGCAACATGCCCATAGTTATGACATTTAAAACATTCAACGTTCTTGAATGAATTCCTTTGAGAATTCATGATTGTTGGTTGATCTTTTGACTCTTTCAACACTTCAGATTTTGCATTTATGTCCTTTGATTCTTTAGCACCTCCTTGTCAGCTAGATTCTCCTTTAACAGTTTCATGGAAACCAAGACCAAGTTTGATAGCAGGAGACCTTTGATTACTCAGTATATTGTCCAAAATATTAGTACTATCATGAAACCTCAAAAGTTTAATCTTTTCTTCTAATTTACCTTTGAGAATGTTTACCTCAACCTCCAAGCCCTGACATTGCTTTGTCATGCTTTCTTCTTTCCTTCTTCCATCTTCTACTTGATCCTTCAGATTTAGAATCTCTTCTTTCAACCAATCTTCGTTTTCTTCACATGTTTGTTGCAGCTCTTCATTCTTCCTTTTTTATTTTTCCAGATCCTCTTTGAGAGAGATGATTTCTGCTTCAAGGCCTTTCTTTTCAAATGTTTGTAGAGGTTCCTTAATCTTTTTACTTGATGCTTCAAGATCTGTTTGTAGAGAGATGATTGCAGCTTCAAGTCCTTCATTCTTCTTGCTTGATTTTTCGAGATCTGCATTTAGATCGTTGATTTGTGCTTCTAATTATTTAATTCGATTAGATGCATAAGTATGAAACCTTTGATACTTGTCCACCTGTCCATTCAGCATTTCTATTTGATCTTTCATTTGAGAGATCATCTCATTGTTGATAGTTTCTTGCTTCTTAGATGAACTTTGTAATTCTTCATCTTTAACCTTGAGAGCTTCTTCTAGATCCACAACTTTACTTTCACTATCTTCACCAATCATTGTACCAATGAGACATCCATGACCCCAATCACTATCTAATTCATCTTCTTCAATTTCTGCTAACCATGTTTTCTGAGAGATCTCCTTGTTTCGAGTAGGCTTCTTTTTTTGCTTCTTTGCCATGAGCACTTTCAGATCATGGTCAGAATCTTCTTCATCTTCACTGGACACTTCATCATCATCTTTATTTGCACAAATACTCTTCCTCTTTTCAAATTTTTTCCCTTTACCATGTTTTTCTTTATAAGGACATTTAGCAGCATAGTGACCAACTTTTCCACACTCAAAACATTTGAAGGGAAGCTTACCTTTGAATCTTCCAGTACCTAGTTGGAGCTTTCTCACGGAATTCGCTTCTTCTTCATCGGATATATAGCTGGATTCTTTGACAACTTCCTTTTCTTTTCCTCTTGTAGATGCCTTAAAAGCAACTTCTCTTATTTGAGAAGGACCTCCTTGTCTCATTTCAAAAGCAGTCAGAGTACCATGTAATTGAACAATAGTAAGAGTTTGCAGATCTTGCCTTTCTTCAATAGCCGAAACTTTAGAGTCAAATTTAGAAGTCAATGATCTTAAGAACTTTTCCACCAGAGTAGTATCAGTTATGGTTTCACCCAAATTTCTCATTCGATTTACAATATCATCCAGACGAAGAAAGAAACTGGCAACACTCTCATCACTATGCATCTTCAAATTTTCATATTCAATTCTAAGAGTTTGGAGTTTTGCACTTTTACCTTTGTGTCTCCTTCATAGCTTAGAATGATTTTGTCCCATATTTCTTTTGCTGAATGTAGCTGCATCACTTTAGCAAATTCTGATTCAGACATGCTTCCCAATAAGACATTCACTGCTTTGGCATTGATTTCATACTTCTGTCTTTCAGCTGCATCAGTAGGAATACTTGCCGGGTATTGATAACCTTCTTCCACGATTGCCCATACATCTGCACCAAGACTTTGCAGATATGCTTTTGTTCGTACCTTCCAGAATATCAGATTGCTTCCATTGAATAGAGGTGGCTTTATAGACATCACTCCTTCTTGACTTCCCATTGCGACGGATCTCCTTCAAGCGATCAAGCTTCTGCAGAAGAACCTGCTCTGATACCAATTGTTGGGAAAAATACTGAGAGGGGGGGGGGGGGGGGGGGGGGGGGGGGGGGTGAATCAGTATTTACTGCATATTCAAAACTTTTTACTTTTTCATTCCTTTAAACCCATACGCTACTTTTCTGAAGCCAAGTAGCGTATACACGCGGATATCCTTCATAAAACTCGCGTATACCAAGAGATCTAATTATGCCATCAGTTCTTCACTTATATCATTCCATCATTCATTCATTAGATGTTCTATAAACAGTAAAAATGTGCAGTAAGAACAAAATAAACCATCACACAAAGCATCACACATGAACACCAGGATTTTTAGGTGGAAACCCAAGTCGGGAGAAAACCACCGCTGCAATTTCTCAGCCTTCAATATTTTATTATAGAGAAAACATCTACAACATATGTGCTGGTGCAGACTCCTACCAGCACGCAGGCACCCACCTGCGCTCGTTTACCAGCCTCTCCTGGAAGGGAGCTCCAACCCCCTGACTCGTTTACCAGCCTCTCCTGGAAGGGAGCTACGACCTCCTGCTCTCGTTTACCAGCCTCACCTGGAAGGGAGCTACAACCCCCTGACTGAAGGCTACAACCCTCAGCACCACCTTGGACCACGTTTCATCAATTTTCACACTGGATCCAACCACTTCAATAGAACACAACTTGCAGGCCACATTTCATCATATTTTCAGACTGGACCCTTTCAATACTTTTAAGCATAGTCAACCATGAAACAGATACATATAACTCACTGAAAGATACTTATCAACACAGATCAGATAGCAGAAACACAGCAGAACAGATCAGATATTTCATACCCTTTGCTTCAGCAAACCCTAGTTTGCATACGCGCTTTCATTTCACTGATGTCGCGTATGTACGCGCTTTCGTCCTCATCAACCAGCGTATACCTCAGTACATATTTCATTGCGCATACACGCTTTATCTTCAGCGAAGCTCCGTATATACGCGCTTCCTCTGCGGCGAAGTAGCGTATAGATCTTCAATCATTATATAGCAGCATACTTCTTTAGATCAGATGTTCAGTTTAGATTTAACCCTTTACATCAGACAGATGTTCGCCTCATCACAGATCTAATCACTCCATAAACAGATCTAGAAAATACAAGTACATTTTAGATCTAGAGATCCCGCTTCATCATTTCTTCATAAGTGCATCGTAGATTCAGATCTATCATCAAACCTTTACCCTTTCCATACAGATATACTTCACAGAGAAGTATTCATTCAAGCTCAGACATCTTGCTCTCACAATCACACCTTGCACAATGAATTTCTTCTCCTTATATAGGTTTACCCTTTTTCAATACCATGAGCCAAAACCACATTACATTCGATGGTATTCCTGGAAGGGGTTAATTAGGCGAATCATTACCCAATACAATGGGTCAATACCATGGTGGTTACCCCTGGTTTTTCACTTTTTGGGTGCTTTTGCCCATACGCGACTTGGAACGTTCCTTCCCGCGTGCATACGCGACTTCCCCTAGACATATCCGCGTATGCCTAGAGACATACTCTTTTTCATCATAGATTTAGCACAAGCTGAAATCCTTACTTCATTGTCTTCTGTACATACTGTAGATACATCATATTTAGCTCATCAAGAACATATTCTAACAAGCACAACTTCATCAAGTAAGTTGTCATCATCTTCATCAAATGGGTTGCCATTTAAGGACAACACTCAGCACCATATTGCTAACAAACATCATATCACATCAGATTTACATCATTTACCAAGTTCAACAAGTCAAGAATAACTTCATCAGGTGTATTGCCATCAAGGACAACACATGTCAACAGTCGCATGTCTTCATCTTCATTCAGTGGGTTGCCATCAAGGACAACACTCTGCATCATATTGCCAACATTGTGTGCAACTCAACAAGGGTCCATGAGAATGATGGTTCATTTTTTCCTTGAACCATTCAGGCTTGCAGAACGTAGTGCAATCCTGTTGCTCTACCTTAGCAACAATGTTTGATCTTGGGCCAGATGAAGACAAATTCCCACAATTCCTAGAGAGATTTGCTGCAATAAATAAAATTGGAAATCTTCCAATACCTTGGTGGGATGTGGGAACCTCTTGTAGTGCTGCAAGGGCTCCTCCCTCCAATGTAATGGCTACCCTAACTGTTGATGTAGAAGGCTACTCTCCCAAGGCTGTGGGAGCGCTGGTACATGTCTCCTCCCATGGTGGTGTAGGCCTTCTCTCCTCTGATCTTTCTCCATCAAAGGTTCTAATCAGCCCTTTAGCGAACTCAGAAAAATAAGTCACCCTTGTATGGCTTAAGTGACTGAACCACCAAGCATTTGCTTCACCCTCCAGGTGCAACGCTACAACTTCTACTGCCTCCCTTTCTACCACTGGATGTAGTAGGAAGAATGCCTCAAGCTTCCTTGCCAAGCTCTGGCTGTAGTTGACCCATCAAATGTAGAAAATAGGAATCTATTACCTTTTATCTCTCCTTTGCTGCAAGGTTTTATTTCTTCTCTCAGTTGAATAAATTGAGGAAAATCTAGGGTCTCTTTGAAAGCCCTAGGTTGGCACTTGTACTCTGCCAAATACCCACTCAGGATCTCCTGCTTTGAGTGGTCTCCTTGTTCTCCACTTCCTCTACGAGAACAGGAAGTGCATGGTTCTTCAACTTCCTCTTGAAACCTTTTAGAGGTCTCACTACAACTTTCTTCTTCTTGAAACCCTCTTGGAGTTTCATTTTATCTTTCTTCCTCCATCGGTTGAACCTCCTTGTAGAGGCTCTTCTTGGATCTGAAAATGCATGAGAGAAATCTCAACCTCTCCATCATTTTTTTCTCCTTGCATTCTTATCTTCTGATTGGATCTTAAATCCATAGGCTGAGCCAAGATTGAAGCTCTGATACCACTGTAACATCCCAAAATGGGAACAGCTACACTATTGGGAATATTTTGAGTTATTACCAATGTGGAGCTTCAGTAGATCATGAGCCTAACAATATAGAGAATCTCATTAGATGTAAAAAAACATCACACCAGTAGATGAAAGGACGTCAGCAAGTAGATGGCCTATATGCTTTTTCCCAAGTGGGGAAATGTAGCGATACAGGGCATAAAACAAATATCTTTAGCAAATTGCACAATAAAAATGGATACTGGGACTTGGATCCCTTATTTTAGTCGATATAAAACTCACTTGCAGAATTTGAGGTGAAACAAATGGAACTAGCTACATTAAACAGATCTCCCCGGCTCAACACAACTTCAAAACACCCCGATCCCATGACCTCTCTACAACAGAATTTATGAATATTGTGAGAGCATAATTCCCATGAGGGTTTCTATAGAAAATGATGAAATAATACTGATATATAGCTTATATTAATCAAACAAAAGAGAAATGGAGTTTTAACCTCTTTTACACAAGGAAAAAGACACCCGGCAAGGGTTTCCAGCAATATTCATGTACAAAAAGCAGTACTGCAGAAAATAACGTATTTTACTACAAATCTACATTAAACATGACTAAATATATCATAAAATAGCTGAATAATACAGAAAATGGCCAAAGGCCCCTCTTATTAGACCTCCTGGAGGGAAATGAACACCTCCTCTTCAAAGACTAGCACAAAATCTGAGTGTGCAACCCTGCTGCTGCTGCACTTGCATAAATGATGCAGTTTCTGAAGGGAAATGTACTGTAGGTGAGTATGGCTGAATGGACCTAATCCAAATGATGAATTGAAGCTCATAGCCTTCCCTATTGATCCCTTAAGCAAGCTGACCAAAAGAGAGGATGGAATTCCCGCAAGGGAATTCTTTGCACTAAGCAGTGCTGCAACCACAGCTAAACAAATAAACCATGCAAGAAGTCAAAAGACCAAATATATTTGAATACTGAATGATCTCATTGATGCTATTCCATCCTTTTTATCTTTGGTGAGCCTCCTCACCCCGGACCCCACACATTGTTGAGGTGACTTCCTAGTGAAGATTCCTCCTTCAAAACTACACTGCCCTAGTTGGCTTCCCTCCTCTTTGTAGCAGCGCTATTGACTTGGTCAACTGGGACTAATCCACCTGCAATGCCTCTTTTCACACTAAGGGATCTTCAATCCAGTTCTCATATGTGTGTCTAGGCCGATCCTTGTTCACATTGAGCTAGTTTACTTGGGTGATTTCTTCCTCCTCAAGAATGCATGTTGACTTAGTCAAACTTAACTATGTCCCCATCTATTTTGCCCCTTTTCACACTTGGAAGTGTAAAAATAGCTCCTAAAGTGATATCCTTCCTTACTAAGGTGGCATTTATTCATATCCTTATTGTCCATGGGCCTCTTTTCCCATTTATTCCTCTCCTACGTGAAAGCTTCAAAATCTAATATTCCAATTTTCTTGTGTGAAAATTTTAGAATATTACAGAGAGAGAAAATAGGTCCTGATTTGCGGATTAGGCCTCCATTCCAAGAAAATTAGGCTGATGAGGATGAAGGAGTAGTTGAGGAAGTAGAAGAAAATCAGATAAATTTGATGGGAATTAATGAAGATGACTATGTTTTTCTCACCCAAGAAGAACAAGAATTGTTTTCATTGACTGAAACAGAGTTAGAATATGAATAATCCTATAATTATAAACAAAGGTTTGAAAATTCTATTATGGAGGTTCACATAAAATATAACCTTAGAAGCAAGAAAAACTTTGAAAATTCCAATTAAAAAATTCTGAAAATGCTGCCAAAAAGGTCTCTGAAACTAATCTTAACAAAACAACAAAAAATTCAAATAAAATAGCGAATAATTCAGAAAATTAGAACACAGAAAACAACACTAAGAAGAAAGTTGATATCTCTGCTAAAATAGATCAAACTGATATTCCTAGTACAAGTAAACAAACTAAGTTCACCCAAAAAGTAGTGGCTGAACGAACTGATTTTTCAAATCTGCTCAAAGTTCAAACACCATTCAGCGTTGAGAATGAACTTGCTAAATTGAAAATATCTATTCCTCTCACTGAATTGATAAACAAGAATGTATATAGGTCCCAGGTCCTAAAGGTACTAAACATAGGGGAGATTACTGATACTGTTAATTTAAATTATAATTAGCTTGAACTCTTGTTTGGCCCAGAAGTTGATGGTAAACCCCAAGAAGGAGGTGTCACTCCATTTTATGTCAATATTAATGTTCATGAAAAAATTATCCATAATGCCATGTTGGATTCAGGTGCATCACGTAATATTATGCCAAAGGCTATTATGGAGAAGCTTGGCCTTGAAATCAGTTGACCCTACAAATATGTGTACTCTTTTGATTCTAGCAAAGTCAGATGTCTAAGTCTTATCAAAGATCATTGTATCACTTTAGCTCAGATACCATCAAAGAGTCTAGTGATGTATATAGTTTTAGCTGACATCCATCCTAAGTATGGAATGTTTTTATCACGCTCATGGGGAGAAAAATTACAAGGGACCATTCAAATGGACATGATTTATGCTACAATATCAGTGTTTGTTCAACCAAGAAGACTGTATAGGGAAAATTTAATGAAGTACATGGTGAGTAGTCAAGAAAAAACACACAATTTCCCTATGTACTCAGTTCATACTGACCTTGACTCTTTCACTCTTTATAATGATGGAGGCATTGATTCATAGGTGACCCATGCAGAAAAATGATCTTAAAGAAAAGAATGACAGTCAAATGCAAACAGTACAACCAGATCTTGAAAATGAACTTTTTTGGAACATGAAATTTGATGGCTTTGTGGCAAAGCTGGCTCAGGAGCAGGTATTTGGGTGTATAATGTAGGAAAAAATAGTGCACAAGGTCACTCATACAAATTAAATTTTCAATGCACAAAAAACATAGAAAAATATGAAGCCCTACTCTTAGGATTATAGTTGTTGAAAATATTAGGAGCTAAGAGGATTTCTGTACATGGTGATTCTGAGTTAGTCATAAAACAAATAAAGGGACAATATGCAGCAAAACATCCCATGTTGAGAGCTTACAAAAATGTTGTACTTGATTTCTTAAGAACATTTGATGAATATGATTTAGCAGTTATCCCCATAAATAAAAATGTCCAAGAAAATTGTTTACCCTTTTCAGCAAGTACATGTCAATTTATTCACCCAAACAAACAATACACAATAGAGGTTAAGCATCGTCCTTCTGTGCCAAACAACATGAGATATTGGCAAATATTTGGCAGTGACAAACAAATTGAAAGTTTCTTACAATCAAAGGATGAATTTGAAGATAGAAATATAGACCTAGATTGTGAAGAAGGTGGTCACTCAGATGTACAAATTAGTGTAGAAAAACACTCTGTTGTTTCTGATGTAAATAATGATGTAAATATTTTAGCCTATAAATTGTGCATAAAACAGAAATTTATAAAGACCCTGAAAAAGATGAATTCGAAATATTGCAACTCAAATATAATATCCTGCCTAGAGGGCTGGTCCCTTTAGAAGAACTATTGACTTTAATGATGTGGCTAAGAAACCCAAAATGGAACCAACAGGTACAAACATTGAAGAATGTAACATAGGCACTGAACAAGATCCCAAAATCATAAAATTGTCAAAATCACTACCTATCATTACAAAAAGAAGATATGTAGCTCTGTTTAAAGAATTCATAGATGTATTTTCTTGGAGTTATGAGGACTCAAAATATTATGATACTAGCATCATACGACATAAGATTCCAATCAAGGAAGATAAAAAATATTTCAAACAAAAACTGCGTAGAATAAATCCTGTTTTGATGCCTCCAGTTGAGAAAGAAATCAAGAAAATGTATGACTCAAAAATCATAGTTCCACTCATATATTCCAAATGGGTATCCAACATTGTGCCTACAAGAAATAAAACAGGTGAAATTAGACTTTGCATTGATTTCAGGAATCTTAACAAAGTATCTCTTCACAACAATTACCCTTTACCAAAAATGGACCACATATTGCAGAGGGTAGTAGGCTCCAGTAGGATCTCTTTGTTAGATGGATTTTCAGGCTATAATCAAGTTTTAGTACATCCTGATGATTAAGACAAAACAACCTTTACTACTCCTTGGGGGACTTTCATGTATGTGAAAATGCCTTTTGGATTAATGAATGTTGGAGCTACTTTTCAAAGGGCCATGGACATTGCTTTTGCAAATGAAATTGGCCATTTCATTGTAATATATCTTGATCATATTACTGCATATTCAAAAACTGATGAAGAGCACTTAGCACATTTGAGAAGAGTTTTCGAAAAATGCAGAAATTTTGAATTTCCCTGAATCCCAAGAAAACATTGTTTGGACTTGAAGAAGGAAAACTGATAGGTCACATTATTTCTCAAGATGGAATCAGATTTTACCCTAGAAAAATAGAAGGAATACTCAAGATTAGTCATCCTATAAATCTCAAATAACTTCAATATTTTATTGGTAAAATCATCTTTTTGAGGAGATTTATACCCAATCTTGCAGAACTGTTGAGAAATATAACCAATATGCATGAAAAAGATTCAGAAATTAAATGGAATATTGAAGTTAAACAATATTTTGATCTAGTCAAGCAAGCATTGACAAAAGCTCTAGTCCTAATCAGCCCAGATTTTACCAAAGATTTCATAGTTTTTTCTTTTTCATCTGAATTTACTATTGTTGTTGTTTTGTTGCAAAAAAATAGAGAAGGATATGAACAACCAATAGAATTTTTCAGCAAGGCATTAAGAGATGCATCATTGAAATGCAATATCATGGAAACACACGATTTTTCTTTGGTCAAATCATTAAATAATTTTAGAGTTTACATTATACATTCACATATCATTGCTTATGTGCCCAATGCAATAGTCAAAGACATATTAGCACAGAATGGTCCTGATGGAAAAAGTGGAAAATGGATTGTTGTTATTTTGGAATATGATGTGGAAATCAAACCTACAAATTTTATTGAGGGCCAAGGATTAGTCAAATTTATGGTTGTATCAAATTTTTAAGCACTAGACATTAATATGTTTCATTCATTGGATGATCAAGAGGAACTGGCGACTCCACTAATTTATTAAGCATTCCTAAATTATCCCTAGTATGCAAATATATTTTATGTTTTGTTTAATTTCAATGCTCCTCCTGGTTTATCCAAAACTAAAGAAAGATTTATAAAATTGAAAGTTGTCAAATTTTGCATTTTGGAAAATGTTTTGTATTGGAAAGATATTGGAGGTATTTTACTCAAATGTTTGCTAAAATATGTTGCAGATAAAGTTATGCAAGAATTCCATGGAGGTGATTGTGGTGGCCATCTTTATTAGAAAACCACTCCTAACAAGATCAGGAGACATGGTTTCTATTGGCCTACCCTTTTTCCTGAAATCCATAAGATGGTCAATGCCTGTCACAAATGCCAAATTTTTGAAGGAAAAAGAAAACTACTACCCTTTCCCTTAAAGCCTATTTCTGTTGAGAGCCCTTTCCAACAATGGTGATTAGACTTCATTGGATAAATTCATCCCCCATCCTCTGCCCAGCATAAATGGATTCTCACTGCCACAGAATACTTTACCAAATGGATAGAAGCCACTCCTTCTATAAATTCCACTAACTCTGTTATCATAAAATTCATTGAAACCAATATCATTTCTAGATTTGGTTGTCCTAGAAAAATCATCAGAGATAATGTTGCAGCCTTTAAGTCCAATAAAATGATAAATTTTTTCATAGGTATCATATAAATTTGGGGAATTCAACAACCTATTACCCTCAGGGTAATGGATTGGTTGATTCTTCAAACAAAAGTTGGTGAATATCATCAAAAATATCTTGGAAGATAACAAGAAATCATGGCACAACAAGTTGATCAATGCTCTTTGGGCTGATAGACTTACTACCAAAAAGTAAATTGGCATGTCTCCATACCAATTGGTTTATGGAATGGATGTTGTTTTTCCTTCTTCTTTAGGAGTTCCAGTCATGAATATTATTCAAGAAAGTCAAGCTAAACCAAATGATATATAGAGAAGGATCAATGAAACCATTTAGTTGCAGCAATCCAAAGAGGAAGTTTATAATAGAACTCAAGTGATTAAAGAGAATATCAAGAAGATATTTGATAAGAGAACAAAAGCCAATGATTTTAATTTAAGATACAAAGTTCTAAAATGGGATTCCATAAGAGCTAGACAAAGGCAAACATGGAAAGTTTGACAATATTTTGCAAGGGCCATACATTATTGTTGCTTTTAGAGGAAACAATCCATATTTTCTTAAAGAGCTGGATGGAACAGAGTTACCTGGAGGTCCTGTCAATGGCATGATGTTGAAACATTATTTCTCTTAAAAATTCGGGTTGGTTTTTTTATCAATGTAAATACCACAATTTTATAGTTTGTGTTTTGAATAGTTAATTAACCAATGTTGAAGCCCAAAGAGAAGGCCCTAATCCTGGTTTGATGAGCATTTACAAAACAGAAAAAGAAATCAAGGGAAGATGTTGCAGAAAATGAAGCATTCAAGGCTATTGGTCTTAGGTTCTTGACACTTCATTTGGCGAAGTGCCAACCCCATCTGGAGCCACTATTGGTATCTTATAAATCATAGGATATCAAGGTGATTGAATATTTCATGAGTTTGAAATTTCATATTGAGAATTATTTTCAAGATTCAAGTGATTTCCAATATATATATATATATATATAAAAGAAAATAAAAGAGGGTATAAAGAAAAAAGAGAAAAATAAAAATAAAAAGAAATAATACTGAAAGTGTTGCAAATCAAAATGCCACTACTCATTAGATAGGTTTGTTGAATCATACAGTTTAAGCATGATTGTACAATTTAAAATTTTTATTGATAGGTTAGAAAATAAAGATTTTCCAAATTGTTTAATCTTGGCATATCAATAGATAGGTAGAAATTAAATTGACTCAACTGTTTAATCCAAGTCAATGAGAGAAATAATGATAGATGTAGGTTAGAATTTTAAAGAAAATATGATTTAGGGTCTGCAAGTCCAAATGCACCCTGCAAAAGAATAAAATATGTTAGATTAGTGACATGGGTATGTAGACGTGAAGAGAAGAAAGTGGAATGGAGGAAAGATGGAATTTTCTCCAAAAGCTTATCCTAAAAAGTTCATGTTTTTTTGAACAAAAGGGGAAAAAACAAAGAACAAAGGGTTTTTTATTCTAAATTTGGGATAAAAGGTGTTTCATACCAAAGTTCAGGAATTACATTTCATTTAAAAGATATTGTGAAATATATATGTCATAATTTTTATCCTAAGTCCTAAACTATACCCCCGCCACACACAGGCTCCCTCACCCCACTATCGAATCTCATATCCCATCGCTACTAAACATCATCTCATCCCTGCACTTATCTATTCATCTGACAGTCCACGATATTTTTCGCCCTCCCTAGCCTATGAACATTAACAATGGGGGGGTCCAAAATGAATGGTTTCTGATACCGCCTCCACTGCTACGTGTCACACCCAAATTGTTTTTCACCCCCCCCCCCCACCGGTCCATTACTACTTACCACGTATACCCCCTTCCAAAAAGCGGTTTCCACCGCAAGCTAAATCATTGTGCCCATCTGACCGTTAGCCATTACCGTTGCACCACATAAGCTCCCACATGTCCGCTCTGTCCCATCAAATTCCCTCCCGCCACAAACCTGTTATACAATTAATGGATTAAGCTGTTACCCAACGATCCCATGCCATGTCAAACGGTCACCCAATCATGCTATAAAACCAAAATTCATCACTGATGGAAAGGTTTACCATTGTCATTGTATTAAATTGTTATATGTGATCAGTTTGTGAAGAATTTACAACAAAGATAGGTGCATAAAATTGTTCAGTTATCTGCAGAAGCAATCAGACTCCCCTTTCTTCTTCCCATTCCCCATTCTGATCTACAACATCTCCCCTTTCTTAATTCCCTACTTCTTTGCTCCCATTCTTCTCTGCAACAGTCGAAGGCATACCCAGATTATTCACAGAAGGAAGGATGGCTCTAAAGAAGGATCAACAACCCTTCAATCCTATGGTTTACCCTAAGGTAGACCCAAATCATGTGGCTTTGGTTGATAGAGATTACAAGATCCATGAGACAGATTCAGAATTCGATTTATTCGATGTCTATTGTTGGCTTGATGATAAACTGTTATATGAGGTTCATGATATAGGATTATGGGAAACCAAATTTCCATATTACATTTTCCCAAAGACCCATAGATGTCCTGAATTCATTAGGAAATGCCATGAATGTTATGACATCAATCAAAGAGCTAAAGTGACCCCAACAGGAGAGGTTTTTTTTAATGTTAATACCCAATCAATCCAACAGATGATGTAGGTTCCCACTGTTGAAGAAAACATATCTTTCTCTTATGAAGCTCTTAGAGAATTATATCAAAATATGTACTTTGCCAACAGAGCTAAAACATTAAAGATTTTCATGGCCATTGATGCCACAATGCCCAAAAAGAATCCTCCATACCCTTAATCCACTTTCCCTGATAGGACCCAACATATTGTTACTGTCTTGTCATATTTTATAGGGTATCATACAAACGAGTGGGTATATGAGGTGATAATTGCTTTTTTTTCTATTCTTTCCTCAGATTATAAGCCCTCAATCATGTTCAACTTTATTTAATTCCTTGCTGATGCCATCCATGATCAATTCCTAAAGTTTCACACAGAGGAAGTGTTCAAATACACTTTAGTTTTGGTTTATATGTTTTTTTATTTCCAGGCCAATAGATTCTAGTTTGAAATGATAAATCTTAATGATGACTCTCAGCCTCAATCAGTCATATTTTGGACCACTTTTCTAATGAAGGAGAAGAAGAAGTATACATATAAGACTTTTTTTTATTCATTGGTACATACAGCAATGAATATACTCAGTAGTACAACAAAGCCAAGGAAAAATCAGGAAATCAAGAAGATTATGCAGTTGACAGATCAAGTGATAACAGGAGATTCGTACTTGTACCAAAATTATACAGAGATCAGAATCTATGGATGTGAGTTTTGCCCCTACAAGTTTCCAAATTTCCTCCCCATGAGGATCTTTGCCTTCGAATACAGAATACAAATGATCAATTCTGATGAATTCCACTTTGTCTCTGCCAAGAAGAAATCCCAATTTAGGATTAAGTCCCAAATTGGCCCTTTTATTTGTAATAGCAGGGAAGCAGGGGAGGAGGATGATAAGCTATTGAAGGAGATGAAATTCAGTCATAGTTTCACCTGATCTTATGACCCATTGGGGATCATCTCCAAGAAAATGGTGGAGAACAAATAAACACCATATATCCATACACACAGGCCTAAGATAGAACAATATATGAATCAATCAGAGTGGGCATAAAATACATTGCAAGAATCTGAAGAATAGGTGATCTCCACCTCCAGCATTCAAACCCCTACTCCACAGGAAAAACAGACCACAGAAGGAAAAGAAGACAAGGGAAAATAATCAGAGAAAGAGATTGCAGGGAAGAGACCCAGAGATGATCAGTCTGATATGGAGACTGATACATCAAACAAAGAATTTAAAATTAAATATATAAAGAGAGCTAGAGTCCATATGGACATTGACCAGAGCAGTGAAAAATAACAAAAACAATCATCACAATCAGGGATTCTCCAAGTTCATCTCCATCAGGTGGCCAGACCATTTTCTCCACATCTTCAGCCACCATTCCTTTCCAGCAGGAGAACTTTCAAACTCCCACATCCACTGCTACTATAGGGGGAAATAAGGAAGACATATTTAATACATTCACTAAGATTAAGAGGAAGAATGAAATTCTCAAAACCAGCACCTACAACTAGTCCTAGAAACAGACAAGAAGTACACAGAGTAGGCTTTTATCAACCTTTGATTCAGAGAAAGGGAAAATGAGAATGGTTTTCCTACCAACACAGATCTCTTAGCCTAAAACACCTGTAGACTACAAGCACAATTCTTTTGAATTTTATGTAAAAGACATCCATCCAATAGATCAGATGGAGATGCATAAGAAAACTGGAGAAAGGATTTCCTCCACTTTGACCAGCACTTCCATGAGCTTGTCCAAACTTCAAGTATCTTTGTCTAATTTTCAATCTCATCTAAAGATGGAGAAGATCTCTTAACTAGAAAAAGACAGAAGAATAAAATCATTGGAGGATTTAGTAGTAAATATTGGATATGACCAAAAAAATGTGGAGGTTGTGGAAGAAATATTGAATAAAAAGAATGTTGATATAGAAAACCTCAGGAAACATCTCAAAATGTCTGCAACTGAAGACCCCTTGACAAAATATGTTAAAGAAAATGAAGCACGGAAGGTTTGTATGATGAATTTGATCATGGACCAGTATGGACAGTTAAAGGAGATTGAGAAAAAAAATGGAAAAAACTAGTGAAAGAAAAGGAGAATGCAGAAATGGCCATTGTTCCATTAGAGGTTGTCCCAATTGCATCCATTTCGACAACAACACCATCAACAACAAGTTCATCAGGTGGTGCAGAGCAACTAGAAAAAGCTATGGAAAACATGACCTTACAGACAGTAGAAATCAACACTCTGAAGGATTTACAGAAAAGGTCAAACAATGCCCATGAGTTTGAAATACAGAGGGCTCATAAACAAATTGAAAAATTTATCAAGGCAGAGAGTGAAACTACTATTGGAAAGACTATTGGCCGGGCCAAGGAAATTATTTGGACTAGTGTTATTGAGTCCATGAATGAGATATGGCCCTCCATCCAAATAATTTTTGAACAGAGGGATCTAATTGGATTAGTGATTGTTTTCATAGACAAAGCCAACAGAGAGCTAACAGGAATGTCTGAAACTAAAAATAATATCATCAATTTCTTGAATTCCAAGAGAAGTTTTGAATTGGAACCACTGGGAGTGGAGGACAGTACAACAACCATCTTGGAATTCAAGAAGGTATTGAACTAAAAGAGCTTGGTCACACATGTAGAAGAAAAATGTCATCAGCTACAAATTGGTGTCAGCAGATTCTTTAATAGAATTGAACCACTGATCAAAAGAGGAATGCCCTCTCTTTTTATAATAAATGATAAAATCATGCAAAGGTTAGATTATGTCAAAAAACCAAAGGATATTGCCAAAGATACTACAAAATTTGCAGGAATCAAAGGGTCAATGACTAGAAGAGCCTTCTTAGAGGCTATGGATAATGATTTGTACATTCAACATGAAATCAATCACATTTCTAGTTAAGGCCAACATTCATGAAGTATATAAAGACAGATGAAATCTACAAGAATTTATTTAGAATCAAGATTTTGAATCAATCGCAATGGGAGAAGTTGTGTGACTACCAGGAATCGTGACAGCTCAACACATCAGCGGAACAGCCAACTCAACTCATCAATTAATTTTGCAGACTAGTGTATTAGTTCAGCATATCAGCCTCAGATTTTCCAACACAACAATGGACTACAACACACAACAACGGCTTTAGGGATATTATAGCCACTTGTCAAAGCTATTCTAACATGTCCACGTGTTGGTCACATTTGTCAATTTTCAGTTGTCATTGTAATAAATAGCAGATTTCCCATATAGATACAAAAATCACTAGGAAATAGTTAAATACTACATTTCTATTCAATATTAAGGGTTGAACCCGAGATTGTAATATTTTTCTGTTAGAGCATTGTAATTTTGGAGCTGGAGCATCAATAATAAAAGACCATTTTGCAAGATTATTGAGTTTTATTTTCCTAGTGATATATTTTCTTTTCTATGTTTAATGTTTCCACTATTATTTCTTTCAATTTATCACTTTGATTCTAACTATAAAACAGAAATCTGAAGATTGCGATTTTCTGCATAGAGCACCTTAATTAAGGTTGTCTTTACAATATAAGTGTTTTTCTTTTGAGGTCTGGTTAAAAAATACTTAATTACTTTTTAACCATAATTGAAATCATTCTTCTTTCATTCCACTATTCACTATGTTTTATAGATCCAGTAAATACAGTTAGCTTTCCTTGCAATTCCTCTCGAAAAATTGATGGAAACACCCAGCTTGTTGTGACTCCATATCCCAATGGGAACAGTTTAAAGAGATCCCTTAATCCAAGAAAAACTATCAATAAAAAAAGTAACCTTTATAATCAATTTAACTAGCCTAATATGAGAAAACATTAAAAAAAAGATAAATCTTAAAGAGAGATCCCTCTCTGAGTCTAGGAGGGCTAGATCCTGGGCTCAAAAGTGGTTTGATGTTGTCATTTTATGATTATTCTTTCCAATATTAAAATTATAGAACGATAACACAAACGTCTGCAAGATTTTCTACATGTTGAAGGCAAGACTTAACTTATCGTGCACATCACCAAAGACAAGGTTTCCTTGTACTATCTTACCTTTGAAATACAATTATAAAATTTCTAGAGGATATTTTGATGGTGCCTCTCAATGGAACACGAGACTCAACAACACTATATAATTTCCCTTAATACCCTCTAGTGAGATAGTATATTTAAAACATGGACTTGGATGTTCCACCAACCACAAAGCATAGCTCATTGAAGTGTGTACATTTCTCCATATTTCTCTATAGATTTAGGAACTCACATGTGGCTCTAGGTTAGATTTCAGGTGACTCAACATATATTGATATTTTCCATCAAGAAAGAGTAAGAACAACATGTGATATTTCCAAATTCCATCCTAATATCTTACTCATATATACAAGGAGATTAACAATGAAGCATAGCAGCTAGCAATTCATGTTGTGACAGTTCCACTAGGTTACATATCGAGAGCACATTAGAGGGCCTCTCCCTTCCATGTACCATAGTCCCTTTTTGACTCTACAAATAGAAGTGAATCTATTTATTTAAGCATTCCCTCCCAAATACATGTATTACCATGGTCTCTTGTTTACTATTTAAAGGTAGGGGGTGTTCTTTTCACAAAATAAACATCCTTTTTAGCAAAAAAATATGGATGAAATACTTCATGTAATGTACATCAACTATGAACTAAACTTGGAAATTATGGGACCAATGAAAAGTTACTATTTTACACTTGTAGAGGTGAAAAATCCATATATAGGTACTCCCTCTATAAATAAGATGATTAGGTTTCTTTTTTCTAGAAACAAGAGCCACGTGGTGGCAATGTCATTGTTCTTGTTTTTCTTTATAGGTGATTTTTTTTAACATTGTGCATGGAGATCCAACAATAATGGTTAATAGAAAACATAACTTTCCTGCTATTGGTATATTTATGATTGGAATTTCAATTGTAAAAAAATGGTTAATTAGAAACTAAAAAATTAAAAAATTGCTTCATTTACATAACATGAATTTCAATTGTTATGTATATATAGAATTTCTGTAACGAATTTTTTTAATTAAAATTTATTTGATTAAGAAAAAAAGTTTAAGAATCAATTTTAGCTAATTCAATATTTGTAATAAAAAATTAATTACGTAGTTAATGAAATTACAAGGTTTTTAAATCGCTAATCATTTAAGGGGATGGAGCATTATCATTCAAATGATACAAATTCAATCCCAAACAAATTTAAATCCCTTGTGCAAAAGAAAGTGTCTAACCTTCCAAAACTGCAGAAAAAAACCTTGCATATACATAATATATTTAATAGCTACTTTCACATAAAGACAAAATGACAAGGTCTCATTTGTTTATCTTCTTAAAAGGGTCATATTAAAGCTTTGAGTATAATGCCATTTTCAACAAGAATGTCTGACACACTAAACAATAAGATGGCATTAGTTTAGAGTGCTCCAGAAGAACACTCATGACATCTATTCTCCATAACTGGTCGAAAATACAACTAAATTACTCTTTGATAATAACAGTAGTTACTATTAGTAGTAGCAGTCCCTAGAGATCAAGGGAAAGGCTTGTAATAGTAGCACTTTTTGCTACCCACATGGAAATCATAGCTTCTCATTGGAAATTCCTCAGTTCAACAAACATTTTTGTAGTTGGTGCTATTCACGCAATACCCTTTCATCTTATTGCTTGAGGTTTTTCACATTTGGCCCTCTGCCACTTGAACCTCCATCATCCCCACATCACATTAAACATTACACATTTTCATTCACATGATTCACCCAACATTTCAACAAAAAAAATGGTACAACAATAAATATATATATATATATATATATATATAATTCCATTCAAATGATAAAGGAGTAAAATATTTACCAATTCTTATAATGAGCAACACACACAAGAAAAGAGTGCTCAGTTGAGAGTCAACTCCCTTACCAGCCATTACATATCTTCCTTCTCTTTATTGCACACCATAAAGTTGAAAGTTTCGATGAAGAGCTAAGAGAAATCTACCAACCAGATGAAGCAAAAACCATATTTATAATATACCAAGGAAAATCAAAATATTTTTGTCCGCCATCAAAACAAAATTATCATGCTTAAACTAACAAAAATATGAAGGAACTAAAAACAATAAGAAAAATGTGCATGGAAATTAAAATGAGACAAATATTCTGAGGATGGCCTTAGCACTTACTATAGATAGAATAATATGTATTTTAAAAACCTAGTGTGTCCCACGTGTGTCCTAAAAAAGGGAGTCGAAAAACCTAGTGTGTCCCACGTGTGTCCTAAAAAAGGGAGTCGATGACAGAAACTGGACTAACCTATTCAACCTCTTCAAAACAACCATTGTATGATAATTCACAATTATCATTTTTTCTGCATTCATCTCTAGTTCTATTTGAAATATAATCATCCATGGGATATATTTATTCATTTTCTTGTTGCTAACTAGATCCAGGCATTGACATCTATAAATTAGATACTTAGGCATTGACATCTATAAAGAAGTCCCGTGGGATGGCCATGCATTTATAAAGCATATAGAGGGATTTATTAATTTTCA
The DNA here is from genome assembly GCA_034641835.2 of Pinus albicaulis. Taxonomy (NCBI): domain Eukaryota; kingdom Viridiplantae; phylum Streptophyta; class Pinopsida; order Pinales; family Pinaceae; genus Pinus; species Pinus albicaulis. Next base: position 901,767,714 of record CM076570.1, read on the forward strand.
ATTATGGGTTTTAACCATGCATTTATAAATCATATAGGTGGATTTATTAATTTTGAAGTTATGCGGTTTGGCATTATCGATAGATTCATTACCTTACATCAAAAAACTTTGAGATGTTTTATTCTTTTTAAGTTACCAAAAGTTGGCGATATATGAACTTAAGAATTGCACCCTAGATGCTGTCACTCTTTCCTTTTATGGTATTAGCATTATGCAAGAGAAACATAGGAAATATCTCAGCCCAAAAGAAACATGTTGATTCTGGAAACGGGTAAAAATACTTCTTACAAACAAACATTCGTAAAGAAAAACCAAGTGAAAACAAAACCTCAAACATAAAGGGAAATATGGAGTATATGACCAAGAACCAAGCACATCAACAATCATTTAAAACGTTTATATTTAGTAGTCAGATAAATATCTGTGAAAATTTGCATTTTATAGATCTCCATAATCTAAAGATCTCTTCTAAACCACATTTGAGAATGTTTTTGAAAAAAAACAATTGTTGGTTAAGAAAATTTACATACCAGAGTGAACCATGAAAGTAATAACACTCACCTCAACTTCAGTACAAACAAAATGGATTCTAGTTGGTGACCTTATCATATCATACTCACTCCCCACACCAACAGAATTCATAGTAATCTTGGTTGTTGATTTGAAGAAGCAATGTATGCAATCTTTTTGAATGGTCCATTGTGGAAAAATGTAAGCTTCAGACTCATAACAAGTAATATCACATAGTTGGGTTCCTGTTGAAGATTCATTCATCTCATTTTGTTGGCAGTGATCAAAATCCTTAACTTTACCATTTTTATCAATCTCAAAAGAAAACTAACTGCGGGGGGAACTCTTCCCTTGAAATGCAAACATTTACTTTAAGCTCTTTGGAATATAAGATGCCACTCCCTTCTGAGCTACGAGTAGAGGAAATCACATCCACTAAGGTTGATATGGATTTGTGATGGTCTAAGTGAAATTTCTTGCAAATATGTTGCTGGTGAAAAAACTCCATCAACATAAAAGGCTATTGTTGCTCCAGTAAAAGTTCTAAAAGAGTCGTTGATATTTTTGTTTGTTCTTGAGGTTATGCACATCTTCCATATGGAAAACAAAATGCATGGGCACTGTCAAGATGGTATGATAAATCTCAACTAGAAATTTTGCAATTAAATAGAATATGCAATGAAATTAGTTTCAAGCTTACCTTAAGTGTCTAATGCAAGTACATTTTATAGTCTTGGGGAAATTTGAAGGTAGTAGGAAGAAGAGCATCAAGTGAGTTTAAAAAAAAAAAAAGACATTTAAAATTTGCAATTCTTCTAAATGCAACAATACATACATTGGTTTGATTTCATATAGATGTTCTTTGAAAGGTTACAAATGAAAAAAAATAATATGGCACCCTATACAAATACATGAATTTATAATTCTTTCTCTTTTTGTCATTTGTATAAAAATAAATAAATTTGCGTCCAACTCATTTTGAAAATAATAACACCTTTTTATTTTGACCTGGTGAAGCTCGAGGTTCAAACTTGACCTTGGTTCTTATTAGACAGCCACGTCCTCCCTGTGCCTTGGGAGGTTCCCTGCAATTTGTTGATCAACAGTCCGAGCAAAGCTCTGCAACTCCCAATATCTGTATCACAAGTCTTCATCATGCCCTTTTTGATTAAAACAGGAAGTTGAACCAGACCTTATGCATCAAGAGTAATTTTGAATCACGTGTTGATTATCTTGAGACAAGTGAAACACAAATTTTCTCAGTTATCCAGTAGCATTGATAATTCTTTATGTACATACATTTGCAGAGAGGACCTTTCAATCAAAAATTGCATTTCTCAAAACTACTTAATTACAAGGGTTGTTCAAGCATAGAGATAAGTGATGTTGCCAATTATAAGGGCAAGGATTTTCCTTAAATAGGCATGGATTTTTTCATGTGCATGTGGAGAAGGAATATATACGCATTGATCCATTTCACTCGTAAACACTTGGTATATTTTAGGTTCTTTTTGAAGTTGATCTTTTTGTTACTGGGATTAAATGTGAGATGTTTTCTCCAAAAGGTATACTATCATTTTTCAGCTTCACCTAGGAAGATAACATATGTGAAGTTAGCACAAAAGAAACCAAAAATTGAAATTCCACTACAGAAATTTTCGTCTCTTTCTCTGCAAGGATACATTTTGAATAAGTGCACCTTGTTTTTTAGGTTTCACTTTTATTTAATTTGGAGAGTAGAATTGCTTGTCCAAATGTTCTTTGACATGTTGGAATTCACTTTCTATTGTAAATGACTAATTTTAGGTTAGTGAAAAGAATGAACAATTCATAACTTTCTTGAATATGAATCATTTTAAGTTGTAATACAAAATGCTTTATTTCTTAAGAAAAAAATAAAGCTTTAGAAACTATCGTTATAAATGAATACTGAATGGAAGTAAAACAGAAAAAATCTCAACTTAATCAAATTCCTGGAAATCAAGCAGGAGAACATAATTCTTGAAGAAGGATTTTAAAAGGAATTTTGACATAAATGGTTTAGTGTCTTAAATCACATCAAATCAAATAATTTCATAATGCATGAAGTTACTCTGACTAAAATTTAACACCCTAAATCCATAAGATACAATGCAAATACTGTCAATTGAAGTCACATTCATAGTGTATCAATAGAAACCTTTTTTTTCTCTATAGATGAAGCACCAATGAAGGTGGGATCAATTTAAAATTATGTACTTTAACACGAAAAAATTATATAATACATCAAATCACAGAAAGAAATGGAAAAAAATAAATGTGAAGTCTTCATATATCAATTATTTTATATGGAAATCTCTAAAATTTAATAGTCTCTATAGTAACTTTTGAAGGCATTAAGAAGTTAAAGTTAGACTTCCAGAGCCAAATCATGGGTGATTAATAGTTTAATAAAGCATATGAAGAAAATGTGAAGCAATCCATAGTCCATGTCACCAAAACCATTATGTAAACCTTATTAAATCGAGATATATTATTCAACCATGGTAGAGTATCATAATAAATATTCATCCTATAAAAGAATTAACGTATCTAAAAACACACCTACCATTAGTTTTGGAATTACGGTAAAAAAGTTCCCAAAATATTAAGGCCATCTCAATGTGTTGGATGTTGGCCTATTTATGTTTCCATTGATTTCACCCAAAGAAGTGTGTACTCATGAGTTTCTTTGTCATGTATTGAGTCTATTGTATACCTCTTAAAAGTTGTCATGTTGATGTAACATGTTGTAATAATTCTATAGGAGAGGAGTCATAAGGTAGCAAGGGCTCATCTGAAGCTGAGCTACACTTGTTATAGAGGTCTTATTGATGATTTGTTTGATGTATTGTTGGAATATTACAACTCGGTTCCTGATGTCAAGATTAGTTTGGAGGGATGGTTTGTAGGCCACTTCACTTTGAAGCTCTGTTGCAAGTTTGAGGGCTGGGAATTGTGTTTGAGGTTATGCTCTTCCCCAGTTGCATGGATGAATTCTCAACAGAGAAACTGGAGCAACAAAGTCGTAGGGAGATAGGGTTGTGGGAATGAATGGAGCTTACCAATCCAATTATTTCCTGTGTAGAGGGAGCGACTGAGAGATTAAATCCCCAATCACACAGATGCTGAGTTGTGGGTGCAACTGGAAGTATATAGTCGTTTGATTGTAGATGTTGTGGGAGTTACCAAGGTCGAATTTATCTAGTTTTGTGCGTGCAACTAAGGAAAAACATGAAATTATCTCTGGATTTCTCAAGCTCTCTTGAAATTAAATTCTTTTTAACAGAGTTTTTTTTCAGAATTTTCTAGAAAAAGGCCAGGGCGAGATGTGAGGCCTTCAGAAATTGATCATGTTTGAAATTATCAAAAGGTTAGTGGAAGGAGTGGTTTGATATGGTCAATATTCCAATCTCTATCAATTTTTAAGTGTGTGAAAAGCTTTTGGGAAAGCTCCATCATCCGAAAAATTAATTAACTTAACCATTTCTAGATTCTATAAATATGAGAAGGAAAGAAGCTCATTTGTTGGTTCAAAAGTAGCATGTGTGTGTGTGTCTAAGTGTTCTTGAGTTATAAGTGCACAAGAAATGATTTCATAATTTCAGAATTGTAGCATGCTTCAGAGAATAATCATCAACATAATTATAATAGTAGTGTGCAGTGATTGAAAATATATTTGGAGAGTGTGTGTGTGGAGAGAATTGTTCTCTCAATTGGAGTGTGGATTTTGGATGCGTGTGTGTGTATATTTGTTGCATGTTCTATCTATTCAACAATATTCTCATTTTTTAAACATCATTTTAGAGCATAATTGTTTGTACTTGGAGTGGGGACTTTAAGTAGTGCATGTTATTTTTCTATTGTAGGAGTGGGTTCTCCAAGTTGGTTGTGGCCAACATTTCTCATTTAGTGGGTGTTATTTTATGTAATTTAATAAGAAATATTTTGAAGAAATAGATAATAAAAGAAGAAACAAACAGTTCAGTGGTTTTTTTTTCTTGGAGGGGGGTTTTTCCACCTAAAATGTAAGTGTATATACATGCTGATTTTTTGTGTTTTTCATGTGCTTGATCATGTTATATTTCTGAAGTTTTATACTTGCAGAAATAATTTTAAATTTCTGTAATACTTATTCACTCAGCTCCCCCCCCCACCTCTCTCAGTATTACTATTACTATTACATGGGCATCAGTAGCTTCAGAATAACTATTACATGCATTCAAATGTCTAGAGACCAACCTTTGCTCATCTTCTACAAAAGTATTTATAGAAGAATGAAGAGGTGGGAGGATTTCCCAGGGGTCAAGTATCATTAATTATGTGATCAATGCAATTCCTGGCCTTTGGGAGCCAGGCAAGGCATAAGGTGGGAATGTAATCATTTATAACTCTGCTTCATAACTCTGTTTGTGTCTTTCGAGGCCTAATGATTGAAAAGATCTGCTTCTGAACTGTTCTTCAATCCTTTAAAATAGTTTTGCCGACAATTTAGAGATAAGATCCTCGATTATTATTAATTGTTCAACGGCCTTTGATTTCTTGTGAGGCTGTACGTGCCTTTAGAAGCTGGAGAAGGTTCAATTAGCCTCTTTTTTGGCGTCGAAGTAACTCTGTAGCCATTCTTTGCATTGAAGTCCCCGCAGTAGTAACTCTTTGGCTACGTTTGAGACAAATATCTAATCCTGATCAATAAATTCGGCCTCTGATTGAATACTTTGAGGCACAGGTGGCATTTCAGTAACTAGAGGGATCAATTTTCCTCAATTGCGGCGGAAGAAGCACTCCTGTCGATAAAACCCTTAAAATATTCTTTAAACTGTGTTTTAAATCGGGGATTAGGCTTTTGATAACCGTCTTAGCCGTAATTCCCGTAAAACTGTCTCTAATCCTCTGTTCTGATACATTTTGGTCTTCGGCACTGATACTCTTTGACTGTGCCCCTTTCATGGTGTTTTTGATGGTGTGCAGGATTTATAAGGCATCCATGCCTTAGAAAACATTGATGAAACATGCATTTCCACCTTGTGGATGATTTCCTTTGACGAATTGAAGACGAGAGAGTCGTCACCCTCCGCCTCTGAATATTCTTTGGAAATAACGAAAAAAATGATTTAAAACCCTACAAAACACGAAAACTATTATAAAATCCTGCTTTTATAGGTTGACTGCATCGGAGGGCGTGCGAGGAGATCGGAGCCATTGGATGGCATCATCCAACGGTCAGGATTGATCGGGAGCAATCGTGGAATGGGTGAAAGAAGGATTAAATCCGAGCCGTCGATCGTGCAGAGATCGACGGTCGAGATTGAACGAGGCAGTCAGAGGAGAAGGATGAATCTGAGCCGTCGATCGCGCAGAGATCGACGGTCGGGATTGGGCAATGGAAAGTCAAACAGAGAGATTGGGTGATGGATTGTGGGCCGTCGATCTGCAGATCAGATCGACAGCAGAGATTGATTTGCCGCTGTACCATGGCTCGGTTATCGTGCGTGCACCTTCGTTAACCATCAAGAAACTTCAGCGAGCGATCACCGTTGGATTAGTGGGCTCAGATCGGACGATCCACAGTGATATCGCTGGGCGTCCTAGTCCGAACTATAACAAGCGATGAAAAGCAGTTTTTGGAACAGTGCCCAGGGACGTGTGTCGAGCAGTGTATGGATTTGTTGGCCATCGGGAAAAAACCGTCATCCGTCGAAGAGAGGTGCGATAAAAACCATGCTGTTTTTGGGCAACGGCGCATGGCTGGCGGGGTCCACCAAGCTTGATAAGTTCCGCACCGTTGGATGTGCAAATCAAATCAACGGTGTAGATTTATTTAGAAACCGCTCCAGCGGAGAAATTCATAAAATGCAATAAAACCCAAAGTTTATAAATGACAAAGGTTTTTTATGTTTGGCCGGGATATATAACGGGGACCATCGCACATCGCAATTTTGGACATGGGCTTTTCAATCTACCCATTACATTTTCTGTGATTTGCGATCCGCGATCACTCTTTTCAATCAACCCTTTGATATTAATACCTGACTTTGGTTTTAGACCGAAACATTGGAAAAGTGGGTTTTTAACATTTACAAAGAAAAAAAGAGATCGGGCATGGATTATTCAATGGTTTAGAGTACGGAATGCGGGCCCATGGGATATTGGTACATATAAACTTGCGATATGTGATCTGCGATCGGGTTTTTCAATATAAGGCTAATCGCATCGCAAGTTTTAAACACAGCGCAAAACTTTGCGCACTTGAGTTTGTGCGATGCGATAAGCACCTCCAGTGTTAGCGCTTGGTCCCAGGGTGTGGGCATATGATCGGAAGTAGTTAGAAACCTTAGCCCAAAGGGGCTTAAACCCTATACATAAAAAAACATGATTTTCTTGGAATTTTTCAAGGTTTTCAATGGAGTTGGGGGGTTTCGATAAGGTTAAGAGAGAGTCTTAAAACCTTATAAGGGGGATTTTAATGAGGGGGAAAGGGGAGAAACATGAAAATGAGGGATTTTCATGGGAAATGGGGAGACATAAAATGAGGTTAGTTTTAGGAGAAGAGAAATGGGAAAATGTGTTTGCAGCAGTATTTGGCCTTGGAAATCAACAGGATTTCAGGGTCTTTTGGGATGTAAATAGCAGTGCAGATTTGGACAGAGGTAGGAGGCCTTCAAGAGTTTTCAAGAGCCAACAATTTTTGTTATAGAAAATTGTTCCTTGAAGGCTCAAAACAGATTTAGCCACCTTTTGATAAAATCAAATTTCACAAGTGGCTAACAGTGGCTCCACTTGGGGATGGTGCCTTCTTGAAGGCATCAAGAACTTCAGACTTGCATTCTCTGGGAGGCTGATCAGTTGCCTCATCCATTGTACTTTCTCTAGGAGGCTAACCTGTTACCTAATCCATTGGGCTACTCTTCCTTTGCTAGGATGATATTCTGAAAACATATTAGCAACCATGAAAACAATGGATTGTCATCAATACAACTTTCTACCTACCCAATCCTACAGATCTAACATTTTTTCTTCATTAGAGTGCACTTGGATTGGAAAACTCTATTCACAACATTTTATTCTTTTGAAAGCAGGAAATCTAATCTATTTCTACTCCTTATTTCTCCCTGAACTTAGATTTAATAGATGAGTTCAGATGATTCTCTACCTAATCTACCATCTGTTGGGATTAAACTGTCCAACAGATTTTTATTCTCTAAATTTTAAAAACAATCAAGTCAAGATTAGGCCATTTGACTTGCTTTGATCTATGGCATAAAGACAAGCTGCACATAGACATTTATCTTGCAGAAAATTAAATCAAAATGGAAGGCTTAAGATCTGAAAATTCAAAGCACTTCCTTCATCCTTTTACATCTCTGTTTCAACTCTTATTTTAGTTGTTTCTTCCTTGCTTTCTAATTCGGATTTTGAGCTAATTAGAACCAGATTTACATCTTTTTTGACTCAGAAAATACAACAGATTTGAGTCATCTCTCTTTGGAAACTTTCGTTCAGATTTTAAACATGTTTGAACCTTTAATTTCTATCCTAATCTACCTACTGATAAGCCAAGATTAGACAGTTGGAAAATCGAATTCACTATCCTATCAGCAGAAAATTTAAAACTAATTAGTCAAGATTAGGTTGTTTGACTAACTAGAAGTGTGTTCTTCAGGAGTGGCATTTAAGCTTGCACACTTTCAAAATTTATTTCCCTTTTTTGGTATGGGGCTGTACCTTTATTGTTTTTTACAATCTGCCCTCTTTTCTCTTTCTATTGTTTTTGTATTTTTGATTTTCTAAAAAGAAGAAAATAACATATAACTAAATGCTCAAAGGTTGAGCTTTATTGACATTCCTATCTAACCTATTCTAAATTTGAATATTTACATTTTCATATGATACAAAAGTGCCAATGCAGCTAGCTGAGTAATGTCAAGAAGAAGAAGAAACTTTGGCTGCTTGTCAGAGGTATCCATAGAACATATTTAAGACTAACCTTCAATATTAAGGTTATCACAGAAGGAGACAGCTCTTCGTGTCTCTGGCTCTTGCAAAGGATCACTGCTTGGTAATTTGAGCCAATTGGGATTTCCACACACTTTTCCATAGGATCAACAAAGAAAAGATGAAGATTCTCTTCTTTTTGGCCCTCCATGTTTGGTAGATTGTCTGCTTCCAAGACTTCAGCTTTGAGGAGCATATATTTCGAAAGTTTCTTGGAAGCCTTATCATTCTTAACAGAAAAGGAAAAAGATTCTTCTTGAGAAGATGGTATATCCTCAGTAGGACAGTCTTCTATTTGTTTCTCTCCCTCTTCTTCATCATCATCTGAACTGGAGGACTCATCATATTTGGCCGTATTGTCTTCTTGTAGCCTTGGTAAGCTTTGGTTTAGTGGACTATACTCTATGGGGAGGTTATTATATTCTTCAGCAGGGGTATGTTCAATTGCTTCCTCTTTTTCAAGAGAAGGCTCCTTGTTTTCAACCTGCTCAAAAATTTCTTTGTTTCTTTCCTCCTCATCCTTCGAGCCGAAAGTTTCTAGGGTTTGAAACTTTCATTATCAATATCATAAATAGTCTGCACTGGCTCATTACTCCTTTGAAGGAACTGATCTTCCTCGCATAAATCTGCTAATGATGATCCTGCAAAATTAATCTTTGTTTTGGAAGCATCATCACTAGATAGATCAAAGTTAGTAGAATCACAAATATAATTAATACTACCAGTCTAACATACTGGGTAATCAGCATGTCCTTCTTCATTCTGATCTACAAAATATCTTTCTAAATCTGTACAACAAAGTTCTTTGTGTGAATGGGCAAGAGTGTTTGTTTTGCAGAAAGTTTTAGAGACTGACTATTTATACATAGTCTGATCTATCTCTTTTTCTATCAAAGGGGAAGACATTTCTATGTTCCTTTGAACAGGAGTACAACACTTTTCTGTCTCTTGTGAAGACTGATTTTGAGGCTGGATGTCTTCTTGAGCTTCATCTATAAGGGATGATGAATAGATTTTTGATTTTTCATGGATATATTGAGGAATGTTCTTTACTGCTTGGATCATCTCTTCCTCAACTGATTCATCTATGTTCTTAAAATTTTTCAATAGGATATTAAACTCATGAATGGCTGTTAAAAGATCTTCGGGATGCATCTCTTCCAAATCTTCCTCATTATCTATAATGTGTTGGGTGATGTTTTGTGATGGATCATAATATATTGTACCCAATGATAATGATGTCGTGTTTTCTTTATAGTTCTCATAGAACACATATTCAAGGTCTCTTAAAAAAAAAAACTACTAGATCTTAAGCATTCATACCAATCCCTAGCTTTTCCTTCTAATGTTAACATGAACATTTTCATTAGGTAGTCTTCATGCCATTCAACTTTCAACCTCCATATATGTATGTGAAATTTGATAAGATGTAATAAAGGGTCATCAAACTTTTCACCTTGAAAAACAGGTAGGTTGTCGTCCCAATTCACCTAGGGCATCTTATGTGGAAACCCAAGGATATGATCTCTACTCATTGGGGCATATCTTCGTTGTATTCTTGGAATCATGTTTGTAAATCAAGAAAGAGGTCACCTGTGTCTGGTCGATCAGTTCAAGGTCTTCTACCAGTGCAGTCATTTGCTCTTTTGGGAGTTTCAGAGTGTGGAGTCTCCAGGTGGAAAATTTTTAGCTCGTAAGGAGGTAAAATGTTTTATGGTTCCACCACCATGTGTTTCTTATAGAGCTGCAAGGTTTTCAGGAACTGAATTAGCTCTCAAGGGTGATCTGAAAACAGTTGAAAATTTAATCTTAGGATACTTCCTAAGGATGCTTTCTGGGTTATCAACTATCTCAGTTGGATTAGGGTCAGGATGGGCTCTAGTGTGAATCTTTCTAGAAGCCACTATGTTGTGTTTTTCATATCCAAATAAACAAGAAAAGCTCAACCAGATATGACAATCTTTAAGAGGTTAACTAATCTATTTGCACACATTTTAATCCTACAGTCCTCTAACTGAGTTTTAAACAATGTTGTGATGACAAAGGTTCTTCCCAGTGGAGTCTTAAGGTCTGTTGATTATTGTGGAGTTGCCAAGTGGAAGTTTTTAGCTCTTTTCAGAGGTAAAAGGTTTTATGGTCCACTACCATGTTTATTAGATACCAATCTGAAATATTTTTGGTTTTTTCTGAGTTATTTTTGAGTTGTGTGGTTCCTAATAATGTCCTAACTCTTTTTGAAAACTTAGCTATGGTTAGGAGACAAAGACAGTCTACTCTTATGGCTAAGCCAGCTGATTTTTCAAGGATAGATAAAGTCTTAAGAGAATCCTAGGGTTGGCCTAGTTTGCAATGATTCAAACAGGTTTTATCATGATTACCATCTCTTGGTATTGCTTGAAAAGGCTGCTTTTAATCACAAAGTTTTATGAAGTTTTTAAAGGAAACTAAGATGAAAATTCAACTGAGTTCCCTAGTGGAGTCGCCAGAAATGTTAGGAATATGTAATTTATTAGCAAGATTGGCAGAGTCCAATTACAGAAGCAACATCGTTTCAACCAACTTTGGGATTATAGGATCTAGCCCTCCTGAATCCATAGAGGGATCTCTCTATGAATGAGTTTAAAGATGTGATCTTTAATAGCTGAAATTATGATATTAGGCTAGTTATGAAGAGCTTTGGTTTTGTTTTGTTTGTTTTGGTTGGGCAAGGACATGATGAAGGTGAAGGCAGTTTCAAAATGAAGGGTGAAGGTGTCTGCAGATGAAGGAATGATTTGGATGAAAGAAAGGAAAAGACAGTTTTAACCCATTGGGCTATGGAGTCATACGAGGATTTTAATTGGACATCAGGGTTCAAGCAAGATCCATGGGGCAAGTCACTTATGTCAAAGGATCTCTTAAGGTGATTTTATGGAATGAAACAAATAGGAAATGAAGAACAAACAAATGAAGGTATAGTGAAACAACCTAAGATCAAATAAGTTCTTTTAAACTATATTGCTTCAGCATGTACTTAAAGAAAAACATGAGAGTTTTCTGAGATCAGGTTAATACCTTTAAACTAGCCTAATTTGAAGTTATTTCAGTTAGAAAACATTAAAAGACAGTTGAACAGATTAAGATCAAGTAAGTGCCTTTAAACTACCCTGCTTTCAACATATTCAATAAGGAAAACATAAAATTATTCTGAGATCAGGTTAATGCCTTTAAACCAGCCTGCATTGAAGTAATTTTAATAAGAAAACATTTACAAAAATAGTTGAAGAACTTAAGATCAGGTAAGTGCCTTTAAACTACCCTGCTTTCAGCATATTCAATAAGGAAAACATGGATAATAGTGACAAAGAGAAATTTAGATCAGACAAGTGCCTTTAAACCAGCCTGCACTGATGTACTCTTCAAAGAGAACATTCAAATGAAGAAATAATAGACAATAAAGCTTTCAGTAAGAGTAGGGTACTGTAGAAAGTAAATCCTAGCTCTATTTTTGTTGCTCTTTATCAGAGAAAGTGACCAAAGTGGAAACATTAAGAAATTTAACAATTGACAGTGAGGAACACATCACCATTGACAAAAATCAGGATCCCATAAATCAACAGCTTGTATTTGATGTTCGAACCAGTTACAATCAGCAAGCCCAGTGGGTCTCTACAACTTCGAACTTCCCATATCAGCTTATTTATCTTTAAGTTGCAAACAGGGCATCAATAGCTTCAGAATAACTATTACATGCATTCAAATGTCCAGAGACCAACCTTTGCTCATCTTCTATAGAAGTATTTATAGAATAATGAAGAGGTGGGAGGATTTCCCAGGGGTCAAGTATCATTAATTATGTGATCAATGCAATTCCTGGCCTTTCGGAACCAGGCAAGGCATAAGGTGGGAATGTAATCATTTATAACTCTGCTTCATAACTCTGTTTGTGTCTTTCAAGGCCTAATGACTGAAAATATCTGCTTCCGAACTGTTCTTTAATCCTTTAAAATAGTTTTGCCGACAATTTAGAGATAAGATCCTCAATTAGTATTAATTGCTCGGCGGCCTTTGATTTTTTGTGAGGCTGTAGGTGCCTTTAGAAGCTGGAGAAGGTTCAATTAGCCTCTATTTTGGCGTCGAAGTAACTCTGTAGCCATTCTTTGCATTGAATTCCCCGCAGGAGTAACTCTTCGGCTGTGTTTGAGACAAATATCTGATCCTGATCAATAAATTCGGCCTCTGATTGAATACTTTGAGGCACAGGTGGCATTTCAGTAACTAGAGGGATCAATTTGCCTCAATTACGGCGGTGGAAGCGCTCCTGTCGATAAAACCCTTAAAATATTCTTTAAACTGTCTTTTAAATCAGGGATTAGGCTTTTGATAACCATCTTAGCCATAATTCCCGTAAAACTGTCTCTAATCCTCTGTTCTGATACATTTTGGTCTTCAGCACTGATACTCTTTGACTGTACCCCTTTCATGGTGTTTTTGCTGGTGTGTAAGATTTATAAGGCATCCATGCTTAAGAAAACATTGATGAAACGTGCATTTCCACCCTGTGGATTATTTCCTTTGACGAATCGAAGACGGGACAGTCGTCACCCTCCGCCTCTGAATATTCTTTGGAAATAACAAAAAAAATGATTTAAAACCCTACAAAACACGAAAACTATTATAAAATCCTGCTTTTATAGGTTGACTGCATCGGAGGGCGTGCGAGGAGATTGGAGCCATTGGATGGCATCATCCAATGGTCAGGATTGATCGGGAGCGATCGTGGAATGGGTGAAAGAAGGATTAAATCTGAGTCGTCGATCGTGCAGAGATCGACAGTCGAGATTGAACGAGGCGGTTAGAGGAGAAGGATGAGTCTGAGTCGTCGATCGCGCAAAGATCGACGGTTGGAATTGGGAAATGGAAAGTCAAACGAAGAGATCAGGCAATGAATTGTATGATGGCCCAGTTATCGTGCACGCACCTTCGTTAACCATCGAGCAACTTCGGCGAGCGATCACCATTGGATCAGTGGGCCCAAATAGGACGGTCCACAGCGATATCGCTGGGTGTCCTGGTCCGAAATATAACGTGCGATGAAAAGCGGTTTTCAGAACAGTGCCCAAGGATGCGTGTCGAGCAGTGTATGGATTCGCTGGCCATCAGGAAAAAACCATCGTTCGTCGAAGAGCGGTGCGATAAAAACCACATTGTTTTTGGGCAACGACGCATGGCTGGCGGGGTCCACCAGGCTTGATAAGTTCCGCACCATCGGATGTGTAGATCAGATCAACGATGTAGATTTATTTAGAAACCGCTCCGGTGGAGAAATTCATAAAATGCAATAAAACCCAAAGTTTATAAATGACAAAGGTTTTTTATGTTTGGCCGGGATATATAACGGGGCCCATCGCACCTCACAATTTTGGACATGGGCTTTTCAATCTACCCATTAAATTTTCTGCAATTTGCGATCCGCGATCGCTCTTTTCAATCAACCCTTTGATATTAATACTTGACTTTGGTTTTAGACCGAAACATTGGAAAAGTGGGTTTTTAACATTTACAAAGGAAAAAAGAGATCAGGCATGGATTATTCAATGGTTTAGATTACGGAATGTGGGCCCACAGGATATTGGTACATATAAACTTGCGATATGTGATCTGCGATCGGGTTTTTCAATATAAGGCTGATCGCATCGCAAGTTTTAAACACAGCGCAAAAATGTGCACACTGCGATCTGCGATCGCGTGATCAGTCTTGATCACATCGCAAGTTTTAAACACAGCGCAAAACTTTGCGCACTTGAGTTTGTGCGATGCGATAAGCACCTCCAGTGTTAGCGCTTGGTCCCAGGGTGTGGGCATATTATTGGAATTAGTTAGAAACCTTAGCCCAAAGGGGCTTAAACCCTATACATTAAAAAAAAAACATGATTTTCTTGGAATTTTTCAAGGTTTTCAATGGAGTTGGGGGGTTTCGATAAGGTTAAGAGAGAGTCTTAAAACCTTATAAGGGGGATTTTAATGAGGGGGAAAGGGGAGAAACATGAAAATGAGGGATTTTCATGGGAAATGGGGAGACATAAAATGAGGTTAGTTTTGGCAGAAGAGAAATGGGAAAATGTGTTTGCAGCAGTATTTGGCCTTGGAAATCAACAGGATTTCAGGGTCTTTTGGGATGTAAACAACAGTGCAGATTTGGACAGAGGCAGGAGGCCTTCAAGAGTTTTCAAGAGCCAACAGTTTTTGTTATAGAAAATTGTTGCTTGAAGGCTCAAAACAGATTTAGCCACCTTTTGATAAAATCAAATTTTACAGGTGGTTAACACCAACTAGCTAGAAAAATCAAAAGAGAATTGTCAAAAACTTGAGGAAGAAATTGTTGCATTGAGGGAAAATATATCAAAAGCATAAACTAAAGCATGCCTAAATAAGAAATTTGTCAAGGTATAAGAAACCTTGAAAAATAATCTCAGCATGAAAAGGTCATTGGATGATAAAACTAGTTTTCAATCCTCCTCTGGAAAATATAAAATATCAGCTAAGTACCAGTTATGCAGATGCTTTGAAAGGAAAATAAAAAAAAACAAATGTTGCTCCAACTAGGAAGAATGAGCAAAATATTGAAGCTGAAATCAAATCAGAAAAACATGAACTAAAGCAAGATCCTCAAATTTGACTCCTCCATCATGGAAACAAAAAGTTAGGTATCCTACACTATTTTATGGTTATTGTTTTTATGTAATAATTTTTGAAACAAAGCCATAAATGGTAGGTTTAAGATGTTTCCTAGAAGAAACTTTGATAAATCAAGAGTTGCTCAAGATTCAAAGGGTTTGTATGCAAATTTAAATAATTATTTTTCTCCACTAATGTACGAGATCGAGTGTTTCAGATGCAATAACTTTGGTCACAAAGCTAGTGAATGAAAATTTAGCCTTCCAAAAACCTACATGCAGCACTCTCAAGGGAAATTTAATCAACAGAGAATTGAGAAAATATGGAAGAAAAGGGTTGAAAATTGTGAGCTTGCTTTGATAGCTGATGATCAACATGGGAAATGGTTGATTGATAGTGGTTTCTCCAAGCACATGACCGGTGATAAGAGAAAATTCTTGCAGTTAAAAGAGTACTAAAAAGGAAAGGTTATTTGTGGAAACGATGCAACATTTCCCATTAGAGACAAAGGAACAGTTAGATTGGACTAGAATACCGAAGCTCGAAATTTTCTTTATGTTGATGGATTAAAGAACAATCTCCTAAGTGTGATTCAAATGTGTAATAATTGGCATGAGGTTATTTTCATATATAAGGAGTGTGAGATCAGAAAATAAAATTCAGGAAAGTTGGTGGCAAAAGTTGTTAGAAGTGACAACAACATGTATGTTTTTTATGACACTAGACACAATTGTTGCATGAGAAAAATAGAAGAATCTTGGCTATGGCATAGAATATTTGTACATGTTAATTTTACAATTTAATAAAAATTATCAAGAGTGAAGCAATTAGAGGTTTACTAATATTGGACAAACTAGAAAGCACAATATTCAAGTCATGCCAATTTGGGAAACAAACAAGAGTGAATTTTAAATCCAAGGATTTCACTGCAAGAAAATCACTTGACCTAGTACACATAGATATATGTGATTCTAAAAGGAAGAAAATTCCAAGAGGTGAGAGGTATTTTATTTTATTTGTTGATGATTTCACTAGATCCACCTTGATTATGCTTATGAAATAAAAATATGAAGATTTCAGCAGATTTAAATATTTTAAGGCACATGTTGAGAATGAAGTTGATTTGAAGATAAAGTGTCTTAGATCTTATAGAGGAGATGAGTTCATGTCCAAATAATTTTATTATTTTTGTGAAAATCATGGGATCAAGATGGAATACTCCATAGCTAGAAACCCACAACAAAATGGAGTAGTGGAGAGGAAAAACAGGTTTGTCCAAAATATGGCACGTGGTATGATGGAGGAAGTTGGTGTATGAGATACTTTTTGGGGAGAAGAAACTCAAACAACAATATATTTGGACAATAGAGTTATTCTTAGGCCTAACAGTGACAAAAATCCATATGATTTATGGAAATGAAGACCGGCAAAATTTGACCACTTCAAAATATTTGGGAGAAAGTGCTACATCAGGAGGACCGAACACAAACTTGGCAAGTTTGAACTAAGATTTGATGAAGGCATATTTTATGGTTACTCCTTCAAGAGAAATGGATAAAAAATCTACAACAAGAGAACCAAAAACGTAATCGAAGGTATTGATATTGTTATTGATGAATATTTTCCTATTTATAGTGATTCCAAAGATGTTGCAACTAATCATGATTTCATAGAATATGAGGACCAAGAATTTTCTGAAGAAGAGGAAGAAGAGAAAATGACCTCCGCTACAAATAAGGCTCTACCAAGTCACATTCAAAATAAGCAATTGGAAATTCAAATTATTGTAAGAAAATAACTTGGAGTGCAAACAAGAAG
Source organism: Pinus albicaulis (assembly GCA_034641835.2). Classification (NCBI taxonomy): domain Eukaryota; kingdom Viridiplantae; phylum Streptophyta; class Pinopsida; order Pinales; family Pinaceae; genus Pinus; species Pinus albicaulis. Next base: position 901,784,712 of record CM076570.1, read on the forward strand.
AAAGTTGTTGGATAGCTTCAATCAAGCACATTTTTCACTATTGTCTCAAATAGAGCCCAAAAGATTAAATTAGGCCAAAGAAGATCAACATTGGGTCAAAGAAATAAATGAAGAATTAGATCAGATTGATAAGAACAACACATGGGAGCTTGTTCCAAGGCCAAAGGACAAAAACATTATTGGAACCAACTGGGTGTTCAAGAACAAGCTATATGAAGAAGGAAAAGTGGTAAGGAATATAGCAAGACTTGTGTGCAAAGGATATACTAAAGTATATGGTATTTATTTTGATGAAAATTTTGCACTCATAGCTCGATTAGATTCTATAAGAAAATTTTTGGCCTTTGCATGCTACAAGAAAATTAAACTTTAGCAAATGGATGTAAAATCATATTTCTTGAATGGTGATCTAGAAGAGGAAGTTTATATATAGAATCCTGAAGGTTTCTTATTGGTTGATGATGAAAATCTAGTGCGCGGGTTGAAAAAGTCTCTTTATGGCTTGAAATAAACTCTAAGAGCATGGTATGCAAAGCTAGGCAAACATCTACAACAAAAAGGGATCTACATACATTAATTTATATATCAAATTTTAAGATGATACATTTCTAATTATTGTTATGTATGTAGATGATATTATATTTGGGAGTGATTTGGAGAATATGGGCCAAAGTTTTGCACAAGAAATGAAAAAAAATGAGATTTCAATGTTGGGTGAGCTTACTTTATTTCTTGGTCTGCAAGTTATTCAAGATGAAAAAGGCATTTTTATTTCTCAATAAAAATATCTTAGAGAGAAATTAAAACAAAATGTATGGAATATTTCCAACCAGTATGCACTCTTATGGTTACCAGTTGTAAGTTGAGTAAATATGATGAATCACCACATGTGAATCAATCCATGTATCATCCTATGATTGGAATATTATTGTATCTAACTGCTTCTAGGCCAGATATCATGCAAGTTGTAGGATTGGTCTCTATATTTCAAGCTAATACCAAGGAGACTCATCTTCATGAAATAAAGAGGATCTTCAAGTACCTTCAAGGCACTCTTAAATATGGAATATGAACAATGTAAACTTTGAAATGGGAATGGAAACGAGTACCCGATTTTTTTAGGTAGAAAAAAATGGTCAGGTTTTGAAAAGTGATGATTCTGAATACTCTTAAAAAATTTTAGCATGTTTTTTACACATTAAATTTTCTTATCTACTAAGTATAGACATTTTTAAAATGTTAGTGTTTTCATGTTGATTTTGAAAACTGTTGATGCCAGCATCATCCTCTGTTTTTAGAAGACTTATTTTTTACTTAAATTTTCTAGCCTATTAAATGCTAATAATTATTTTCTAAATTTAATTATTTTTGAGGTACTCGACTTCTTCCTCTTCACTTACATATTTTTTTAAGTGTTTTTCAGGTATTTTTTTTGTTTTTCTTTTAATTTTTTTTTTGTAGTGAGATATTTTATTTTTTGCAGTGTCAAAGAACAAAAAACGTCAAATTTTGAAGTGTCAATCTTCTATCTAATTATATATTGTTAAATAATATTTCATTGCACATGAAATAATTGACACTAAAAAAGAAAGAATTTTTAACAATTTACATAAAAAAAAACACATTTTGAATATAGAAATAACTGAAAATATACACATTTTGCGTCTTTTTTGCTAAAACTGACATGTCAAATAAACCATTTTTATAAGAAAAAATTAACAAAAAAAGTATAAAAAATAGCAATTTTTGTGAATTTTATGTGAAAAGTTAATAATAATTACAGTTTTTTCAAAACTTACATGATTGACATAAAAATTAAGTGAAAATCACATGATACAAATATTAAACATATAAGAACAACAATTGAATATTTATTTCTTCTCATAAAATGTCAGAGTCAAAACATTAAAGTATAACTTAGGAATAGTTACAAAAAGGAGATTCATTTGGAAGCTTAACTTAATCTTTAATCAATAATATTATGTAACCCAAACTCTTCATCTTCAAGTGTTTCATTATTGTCCTCTTCCACAATATTTTCATCATTGGCTTCAGTTTCATCATTTTCCTCTTCTGATGGATCTTTGATGTCTACAAACGTCCCAATGTATGCCTTTCCAATCATTCCATCTAATGGTGGTTGAGGTTCTTTTGATTTTTTTTGCCACATAAGATTCATTAAAATCCCCTTTTCTCAAACCAACTTCTTACATTTCATCTGGAAGAAATTGAAGAGCATTGATTCTTCGATAAATAAATTTTCATTGTACTATGTATTTTTCAATGGAAATGCAATTTCTTCCTTTTTGTAAGCAACATGCTATTGTTGTACCTAATCATCAAGTACAAAAGAAAAAATTTAGTAAATTAGTATAAACACAAAATTTAAAAAAAAAATAGTAAAATTTATTTATATATAATAAAACTTACTTGAGCCTGAATAAATCCAAAACCCAATCTCCTTCATTTGAACATAAATCTAAAAGATAGCTAATCAATGACTGTGGTTTTTGATATATGTTAACTATCTCTCCTTTTGCTTCTTTATCTTCATATGTTATTTTTTTTACAACAACATCATGGACCAGTACTTGGCTATGATACTTTCCATCTATTTGATTGAAAAGTATAATCTTGTAGCTATCATCCCTTGTCCAACTTTCAACATGAATGAACTCAGAGTCACTTATAATTGGTTGATTTCTGCCACAAATAAGATTTTTCTTTTTCCTATAACATGAAATAGTCAAATTTCAATTAACTTATACATAAATGAATTTTTAAGCATTAATCAAACACACAATATCAACGTCTTACCATGTAAGCTGCATACTTGAATTGGATTTTCCCTTGAAGCTTGATAATAAAAACCCCAATTATGTGTCTGAATGAAATTTCACAAATCTCCAAAATGGTGATGTTGTGACTTATAGAAAACCTACAACCACTTTACTAAATTCTTGATAAGTATAAGGGTCACTATCATATTCAATGTTTGGGATACTGAAACTATGAGGAATATCTGCAATAACTAGGGAATAATCCCTTTTAGGTATGACTTTTGCAATGTCTTTATAATCACCTGATATTATTTTATATTGGATAGTGTGAAGCCTATTTCAAATGAAATGATTAAGACTGGGATCAAGTTCAACGTCACTAAGAAGTTGTTTTCTTATCCTTTCCATTTTTATTTTTTCAATAAAGCTTCTAAAACTATCCGTTGATCCATTTACATCCTTCTTCATCTTTAATAAAATAAACAAAAGAAGTGCATAAGTTATAAATTAAAAATAATATAAATATGAATAGAAATGAATGTATGAATGAAAATATATTTTTAAATGCAAGATAAAAATATTCTAGCGCTTATGTAGAACTTGAATCTGGGTAGTTGCGTACAACATCATCTCAACTATCTTCGTTCAACAATTTAACCATTTGTTCTCGTATTCTCATATAAACCTTGAGACCGAATAAATTAAGTAAACAATGTTAATATAGTGTTATGTATAAAAAATAATACCAACAACGATATATTATATTTAACAGAAATTTATAATCCAGTAAAAACTAAAAATAATAGACTTAATTTAGAAATTCCTCAGACATTTCCTCCATTGATAATTCTCCCGACTTTACACGAGATAATATTGTTTTGACAATATTTTAATCCTTCACTCCTTGCACTGATCTCCAAGGTGTGATAGTAATATCTTCTAGAAGGAGATTCATTTCAAGACTTGATTTACTGTTGGTCCATATCAATCGTTTAAACTTTTTGACCTTCTGACTTTTGATGCCAACGTTCTCCCACAACTCAAAAATATGATTAATCAATTCCCATATCTCTAAAGTTATAAATGCAAACTGGAAAATGCTATCCATACCTCTTAATATTTCATAATTTACTTTGCCACCTTTTAAACTTATTTTTTCTTCTATTTGATAATCGATTTCCATACAACATTCCTTCTGGAATGCATGATCAACCCTTTTCTTATCACCACCAAATTTTTCTTCAAATTCACTATTAATAACTCTGACCCTTTGGATGAAAGTCATAGAAATCCTATATTCATTATCTGAATTATGATCCCATGCCAATAACTTTGCTTATTTATATGTTAAACCAACATAAATGATACATTTCATTTTTTCGAAATGCGGGTTATTGGGATATTCCTCCATTAATTGCCTTTGAGCTTCTACAGAATGGTTTCCCCCAAGTACATAATATTTGTATTCAAAACATTTTGACTTGTCAAATGATTCTTTGTTAGGAACTTAACTTGGATCAACAAGAAGAACACAATCAACCACATGTGCAAAAGGGTTTTACCTCATCAATGTTTTCAAATTGTGAACATGCAAGTGGTGTTGATTTATAATTTTATATTTGAACTGTCCTTCATCTGGCTTGTCGCCTTGAATCACATTAAGTTGAAATGAACGACCACCATCAATTAAATTTTTCTTCACCAAATTATGTCGAATGGAATTTTGTTTTGTTTTCATAACGCCACCCTCTAAATCAGCTCCTAACATAATGATTTCCTTGATTTCTTTGGAGTTTTCACTAGGCCCTTCACTGATGTCCATGATTTTTTCAGAATGAGCAATTTATTTTTCTTCCTCCTATTGGTTATGATATTCTCCTTTATAACATCAATTCTAATGTGATCCTCAGATATGGCAACAAATTCTTCATCTTCAACTTCAACTTCAACTTCCTCATTTTGAAAAGTAACATCTCCACCTTTACTAGATTGATCCCTTTGATACAATCTTGTAGCATCATGATTTATTTTATTTTTTTATTCTTTCCCATATATTTTTCTTCATGTTCATGGAAAATGGAGACAAAATTCATAAATCTCGCTCTATATAATAGATTCCCCCCAACATAATTGAAATACCCTTAGAAAAATCATGTAAAAAAATATAATATGTCAATATTAACTAAGTTATTAAAAATACAATGATACAATTTGAATAAAAAAAAAACATATAAGTGTAAATAAGAATACTTACAGTCTTCTGTGCAATATTTGTATGATTTGTTTGCATATCTTTGAAGAATCTTCCCTTGTGTTATACGTCAACAATGTAAAATGATATATAGGTTTATCATCTGACTTGGGCAGTTTTGATACTATATAAACACTTTTAATATTTGGAAGAATATATAGGCCTAATACTTTTCCCACCAGGTCATAACTTTCAGCATCAAAATTCTTACTAGAATATAGATATAATTGCATAGATTCGTCTTCTATATCTTTCAAAAACCATGCATATTTTGAACAATTTAATTATCTTGATTTCTTCCAGTATGAAACCAACTTGTTTTCTTTTTTGGATGCATCTCCCACATTTTTAGTAATTAACTGAGGTGCAGTTCGTCGAACAGTGATTTTTGAAGGCCCACCTGTAGCTTTAGATGATGCAAATGTTGACTTTGGTCCAGAAAGATTGACAAGAACCTTACTTGATGCCATTTTCCTACAAACACATATATCTACACATAAATTACTAAATCACAAAAAAACAAATATCTTACGTAAACAAAATAGAATTTTTTTTTTTAAATGATATTTTTATATATATTTTTCCCTAATAGAAACAGTAAAACAATTTATTTATTTTTACATGTCATTAACCAACCCCCCTAAAAAAACAAAATTATAATTTGGGGGCCAATTCTCAAAATCACCCCCTCTAAATTTAAAACAAGTTCCTTTAAACAAAAATGTATTTTTTTTAAATATTTTCTCCCCAACCCCACTAATTTTTTTTTTAATTTTTTTTATATGCCTAAGGCCCCGATTCTGAGAATCGGGCCCCGATTCTTAGAATTGGCCCTTTTGACATGTAATTTATTTTATTTTATTTTTATATGACCAAAGGGCCGATTCTAAGAATTGGCCCTTTGGGCATATATATATATATATATATATATATATATGCCCAAAGGGTTGATTCTCATAATCGGCCCCTCTGTTTGCCCACGGGGGTTCCCACTTGGGCCAGATCGGCCATATGCTACCCAAGGCGGGCCCACCCACAATGGACATGTTAATTTTTTTTTAATTTCATATACAAAATAAAAATTCTTTTGTTTTCTACCTAAAACAATTAATGGTAAAAGCTGGTAAATTTTTTACGATTTAAAATAACTTGACTTTAATTAATATTAAAAACTTACTAATTTCTGGAATAATAAAAACAAAACTAACCTTTCAAAAGCGAAAATCTCTCGTTGACAATGTTGCTACTCTTGAAATTACGGTGGGGTGGATGTGGGATAAAAACCATTGATGAATATTAAAAAAATAAAATTTATAATGTAGTCAAAGATATATAATTTAATTAAAATTATTTTAGTTTGAAAAAAATTACTAAGAGAAAAATTTATAGGGAATTTATTTCAAAATTAAGGTCCATATTATGACAATATTTTAATAACTAATTTTCAAATAAACCGTTTAAAAAAAATTTGGAGGGACATACTTCAAGCAAAAAATTTCAGACAAAAATTTAGGAGTGAATTTTTGGACGAAATTTTTCATTGTTTCAGCTATATATTATCATTGGGAGAGAGATCATTTGCATCATTCACCATTTCTTGTTTGAGTGTTATGGATTCCTCTGATAGTGAAGTTTTGTTTTATGAAGCATTAACATCTTCGTCACGTAACAAATCTATTCATATTGATCAATATAACGAGAGAGGAGTGACAAAATGAAATATGATGATTTTCAAATGAATAGAGAGTCTAAATGTCGACTTATTCCTAATATTATGGACTATGAGAGCAACAATGATGAATGGCAAGATGAAGAATTTCCAAAAACTAAAGACTCACGTTTTCCACTTACTCCTAATCCTAAGGACTTTGAGAGCAATAGTGATGAATGGCATGATGAAAAATTTTCAGTGGATAGAGAGCCATAATTGCCACTTAGTCCTAATCCTAAGGACTATGAAAGAAATAGTGATGAATGGTTAGATGGAAAATTTTCGGTGGATAGAGAGTCATAGTTGCCACTGAGACCTAATCCTAAAGACGATGAGAGAAATAGTGATAAATGGAAGGATGAAAAAGTTTTAGTGGATAGAGAGTCGCATTTTCCACTTACTCTTAATCCTAATGATTATGAGAGAAATAGTGATGAATGGCAGGATGAAATTTTTTTAGTAAATAAAGCATCACATTTTACAGTTACTCCTAACCCTATGGACATTGAGAGAAACAGTGATGAAGGGAAGGATGAAGAAATTCCAATAAATCAAGAGTCTCAATTTCCACTTACTCCTAATCATATGGACTATGGGAGCACCAATGACGAAGGTTGGGATGAAGAATTTCCAATAAATTAAGAGTCACAATTTCCACATAGTCCTAATCCTATGAACTTTGAGAGTCGTAGTGATGAAGGGAAAGATAAAGATGGTGAAGAATATCCTCCAATTCATTATTTCAAAACTACAAATGATGGTATTGAAAATTTTCATGTTGTCGAAGATGGTAATGAATATTTTTTAAACAATGATGGTGGTGAATTTCCTAACTATATTTCAAATTATTAGAGTAAGAATAGTATTCCTCCTAATGATCATGGAAATGCTTGTTTAGAGAATGATGAAATGATAGAGATATTGCCAGCAAATATTGTTTCTAGGAGTAGGAGTAGACCTTTTCATATCAATCCAAGAAGTTCTAGTTATACAAGGGGTAGAGTAGTATATCTCACGAGAATAAGTTCTATCAGTGAGCTCATTTCAAGTGACTGTTGTAAAAAGGATTTCTTGAAACATATGGATTTCAAATTTTCTTTAGATAAAAGGAAAAACTATTTGTCAATGAATAAAAGCATGCAACATTCATATTTAGTGGGTGCATGCAATATACACTGGCAGGTTATGATTATCATATTGGGTCTTTATTTCTATGTAGAAAGGCTTTCAAAATGATTCATTCAATTGGAAATTTTTGTTTATGAAAAATCCAAGATAATTTGGAAAAGGATCCTACATATTATTCAAAAGTTTGTCATAAACGAGAGTTTGGGCTACTAGCAAACACTACAATGTCATGGTTGCAAGACTTCTTTTCAAAACATGGAGAGTGTATGCCAAATAAAGATACAATACATATTCCAAATAATTTCTCAAGACGAGAAATCTACAACTTATACAAGTAATATGAAGAAGTGTTGACGGAAATGGTCATTTTATTACATATCAATATTTAGTGCAAATATGGATGAGAGTATTCAACAATGTTTGTATTCCTAAGAAGACAAGGATGGGGTTTTGCAGTACATGTGCTTCTCTAAAATAAAAAAGGGATAAATGTCAAGGAGCAGAAAGAGGTAAGCATTCATAACATTATTCTCTTAAATTGTATAGTGATCAACTATGAAAATGCATTTATTAATACATGTATTTTATGTTATGTGCAGATTCCATTGTTAAAGCCCTTCAAGAGCATCACAAACAACAAAAAATTGAAAGGAAAAAGTTGTACAAGCATCGAAAGAAGTGTTATGATAATCCAAATAAATATTTAGGTTTGATAATTGATGGTATGGACCAGAAGAAAACACTTCTACCACATTTTGTTCGCACATCAAAAGGAAAATTTTATCGAGTTTCACTTGGTCGGTTGTATGGTCATCAATGGGAAAATGTCGCCAAGAGTTTACTTCACAGCTCCAAATATTCATAATGATGGAAATATGACAATAACCATATTTCATGATGTGATTTCTCATTGGGGTGGTAATCTTCCTGAAATTTTGTACCTACATTAGAAAACACTTGGCTTGAAAACAAAAATCAGATTGTTTTTGGATATCTAAACATGCTTGTTGAATTGAGAATTTTTCATAAGGCAAAAGTTGGTTTCTTTCTTGTTGGGTACACTCATAACCATATTGATCATATGTTCAGTCATTTTTCAGTAACATTGAGGAGGAATAATGTTGGGGGCTTGCCCTCATTAATTGAATGTATTAAGAAATCATATATGTCAAATCCTATTTTTCATGTGTTAGAAGAAATTGTTGACATGCGAAGATTTATTCTTGGAACGCATGGTCAGGAGAAATGCATTGAACAACTTAATGACATTAGCTTCCAACATCAATTTCGTATCAAACTAATTGATGGGAAAGCACTTATATGGGGCAAGAATTATTCAGCAACTATAGAATAGGCACCATCATCAAGTTTGGAATTTTTGAAGTTCATTCCAGATCATCCAATATTTGGGTCAAATATATTGTTATTAAAATCAGTTGGTGAAGTTCATAATGCACGAAGGAAAAAGAGAGATATATATTATTCTGAATTCCTCGAAGAAATTAAAAAAACCATTAGATATACATATGAGTACTTTGATGTTGTTGATTCAGTTTGGTGGGAGTAATTTTTCAATGATCAGAGCGATATCCTTTCAAGACCAGCAAATGAAGATATGCTTTTGAAGACCATTTATTTTGCCACAAAATGTGTCAAATGAACAAGAGAAAACAAACATTCTTGAACAACAACAATCACATGGTATTATTAATTCTACACAGTTGGAGGAAAGAGAAATGTATATTGGTTCCAGAAGATATTGTGCACAACGTGAAGCCATGGGAGACCTTTAAAAAGGTTTAGTACATAATTTTAAGGAGGGTTGCATGATCGTAGTCTTAGCACATGAAGATCCACATGGCTGTCTATTCTGGGTTGCCAAGGTTATAAGGGTGAATATAGAAAATGAGGATGTTACAGGTGTTGAAGTACATTGGTATGCCACAAACACACACCCATTCAATGGTGTGTAAGAGACAGAGATGGTAGTTGATAAAAAAATTGGATGAAAGAGAAAAATAAAGGGTACAAATATAAATCGTCGCTGAACAAACCTCTTAAAATTGGAGGAAATTGACATACTTGTTTATGACTTTAATTTAACAAAGAGAGGAACTCTTCACTCCAGGACGATAGAGATTCTGAAGAGGTTGCTACCATAAGAAACAATGTTGAGATGACATTCTATTGAACCCAGTCGTAGATCTACAAGAATTTTGAAACCTCAAGTGGTGGGCATGCATGTTGACTCAAATGGGGCACTAGTTAATGAAAGAGAAGAATATGGAACATCTTCATCTACATCGATTCATTCATCTGAAGATGTGAATTCTAATGGTGTGCAAGAAAATATCAGTGATTTTCAATAATTGTGTAAGACAATTGATATAAATGATGTTTTCATTTAGTAATGAAAATGATATTTTAACTTCCCTATGATCTTACATGAAGTTATGAGTCATTTTTATGTTTTTTGGATTATATGTTTTAATTATCATGAATTAATTTGTCTAAAATATTGTCAATGCAACAATAACTTGGAGAAATAATTTATGTTTCATTGGGTTATTTTAGTCATATAATATCATGGTTGAAATATTTTGAAAAGTTAATATTTTTTAATTCAATGGGTGAAAAATTGTGAAATATATTTTATCTTTAACATTATGGTTGAAAACAATTAGAATTTTAGGGATTGTTAGTGTCACGATATTATATGTTAAATGATGTATAAAAATTATTATAATTTTGATGTGTTTAAAATCTCATTAATTTATATTTAATGTCATTACTAAAAACACGTTGAAATTGTACTCGGGAAAAAAAAAATGGTATTCTAGCACCAACCATTGTGTGTTTTGTCCATTTTTTTGGCACATGAAAATTGGTTTTACTGTCATATTTTAAAAATGTTGCAAATTAACACTGAAAAAAATAAAACCTCATTCTAGAATACACCCTTTTCATTTTTGGGTCATTTTTCATGTTTTTTGGGGTTTTTTTGGCTTGAGTTCCAATTTTCAGTTTATAGTTCCTGTTTCAAAGTTTACGTTGTTTATGGTATCCCAAAGGTAAAAATTTCAATTTGATTACTTTTAATGATGTTGATTTGGATGGTAGTATTGATGATAGGAAAAGTACCTCAAGAGAAACTCATTTTCTGGGTGATTGTTTGGTTTTTTGGGAAAGCAAGAAAAAAAGCTCTCTCTTTTTCCACAGATGAAGCAGAATATATAGAAGCAACCACTTGTTGTACGCATATATTATGGATGAAGCAAACTCTTCAGGACATGCATGTTGAATGTGAAGAGCCTCTCCCTATCATGGTATAAAAAAAAAGTGCAATAAGCATCTCTAAGATTTTGGTTCTTCATTCTAAGACCAAGCACATACCAATCAAATATAATTTTCTAAGAGAACAAGTGTTCATCAAATTTGTAAAATTGGTATATATTTCTTCAAATGAACAAATTGTAGATATCTTCACCAAGCCACTTCCAAGAGAGAAATTTGAATATCTTAGATGGGTGTTGTTCCTCTTTGAAGGAATTGAGGAGTTTTTCATGGATTTAGTTGATGCCATATGGCTGCCCCCAAGAGCAATTTTAGCTTCAAAATTTGGATAATGGGTGGTGATTTGTTGTTTGCATGATTTTTCAAGGAATTATGTACTTTTTTCTTGCTTCATTTTTAGATGGGTTGCTTCTTCAATATGGTGTGGTCTCATATATCTTTAGGGGGATAATGTTCAACAACTGAGGGGGAGTATTTGTTTCACCTCTTCAGAGAGAGTTCTTCATTTTTGGATGTATCACATTAGTATTATGTAATTTTTCTTGGCATGTAAAACCCCTATCCATTAATGTCAAAAGGTACGAGAGAGGAAGTTGTATATGTGCTCATCTTCATATTGTTGTATTTAAATTTCATATTTGTTTTTAGAAGCTACAGGTTGACATCATTGGAAAAGGGGGATTTTGCTAGCCTATTTATGTTTCCATTGATCTCACCTGATGGAGTGTGTACTCATAAGTCTATTTTTCATGTATTGAGTCTATTGTATACCCATTAAAAGTTGACATGCCAATGTTACATGTTGTAATAAGTCTGTAGGAGAGGTGGCATGAGGTAACAAGGCCTCATCTGAAGTTGAGCTACACTTGTTTGAGAGGTCTATTTGATGATGTCTGTGATGTCTTGTTGGAATCTTGTAACTGGGTTCCTCATGTCAAGATGAGTCTGGAGGGATGGTTTGTAGGTTACTTGACTCCCTTGAATCTCTGTTGCAAGTTTGAGGGTTGGAAATTTTGTTTGAAGCTATTCTCTACCCTAGTCGCATGAATGGAGGCTCATCAGAGTGTCCAAAACAATAAATTCCCAAGGAGATAGGCTTGTGGGAGAGACAAGATCTTACGAGTTGACTTTTTTCCAGTGTAGAGGGAGAAACTGAGAGAGTAAAGCCCCAGTTGCATGGATGTTGAGTTTTGGGTGTGACTGGAAAACTATAGTCATTGGCTTGCAGATGTTGTGGGAGAAACCAGGGCGAAACATGTTTAGTGTTGGGCATGTAAATGAGGAAAAACATGAAAATATCTCTAGATTTCTTGCGCTCTCTTGAAATTAAATTATTTTTGGTGGAATTTGTTTCTGTAATTTTCCAGAAAAAGGTCAGGGCGACATGTGGGGCCTCCATAAAGTGATCAAGTTTGAAATTATCAGAAGGCTAGTGGAAAGAGTGGTTTTATATGGTAAAGATTCCAATCTCTATCAATTATTAAGTGAGTGAAAAGGATTTGGGTGAGCTACATCATCTGGAAAATTAATTGACTTAAACATTTCCACCTTATACAAATATGGGAAGGGAAGAATCTCATGTGTTGGTTCAAAAGAAGTATGTGTGTGTGTGTGAGTGTGCATGAGTTGAGAGTGCACAATGAGTCAATTCAAAATTTCAAAATTGCAGTGTGCTTCAGAGAATAATCATCAGCAGAATTATCATAGTAGCATGCAGTGATTGAAAATATATTTTGAGTGTGTGTGTGTGGAGAGAGAATTCTTCTCTCAATTGGAGTTTGGATTGTGGATGCATGTGTGTCTCTATTTGTTGCATGTTTTGTCTATGAAACAATATTCTCATTTCTGAATCATATCATTTTAGAGTAGAATTGTTTGTACTTGGAATGGAGGCTTCAAGTAGTGCATGTTATTTTTCCATTGTAGGTGTGGGTTCTCAAAGTTGTTTGTGGCCAACATTTCTAATTTAGTCAAGGGGTGGGTGCTCCAATGCTAGTGGATGCTAGCTGATGTAATGTAATGAAATTTTTTTCAAAGAAACAGATAATAGAATAAGCAACAAAATTTTCGGTGATTTTTGGCCTTGGAGGGGGGTTTTTCAACCTAAAATCTAAGTGTCTATATGTGTTGATTTTTTGTGCTTTTCATGTGCTTTATCATTTTATATTTCTAAAGTTAATTTACGAAGAAGTTTTATATTTGTAGAAATAATTTTATATTTTCGTAATATTGATTCACCCCTCGCTCCCCCCACCCTCTTAGTATTACTTTTGTCTAACACTGGAAAAAGGAATCACCAAAGCTTGGCTATGGACAAACATTGAGAAGATTTCCAAATTTACGTTTACTTACAATTGATTCATTTATGCCTTAAACACCTCTGTTTCTCACAACACGATTTCCTGAATATTTTTTCAATCGAGGAGAATTTTTTTTCCTATGCTCATGGTGTTTGTCCCCATAAATAGAGCTTCCATTATTGATTCAAGATCATGATCACTTGATGCCAAAAAAAAGTCACAAGTTGTAAACAACATATTATCCTTGGTATTTTTGTTGATATCAGACTTATGGTGCCTCATCAATTCACCCTAAAGGAACCATGTATATAAAAAAATGACATTAGAATCATTATATACATAGAAATTGACTCGAGGTTTTTAAGTATTCATTGCAGTCATGAAGTAATAAAATGTTTGTAAATTCTTACAACCTTTCACATGCGTAACTGCACATTTCATACGCAAATATAATATATACATACAAACTAACTCTAGATTTTGAAACTATGCTTTGCACTTTTTAATTAATTAGAAATTTGTACTCACAACTTTCCATATGCATGACTACATATCTCGCAAAAAATGTTGTTGTGGACCAATAACACTTCCGAGTCTAACTACTCTTAAATATCCTAAAACCTGTTTCAAGCCAATAAAAACAAGAAATTATTCATAATATAAAATACCATTTGAAAGCATGCTTCTATATCCCATGCAACACACTAAGTTAGAGGTAATAATTTCATTATGGACAAATACCAATGCTAAGTTAGAATCTAGATTTCCAAAATGATAAATAAATCAATTCAATTTTAGGAAAGGTTTTTTTAATTCCCATTTCAAACTGAATTCTAGTTTTACAAAGAAAACTTGTGAAGGATCTTGATTCTTGACTCCAATTTTTAGGCTATTTGATAGTGGATTTTTGCAGCTAATTGCATGGTGGAATGCCTTGTTTTTATTATTTGGATTGTCACCTTGGACATTTTTCACATCGATGATCTAAAGCAAGAGATGGGAAGCAAGTTAAAATTTTCCAAAGCCCCAAGTTTTATGAGGAAGCTAAAATTATTCTTATTGATTTGTGCAAGTTTGGTGTCAGATGCATTTCATTTAACATTTAGTTGTTTTTTTCTATCTTTTTCCTTATTTTCAATGGAAGTTTCCAGGAAGAAACCTGACAATGTGTATTCATATGGGTAGTTCACTTATTCTAAGGTGAATTTATTATATATATTTTCTTATCTAGCTTCTTTGGATCCCTTTTCCCTCCATATCCTTTCTATATCCTATAAAAAAAACCATTTTCAAGGTTCATTTGTGGCTTAGGTTAGCTATGAGATTTCTCCCAAGTTTCAGTGTTATAATGCACATTGAACACATGTTAGATGCATGCAAATGCATCACTTTGTTATATAGGTTTTTTGGTTTATAACTACTATGAAGTTGTGAGATTTATTTTATTTTATTAGTATTTCTTGTATTTATAAGAATCAAATGTATTAACAGGAGCTGAAGTGTATTCTCATGTAAAATGGAATTTAGTGGTCATGAATTTATAAGACTGCAATAGGACATGGTAGTATGCCAGTGCCTAACTGAAAATAGGGAAAATTGTTTAGTATTCTTACATAGTGTTATCACCAAAATTTGGTCATATAACCATTTACAATTAGATGGATTGAAGTACACCATGTAAGACAAATTTTACCATAGTAAAATTTCTTTCACTATAAGAAATAATTTAATAAACCATAATTTATTAAGTTATTTCTAGTTAAAACAAGAAACTCCAAGAGGAATAATTAAATAAATCCTTATTTATTTGATTTTTCTCAAGAAATAATTAATTAAACCATTGTTTAAATAATATTCCTGGTCATATTTAACCCAATTATGAGAAATAATTAGATAAATCATTATTTTTCTTATTTTTCTCTAGGAATAATTAATTAAATCATTATTTTTTAATTATTCCTTAACCACATTCTTGAAATGATTAATAAATCATTTATTTGCTTATTATTTCTAAAGAAAGGTATTTAACAAATTTAAATACCTTTTCCCTCCAACAAAATATAATAAAATATTCCAAGCTGTTAGATCTAGATCTTGGTTAATAATATTTTATTACTCGCCATTATCGAGGATAACTCAATATTTTGTTATAAATAGGAGGGTTTTCGATTCATTCTTCACTTTTATCACTTTCACTATCACACTTTTATCATTCTCATTGTTGCTACTAGTTTGTTTTCTTCTTGAGCTCTCATAGAGTTCAACACATTCTGGGTTTTTTGCACCATTGAGAGAGAAACTTCTAGAACTGAAGTGTTCACTGTTGAGGACAACCAAGAACCCATACCATTGAGGGGGACTGATAACTTGTATTAGCTCCCTTTACCAAGTGTTATAATATATTGAAAATTATTTAAATCTTGTCTTTTCTGTTGAATGCATGGAGTAATTACTATTTATTTTTATTGTTTAACTGCTTTTACTACATAGATCTGGTTTTTTGCATAAATTGTTTTAACTATTGTTTGCAGATCTAAAGAATTTAAGCAACCATTTTTATTGTTAGGGTTGTTTATCACACACAACTAAAGTGAGATTTTTTCATACACTTGCATTAATAATTTACGCTAACAAATGGCAACACCACTGTTTTAATTCAGATTCTTACATGACCAACAACTTCAGTAACTAGGGCTTTTATTCAACTTTTTTCAGTCTCTTGATGTTTTTTTTTAAATTTTATGCCCTAAATCAGTGAAAATTCTAACTTCTGGTTGTTTTATGGTTTTTTCCACAGGTAACGGGCATCATTCGCGCCAGAGATGGAAATTTTTCTGCAGCCTACTGACATGAAGATTCAGGAACAAGAACTCACACTTTTTGAGCCAAAACATGTGATTTCTGCCAGAACTCGCTCCTATCTTCCTAGAAAATGTGATTTCCACATCCCACGGGTCAATACCTGTGAGCCAGAACCTTTTTTGAACTTTTTCCTGTGTCTGCTAGGGTTTGCTAAGAGCATTGTTTTGGGTTGTCTAACCTCTATCTCAGCCCATATTAGTTCTAGATATGATTAGTCCATCTCCTTGAAGTAGAACCAAGCCCCCTAGTGTTTCAGTACACTTCCACCTTTCTAGGAGGGGTTAAGTTGAGTAGGTAGTCTAAGATTTGCAGCACTTTTAGCCATTTTTTCAGGGTGTGATCTATCCTTCTTTTAGGTCCTTTTTGATAGGTTATTATTCCATAAAAAACCCTCTCTTTAGATTTTCTTGGTATTTCCCTTAGGTTACCCTTGTTCCCCCTATGATTTTAACCTTTCGCCTTCCATTTGGCAACAATTTTTCCCCTTCTGTTTCTTGTTGTTTTCTGTATCATTTCCAGAAAATTTGAGTCATTAGATCCCTATCCCATAGACATTAGATCTTTTGACCACATTTTGTGTTTTGAGTCAACTTTTCCCTCCTTTTAGACTAGTGGTTTCGGATGCCTTCTTTTGGGTTGAATTTATGCATGATTAGTTGTTTATTTTACTGTCATTTCAATTTCATTTACAGTACTTCAGCATTTTTCCTTTTTCTTTATATAAACGTCTGGGCTTAATTAAAATTAACACATGGCTTGCACACACTCACATATAAAGTGAAGAGCACTTGGTTTACACCACCAAGCCAAGATATAAACATCGCAATTAATTAATCTTCCTCATAGAGCCTTTGTTTATCACTCTTTAACCTTTTCGTGTCATTTGTGACTTGCCCTCATTGCACCCCCAAGGTGTTTATCTCAGAGACTACAAGGCCTTCACCCTTAGCTTCCGTTAGGAAGACTTACTCTACTGCGTAGGGTTTGATTTAGTCCTCCACCCATTCCCCATACCGATTATGATTTTGTTTCATCGAGTTCTTCCTCTGATTATGAACCTGGTTCCCCTCACCCTCATACTGTCACCATGTTAGGTGCTAATGCAAGCACAGTTCCTCAAGATGGTGGTTCCCCCAACCCTAATATTGGAGTTTATACTAGCAAAACCACTACTAGAACTATTCCGGCTACTCCTTTGCTACCTTTCATGGTAGGTTTAATCCTTCCCTATTTTAGCCAGTTAATTAATGACCCTATACTCAATGACGCAGGTTGGCCAGCTATGCTAACTAACCTTCCTTCTGACATTCCTAAGTTTGAAGGAAACACTGTAGAGGACCCTACTAATCATTTCCACTTCTTTCATATGTGGTTTTCATCCAATTACATTACCGATGACTCCATTTGCCTTCAGTTGTTCCAACGTACGTTCACTAGAGAAGCTGTGAAGTGGTATGTTGACCAGAATTTTGCATCTCATTCCACTTTTGTGACTTTTTCTAAAGTGTTTCTATCTTAATTTTAGTTACCTCTCCACTATGATACCAATACCGAGTTGTTGGCCACATTCCGTCAAACTTTTTTCACCCGCCTTTCTGACCATGTCCAAGAATGATGTAGGAGGAGCCCATGTCAAGCTCCTACATTCGACGATCGTGTCTATATAGATTGGCTTCTTAGAATTATTTTTCCTTCCATTGGAAAATATATCATGTCTCATTTTTCTCATACAAAGGAAGAAACTCTCCAAGTTGCGTTAAAATATGACTTGATTTACACCCAGTCTGGTTATGTTTATACCGTTTTACCGGATCTTCCTGAACCTGGTGGTGCTAACGCACTAGGGTCATCTCACGCCACCAACAATATCATTGGATCTCTTTCACATCCGTACACTCATCATTCCATGGGTTATGGTTACCCCCAAGGGGGAACAACTCCTCCAGCACTTATCCCCCTCCGGACAACATGTATCCGGGTTAAAGCATGCCTTATGCACTTGCCCAACTGCATCAAATGAAGCCAGGGCCAAATTTTGCTCAACTTGTTTACCCAAATTTCACCCAAAATTATTTTTATCCTTATCCATATCCCTGAACTCCAGCCCCTCCGGCATTAGCGCCCCAGCCTCTCATGCCTTCTCAACCTCTGCCACAGGCACCTCCTCAGGGTCAGGTGCATGTGCAGTAGAGCATGACTAATCCTACTAATTCAAAGAAAAACAATAAGTGGAAAGGAAACCATAACCAACCTGCGTAGGGTAATGAAGGGCGCCAAGGTAATCAACTGAACGCACCCCAACGGAGCCGTCCTAACACTAAAAACCAACAAAAGGGCAATCAACCCAAGCAGAACAAGCCTCTTTGTATGAACAAGCCTTGTTCATGTTGAGGTGTACCTGGCCATTATATTCATGATTGTCCCCTTTTACCCTAGATGTGCTAGTTGTGGGAAGCACAAGCAACGTCTAGAGGACAATAAGCCATTGCTTCACTTCCTCCAAACATTGCGCCAAATCAACCAGTTGTGTTCACCAATCCTTTCCTCCATAAAGGATATGTTGTTACGCAACCACCTCAAGGTCAGGTTGCTCCTCAACCTCCACAGTCTGGTACCCCTGATTACCATATTCTCATGATGAATTATGATCGAGTCAATACCACTAATGTCAATCTTTATACCCGGTCATGCCTATATGACAATCAACTTTCTACGTCAGCAACCGAGTCCCAAACCATGGTAACCACAAAGCCCATTTCTATTGGAAATATTGGCATTGATGAAAAGGATCAAAAAGGAGTTACACTAGAATTATCATTGATGGAAAAGGAGCAGAGAAGCAACAGTTATAAGGCAAAGGAGCAGATTAGGAAATGTGCAGCAATGTGCAACAGAGAGGCAAAGGAGCAATAATAGAAGTATAACCTAAAGTAGAGAGAAGAAGCAAAGAGACAAATAAGAAGCATGGAGAAGCTTTAGCATGATTATTTAAGGCAAAGAATCAGCAAAAGAACAAATGCAGTCAAGGCAGTTAAGGTCGGGAAAGGAAACAAAAGGCACCAAAGGCAGAAGAGATACAGAAAAGAAAGAGAAGCAGCAAAAGGAGAGAGGAAAAAAATGTAGAGAGGCAGCGAATGCAGCAGAAATACAACAAAGACAGAGAGGCAACGAATGTAGAGAGGTAGAAAATGTAGCTAAGAAGGCACCAAAGGCAACAAATAAGAAGAAATAACAGAGATGCAGCGATTACCACAGAGGCATCAAATGCAGCAAAGAAGCAGCCGAGATAACAGAGGCAACGAATGGAGTAGAGACAGCAAAGAGGCAGAGATAGATGAAGGCATTTGAATTTTCCAGACACAACGCAAACCAGAGGTCTTACACAAAGATGATAAAGCCAAGAGAGAGAGGCGAGAGACGAGAGAAAGAGAGGGCTTTAATCAGTAGATGTCGAGTGTGATAACTCGGGATGACATTCATTAACAAAGACAAGCATAGGAGGAACAACATGCAGAAACTAGAGTTACAGAGTGGGACAGTGTAAACAAATGAAAAATCAACTAAGGAAAAGAATTCTTTGAAGAATTCCAAGGGAGGCGAACAAACAGTCAAGATTAGATCACAAAAGTGAAGGTGAGAGATGGATGATGGAGATCGAATCGCATCAGGAGTGATTTCGCAAATGGAAACATTTAAGAGTTTAGCATTAAGGCATCATATGGTAAGTTAAAGTATTTGCGATGTGAAATGGAGAAGACACGTGTTGCCACAGCACAACATTGGAGATCGCAAGAAGTAGAGTATAACCACAAAGTAAATCTTATAAAGTGCAAAGTGTGATCAGATGAGGACCGTTAGATCTGGGGGCAGATCAACGGGGGATGGCGAATTGCGAGACCACACATTACAATGCTTAAGGGATAGAAGGAAGGCAACCGCAAGTTAAGTTAAATTTTTTGCGATGCGAAATGGAGGGACACGTGTCAACCTTGCACAACATCGCATCCCGCAAGAAATAGGGTTTAAATTTGAATACATCGCAAGGTACGTTGTTTTGGTTGCAATGCGGTAAGGATCAAGTGACCCGATGTGATGAAGGGAGTCCACGTGGTAGCAATGCGCTCAAGCGCAGATCACAGATCACATGGTTTAAGGTTTATCCCTAATGGTAGAGTGGGAAACCTGTGGGCAAGCATTTGCGATGAGATATGATTGGTCAAGCAATGTGGGACCTAATAGCCCTTGTTCCGTGTATGTTATATGTGGCATATTATAAAGTTTAATTTTTTTATTGCTAATCATATGTAGATATATATATGCATTTTTTACCGATAAACGTATGTATGTTGATTAAATCTTGGATTTCTAATTCGTCGCTCGGACCAGGAGCTCAGGAATAACAGTGTTACGACGGTGAAGCTAACGAAGGGGCTGAACACAGAAGAAGAATCAGGATAAAAGGGGAAGTTATGCAACAAAGGTGGAATATAACGGCAGAAGTAGAAAAGACACAAAGACAACAAGCAGAAGAGGAAAAACGCGCAACAAAGAGAATAAATTGATGGGCTGAGTAAATAATTGTTTGTAACTGAAAATGTATTACTTATTTTTATATTGTTTGTGATGCAAAGGCAAGTTTCTGTAGGCAAGCCAAATTTCCAATTTGATACTGTAATGACTGTATATATTGTTGTAGCATTCAAAATATGTTGAGTGAGGAAATGAGTGGGTGAAAGGCAAGAGTTGTGCCTGTTCACTTCATATTCCCTGTAGAATGCAAACATCCATGAAGTTATTATCTGTATAAAATAGGTAATATCCATGTGAAGAAGGTTATGAAAACACACACACACACACACACAGATTGTGCAACAAAATTGAAGATATTTGAAGATTGTTAAAAAGTTGTAAAATGGAACAGAGCATAATTATATAAGAAATTTGTAGATGGTTGGAGAGTGAAAGAATGAGAGAGGACTAATAGAGATTTTGTTCTTATCGGGAGCTAATATGAAGCAGATATGAAGGCTGAAAAGGAAATAGTGAAGGAGTAAAACAAATCTGATATCCAGGTAAATCAGCATATGATTTTATTGTAGTGTGAGGGAGTTTGTGCTTCCATATCAAGTTGTAGCTTGATAGATGTCTAGTTGTAGCTGGTTGAGGTAGGAGCCTCTTGTGGGTTGTATACTACAGAAAAATACATAGGAGTTGGTGCTTTTGTTTCAAGTTGTAGCTTGATAGATGTCCAGTTGGAGCTCATTGAGGTAGGAGCCTCGTGTGGGTTGCAGCCTGTAGAAAAATATGTGGGAGTCAGTGCTTCCATTTCAAGTTGTATCTTGATAGATGTTTAGTTGGAGTTGGTTGAGGTAGGAGCCTCCTATGGGTTGTATCCTGCAGACAATAGATGGGATTTGGAGCTTCCTTGCAAGTTGTAGCTTGCAAAATTTGAGGTAGTAGCATCCTGGAGGTTAGAGCCTACAAAAAATCAGTGGTCAAAGGGAGTTGGAGCTTGCATTTGCATCACAACAATAATGAGATGTGGTTTTCTCCCTTATGGGTTTCCACTTATATCTGTTTTCTACGTGCTTTATGATTACGTGTTGATGTGATGTTTTAATCTTCTTAATTACTTTCTCTACACACATTAAGTTTGTTGATTCATTATGTTTTAAGATTCTCATGAACTGAAGGTGTAATTGAGTTGAATGAAAAGAGTTTTAAATGTTCATGAATGTACTAAACTGATTAACCCCCCCCCCCCCCTCTCTCAGTTTAGCTAAGTGTTCATCAATTGGTATCAGAGCCAGCTCCTTTTGTATCGGTTTAACAACTAGAAGGAGATCGTAGGTCCCCAAGATGGCTAGCTTAGAAGGATTCTCAATAAATAAAGCCCCATTTTTTACTGGCACAAACTATGCTTTCTAGAAAATAAGAATGGGGACATACATAATGTCTCTATAAATATAATTTTGGGTTGTTGTGGAAGAAGGATATGCTCTAAAGGATACTGACACAGAAAAAGATGCCAAATACAATTTCATAGCCAATGCAAAAGCCATTAATGCACTTTTGAGCGGTTTGTGTGAGCCTGAATTTATCAAGGTAATGCATAGTGTGACTGCTAAAGAAATCTAGGATACATTAGGAAGTATCCATGAGGGAGATAAAAGGTTGAAGATGGCCA
This sequence comes from Pinus albicaulis, assembly GCA_034641835.2. Taxonomy (NCBI): domain Eukaryota; kingdom Viridiplantae; phylum Streptophyta; class Pinopsida; order Pinales; family Pinaceae; genus Pinus; species Pinus albicaulis. Next base: position 901,807,225 of record CM076570.1, read on the forward strand.
AGCTCCAAACCTATGGAGCTTAGTTTGAAAATGTAAAAATGAATGAAGATGAAGATATAGCCAGTTTCTTCTTAAGGGTTGTTGAAATTGTGAATAACATGAAAGCTCTAGGCGAACCCATTAAGGAATGCATTATTGTGCAAAATATATTGAGATATTTACCATCCAGGTTTAACACTAAGGTTTTAGCCATAGAAGAAACAACAAATTGGGAAACCTTGACCACAAACCAATTTCTTGGAAACTTAACAGCTTATGAGATGAGACTTCCACAAGGGAAGTCAAATGTGAGGGAGGCAACCTTTAAGGTAGAAAAGCGCATGAAAGATAAGGAAGATACATGTTCATGCTCAGATGAATAAGAGGCCAAATTTGTCAAAAGATTGGATAAAGGCATGAGTAAATACAAAGGTAAACTTCCACTTAAGTGCTTTAACTATGGAAGAGTGGGGCACTATGCATCTAAATTTCCTCGTAAGAAAATAGAGAGCCAGCCACAAGAGACAGAGCACTACTACATTTGGCGGAAATTCCGACACTTGGTTCCGACGCTCTTGACCAAATGTCGGAAATTTCCCCAAATTTTTTCCATCCCGTGCGAAATCGTCGCTATACCAACATTTATAGAAAAGTGTCGCAATAGCGACACTTAGAAAAGTTTCGCAATTGCGACATTTGGAGGAAGACGTCGCAATTGCGACACTATGGCCCAAAGCGTCGCTATTGCGACGACTGCCTCCAAACGTTGCAAGTGCGACACAATGTCTAAGTGTCGCAATTGCGACGTTTGGAGGCCTTCGTCGCAATAGCGACGCCTTTTCCGTCGTCGGTATAACGACACTTCTATGCGCGCTAAATGAAAATACAAAACTTATATGTGCGCTACATAAAAATGATTTTATTGTTTCGTATCCATCGCAATAGCTACATTAACGTCTGATATCACGCGCGCATTCGCCCTCCACTCTTGCAGAACAGCATTCGCCCTCAGCATTCGCCCTCAGCTCTTGCAGAACAGCATTTTCCCTCAGCATTCGCCCTCAGGGTTCGCCCTCAACTCTTGCAGAACAGTATTCACCCTCAGCTCTTGCAAAATGGTAAGTTCTTACTACAGGCCCTTCCTCCTATAGTAGGGTTGACTCTGTTTGGGTTTTTTTGGTCAATTCCATTGGATTGTATTAGGCTGTAGGGTTCTCTCTAGATGTCAAGAATCAAGATTCAATACCCTCTATTATCTTCATCACCCAATACAAGATTTAAATTTTTCCCAAAGAAACGCTTATTAATTTGGCAGCCGTTATTTCTCCCTACTTTAAAAACCCTACATTTAAATGAAAACAAGCATTTCATTTCAACTACAAAAATCTATTAGTGTTCAAATGTACATGTGTGCTACATTAACGTCTGATATCACGCGCGCATTCACCCTCTGCTCTTGTAGAACAACATTCTCCCTCAGCATTCGCCCTCAGCATTTGCCCTGAGCTCTTGTAGAACAACATTCGCCCTCAGCTCTTGCAGAACAGCATTCGCCCTGGATTCGCCCTCAGCTCTTGCAAAACAGAATTCGCCCTCAGCTCTTGCAGAACAGCATTCGCCCTCAGCTCTTGCAAAATGGTAAGTTCTTACTGCAGGCCCTTCCTCCTATAGTAGGGTTAACTTCTTGTATTGGTTCATCAATCTTGAAATTCAGACATTGCATGTCTTCATTGCTTCATGTTTGAATAATTTGCATCATATCGTACAATAGGAAATTAGGAATTATGATTATTATTAATTTATGGATCTGTTAAGTTACTTTTAAGTTTGCATGGTTTAGTGTGAAATTATTCTAGTGTTCCCCTAGGCCCAGGTGAAGGAATGCCAAGGACTGAGAACCCTATTTTTTAAATGGTATTGTTTCTTATACCCAAAAACCCCTCAACATCACTTCTTAATAGTTCTTAACAATAGTGTTGTAAACAATTTGAAAATTGATATAGCAAAATCTCGCACTTCTCAAGATAAAGTCCTAAAGCTAAAGTGTGATACCATGTGTAATTCAATAGCCCCATTGTCACCTCACCAACCTCTTTTCACTTCGGGCTAGCTCCCCTCCAACTCAAGGGGGGTTCTCCCTAGTAGATTTTAGGGATCTAATGGCCCAACCAAACCAAGTCAAGAGCCCCCTAACTCTCTATGTTTACTACTATCAATCAAAATATTGAACAATAGGTTCAGACATGCATCCTGAAGATAAAATTGACAGGGTATTTTTGGGTAATTTCAAAAGGAAAGTCCCCAAACACATATAATCAAGGAATTATAACGTGATTTCAAACATTAAATATCAACAAAATCATTTAAATGATATTGAAAGGAAAAAGGTGATGGAAGATAAAAAGTGCCTTACTTAAATGCTCTAAGGATTTTTCAATAGTTGCTCCAAAAGCTTCACTTCAAGGCCCTTCAAGATCGTCTCCAACAATGCTATACCATCAGCTTCAACAATGTTGCTCCAAAATTTTCCTCAAGGTCTTCACAACAAGTTTACTAGAAGTTGCTCCAACAATATATTCAATAAGGTCTTCATTTTCAGCTCGTCTCTTGTTTGGGTGCCTTAATGTGCAATGACATGTTTCAAAGACTGAATTCAATGCAAGGCATATTTGAAACTCTAACTCTGTCGTCTGGTGTCTTATTAGAAATTATTTCAGTTTTCATTTTGTGTTTTCAAGTTAGATATTGTTTTCAAGTTTTTACATTTATAATTTTATTGCAATGTGGCAGACTGATCAGATCAGTGCAGGAACAACCCCGAGACGGGATGATCGCGGAAAGAGGCCAGCGGAAGAACATGTAAAGTGCCAGCATTGCTCTATCTTCAGGTATTTTAGTTATTTACATAATTGAAATAATATTAATTTTGTTCAAATATGCAGACACCTAGCCATGGTACGCCTGATGATTCCCTCTTTGAGGAAGAGCTTTCTTCATCCCTATCTCTAGTGTTCTTGTTGTGAAAAAAGGCACGAGATGCAAGGTCAGAATTTAATACTTTGATAGACGCGCCTCAAACACCTGAAACAGAAGAGAGGATAAAAAATCTTATGAGCCAGCTAGAAAGATATCAGGTAATAATAAAAAGTCAAAAGGATATTTTTTTTGTTCTGCATGAGATGAATTGTGATAGTTTGATTTTTAATTTTTACATTGACTAAACTAACAAAAAGTTCTTTTGTATGTAGTGTTTTCTGGCACTTGCTGAACCCGGTGTTTGTGGTAGTGGGACACAAGGGCAAGAGATTTCCCAACAACCCTCTCGTACACCTTCTACTCCTTTAGGTGCCAGCCAAGAAACACACCCTGCCCAAGCAGACACCCAGCCAACCGTTGAACGTGTTGGCAATGATGAGGCTGATATGGCCAACTACATTATTGTGTTTCCTAGAGCTACACGTGTCAGCTCCACAGCGACCATTAATGTCACATTGTTGGTGAACGATGAAGGTGTCCCTATAAAGCATGTACAACTCCCAGGTAAATTTTAATATTTTAACTATTTCATGTACTTTATCTAAAACATATTTATCATGATTTTTATTTTTAAATTAATGATAATATCTTCTTCTTTTTTCTGTGTAGGAAACAATGAGTTCTACAGGTATCTAGAGAGCCATGTGTTGATAATTTTTGGCCCAACCATACACACAGGGTGGAATTCCCAGAGTTCCAACCTGAAAAAAGAACTTCTAGATTATCTAGAAGCCCTTTTTGGGGTCGGCACATTGGACAGAACAACGGTGGCTCGGGTAGCTGGCAAATATTTGAAATATACCAGGGACACCTATAGGATGCAATTGCAATTTAACCCTAGATATGAGCGTCCTCTCACAGTTCGAGAGAGTGAGTGGAGAGCACTCATCCATGACGGAAAAGAGAAAAGGGCAAAGAAAGAAGAAAAAATGCCAACTGGACCCGCAAGGTAAATTATAACTTTAATTCAATAGCTTTAATTTTCTCTATGTCTAAAATAAAAGTTTGCTACGTCATATCTGACTTTAATCTTTTGATACTAGGTTTTCTAACACCTCAAAGGCAACCAAAGCTAGGATTGAAAAAAAGGGCCATCACAAGCTAGGCCAGGGCGGCTACTTGAAATTGGCCGGAAGAATTCTAATTAAGTAGCTAAACATCTTATAATTAATTGTATCGCCTTCCAACGTTTTTGTAATCCTATCAAATATGATTAAAAATACACAATCATATGTAATGTAGGGTGACTACTTCGGAACAGAAACTACAGAGGAAGATAAAAATATTGCTTTCCATTTCGGCTATCAAGTCGTAGTTGAACGTCGCATAAGCTTGGGGCAGGTCCCAAGATCCAGAATTCCTGATAAGGTAAAACATTAGCCTTTCAATATGTTTGTTTTCATCCATAAATTTAATGTCTAACAACTTTGTTTAAATCAGGGGAGCAACACTACCGATGACACAAATAACCCAGTTTTAGAGCCAAATGTAGATGATCCTCATGTGCAACCTGATCATTGTAGTAGGGACCAGGCCGAAAATGCTACTATCAGTGAGGGTCGTGACGGTAATTAATTTCCACTTATATTTTTTTCTAATTATACCTTGATGGTTGTCCTTATAACTTTTTTTGTTTAAATGACAGAGAATGTTTCCCTTGAGGATCTTACCACCAGAGAGGAAGACAGGGCAACAGTCCCAACGGCGACAACTGGTGCACCAGGTAAATAATCTCATTGCAATTTTTTTTATTAATATTACCGAAATAGTTCAATGATATTTAAAAACCGATAATTAAAATTTAATTATTATCTGTTTTTGGAGGCGATGCCCCGTCACTGGATGAGACCAGACATCGTGACAATGCAACTAGGTCAGCGGCGACAACTGGTGCACCAGGTAAATAATCTCATTGCAATTTTTTTTATTAATATTACCAAACTAGTTTAATGATATTTAAAAACTGACAATTAAAATTTAATATTATTTGTTTTTGTAGGCGATGCCCCGTCACTGGATGAGACCAGACATTGTGACTACGCAACTAGGTCAGCGGCGACAACTGGTGCACCGGGTAAATAATCTCATTGCAATTTTTTTTATTAATATTACCGAACTAGTTCAATGATATTTAAAAACTGACAATTAAAATTTAATATTATCTATTTTTATAGGCGATGCCCCGTCACTGAATGAGACCAGACATCGTGACTACACCACTAGGTCAGCGGCGACAACTAGTGCACCAGGTAAATAATCTCATTGCAATTTTTTTTTATTAATATTACCGAACTAGTTCAATGATATTTAAAAAATGACAATTAAAATTTAATATTATCTTTTTTTGTAGGCGATGCCCCGTCACTGGATGAGACCAGACATCGTGACTACGCAACTAGGTCAGCGGCGACAACTGGTGCACCAGGTAAATAATCTCATTGCAATTTTTTATTAATATTACCGAACTAGTTCAATGATATTTAAAAACTGACAATTAAAATTTAATATTATCTGTTTTTGTAGGCGATGCCCCGTCACTGGATGAGACCAGACATCGTGACTACGCAACTAGGTCAGCGGTGCGGGTCGAAAGGCACGAAACAGGAGCAGAGCATGATGATATTGATGATGTAATTAGGAGCTTTAAAAATAGGAAGAAGAAAAAGAAAATTCGATAATGTAAAATATTGTATTATTATAAGACAAACATTACCATACTTGGAACGTTTTTTGTGTTATATAAAAAACTCATTTATCATACTATTTTTATGTCAAGCATTAATTGCAATGTTTCCTTGCGTACTTTTTGTTGAATTATTTTTTTATTAGTTATTGAATATTTTTTTTATGCTCATGAAAGTAAAAAATGAAATGTAGATTGGGTATTGGGGAATTGAGAGTGATGTGAGGGGGAGGGGGGGGGGGAGGGGCCATAAGAGCTTCCACCTTCATGTGGTTGGCCCTGTTTAGTAGAGAATAATTTATTGGAGTGATTTAATCTTGGAGAAAACCTCCCTCGATCCAGTGTAGGAACAAAAAAGTCATTGTTGACTTAGTTGCTACTCTTTCAGATTGTGGGATGCTTGTTCCAAGTTCATGCGACTCCAATAAATTGTTCTTCAAACGAAGAGGAGCTTATTCAGGTATGTTTTGAAATTTACAACATATGTTCTAACATTATCATAAGAATGCATCTTAGAGTAAAAAATACTACATCAATTACTTGTATTTATTTTATCGATAATGATGGATTTTGATTGACTTGGCAGTGCAGGTAAAAATCCTCTTGCATCATGAGCAATACAACTTGTCAACCAGGGTCATGTCCAGGATATTTTTGCTTGTGCGCTTGACCAGGTTCGTAATGTCACATTTTGTAAGTTCCTTTATAGTTCATAATTCAATATTAAGCTTGTTCATGATTATTATCTGGGTTTTTTGTATGTGTTTTTTCATCTATTTGATTGTAAGCAACTATGCATGTTTCCTGTTGTTCACTATGATTTCTCCCATTACCACTCCCAGGATGAATCCGAATTTATTGTTACATAGGTTGCTTTATTGTTACTATGATTTCTCCATTTACGATTTCATAGGTTACATCATGTAAAGTTGTCAATCTCAGGTTGGTGATGAGCTTTAGTTCTCCAGATTTGGGGCTTTTCTGATATTTTCTCCCTCATATCATTCCTGCATCACCTCGTTGTTTGAGCATGCCAATTTTCTACCACTTGTACCAATTGGCACATGTCAATCCCTGAGTGGTGCCACATTTCACCTATTTTCAGTGAGAGTTTAGGGTTTCTCTAACATAGCTTCAGAAATCCGATTCAGTGCCTGCTTGAATATTGTCATATAATACTCATGGTTTGGATTGATGAGCATGTTCTGAATGGTTGGTTGATTCATAAGAACCACCCATATAGTCATCTTGATATATTTCAGAAGTTTTCTCGGGTTTCCTTTTTCACCATTTGTAGTGGGTGGGATGGTGTGGGGTGATCCATCAATATTGGTGCTCTTGTAGTAGGGAATTTGTTTTTGGGGATATAAAGGAGCATTTGATGTATATATCCCATTGGATGCATTCATAGATGGGCACGAGAGGTCAAGAATTTAAATTAAAAATATGCAACCTCTAGCATGGCAACCTGAAGGCCACGAGAGACAATGGTTAAAGATTGTTTTGTGCTGGCCTTAATGTAGTCGTGATTTCTTTCTATTATCTTAATACAAATATATAGTCCGGTCTCATTAAAATGAGGATTGTGGTTGTATTTTTCTGTGGTTGTTTCTCTCTTAATGCTCCAAAAGTTGCCAAAAGTTGCGATAGTTGTTTAGTTTTCCTGTTACAACTTAAAAGTGGTTTTTAGCAATGGGAGTCATGTTTCTTAAGGTTCATACTAATATGAAGATCTTGTAATTCTATATTTAGCATAAGAGAAGATGGCCTCTTCTTTGGGCAGTATGACAACAATTGCCACATCTACCTCATTGGGTAACAATGGAAAGGGGAAGAAGTTGGGTGCAATGTTTGATAATTATGGCAGACAATTGTCTTCTCTTTCATTTTTTTCACCCATTTCCTTTAATTGCTCAAGCGGAAGAGGGACTCTGAGATTACGCGACAGAGAGAAGGTAGTTAATACAAGAGCTATGGAAAAGGAGTTGTACTTCAAAAAGGATGGCTCAGTGACAAAAAAATTGCAGGTCAAAGAAAAAATTATGTTTAAAGGAAGGTCACCTGCACGTGAAACTTCACTACGGTGGATCTTTCCTTGTCCACTTATATTCGATTTTAATGTGTTATTTTAATTTTTCATGGAGGTTTGTTTTGGCATATGGTCTAGCATTCAATTGCACACTTACTGAAAGCATTGTCGATTTGTCTTGCAGGCGGTGTGAACAAACTTGTTGATCTTGTTGGAGTTACCCTTGGGGCGAAAGGAAAAATGTTGTCTTAGAGAGCAAGCATGGTTCTCTGAAAATAGTTAATGATGGTGTGACAGTAGCTAAGGAGGTAATTTTTAGATGTGTGCTCTAGTTTTCTTTTTAACGTTGTATTAGTTCCCCCTCTTAAATGTCTTAGATTTGGTAGGCATAATTTGAAAACTCAAAGGTGAAAGGAAACATATTTGTTACCCAGTGGTCTGCTTGGCCTATGGACTAGCCACATTAGAGTAATGCATAAAGCTTTTCACAACAATAAAAGGAAAGGGTTATGGCTGAGTCAAATTTTATTGTTATTGATAGTGTAAGGAAATGTATCTCAATGCTATGGTTTTGGCCTTTTTATTGGCTGAATTAGAGGACCCAGTTGAAAATATTGGGGCCAAGTAGGCTGGTTTTCCTTTTTGCTGATGGTTTGGTGTATCTAATTGAATTAGTTGCCTAAGCTATTTTTGGTTGCAAACTCCTTTTCATTTTTCATACAGTATTGGCCTTGTGGAATACATTTGATTGTGTGGTCTTGTTAGATCTACAACATTTGTATTTGTTTATTCTTATGGCTGAGGTGCACTTTTATTATGGAAATAGTTGATGCAATATTGTCATTTAATCCTTACTGCAGGGTATCATGTTGAGAAGTTTCTTGTGAAACATTTGGTATTCAAAATGACACTTGATCCTATACAACATCATGCACTTGACTTCAAAATTAATATTCAAAGTGTGCTAGACAATTCTTGCAAAATTTCAAATATTTATGTTGTTTTAAACCATTATCTTTTTCATGTATTGGATGTTGAAAATGTGAAAAAGACTTTGGTATGAAACCAACTGGTGAATAATTTCCAGCAAAACAACCACTACCAAGACATGATTTAGAAGTAGAACATATGTACTTATGAATCATAGAAAGATATCCTTGATGCATTGACAATGTTTGGCTAGGGTTATTTTTGGATAAAATAACTCCTTATTCCTAGAATAGTGATCTTCAATACAAGTAAATTCCAGAGAAGAGAGATCATCGTGTGACGCAACAAAACTGAAATTGGACCCCTAAGGAGAGCTGGTGTGTCTACAATCGCTCTGTCAGCATTTTCCCCTGGTTTACCCCGTTATTTTCCTCCAGCCTGGGTCTTCATTGACTTCTTCTTTCTTCGGGTTTATTTATCAAATTCGTAGAATTTGATAAATAAATACCTCCACAATGGTTGGACTTTAATTTATATTCTCGACTTTATATTATCTCCAAGCCTTATAACCAATGTTTAACTTTCAACACTTTGTATTTATACTCCACGTTTCTTTTTAAATAAATAACTTGTAATGAACTTTCGGCTCTATATTTCACCACCCGGCCTTACAACAATCATGCTCCAGACTTATGCTAATTATCCGCCAATCGTTTAATTAAACAATTTCATTATACTCCGGCCCCACCTATATATATCAATAACCAATCAAACACTTGTATCGTACCTGGCTATCCTCCGCACACCTTAGTTAATCTCCGGGCAAGTTCAACGTGCGACCACCGTCCGATGGCCCTTCTCCAAATCAACGACTCTTAGCAATTTCGCTCGGCTTCCAACGTCGGGCTTTAACGTGCGATGGCGTGGGTTAAACGGTTGTTTTCCGGGGTCACTTCGCCACGTGTCGCATTCCCTATGGAATCGCTCGCGAATAGGAAATACCACCTACTCCGCAAAAGCGGTGCGATATGGGCAACCCGCTTTTGTGATTCCGCTCATGGTTTTGGTACAGGGCTTGACCACGGGTGCAAGTCTGGTTCCGCTATCCTTTTGTTTGTTAACTCATGTCCAATCCTCGGGTCAGGTTCTGAAAGCACAACAATATTGTCTCTTTATTAAGCGGGATTTTTATATTTGAACAGTGTTCACGACCCCAGTTCTCTACACAGACCTCGCCTTCGGGTGGGGTGAGTTCACAGGGTTATCCAAAAATTTACGGGAATTCAAAGACAGAAGAATGGAATTATCAGTACCCAATCGCCTCACAGTTAAACAATTCTTCACAATTAGCAGTTCGAGATAATTCAATGGCAACTAAGCTTGAAAATCATTTAACTGGAAACAATTGTTCACACACAGAGGTTTATTGTAGAAATCCCCTCTCTACTCTCCTCTTCCCTCTCTACTTTTATTCATCCGAGGAATTACAATTTATATACATAACATATGGCTCTTCGGTTCCTCTGAGAGGACCGTTCTAGAAATCAAAAGGTCTAATTATAATAATTCAACTAACTGAAATTGTTCGACTCCTACAACTCTAACTGGTCTGAGTAATACAGTCAGCTGAGGTATTGACACCTAGCTGTTACAACTCAAATGTTTTCGAACCCTCCTAGCCACAACATGTGGATAAAACCTCCTACATTGCTGGCTAGTGCCTAATGGCCCTACATCATTGTGTGACATAAACCTATTAACAAAAGTGAACAGGGAATGATTATTAATTATGGCATACTAAGTTGTCAGTGATTTTGACTATTTGTCTTTAACATGTAAAAATGTTAAATTCCAAACTTACATCATCATGGTTTGGCATCATGAGCTTGACTAATTGTCCACCATGCTCATAATTTCATTGTTGTATTCATATCTATAAACAATGTTTCAAATAAAAATAAAAAAGTTCTATAAGAAAAATCCAGACCTCCATGCTACTGCTCCTTGTGAGACAAAGTCAAAATTGCATTACACAATCTGACACATAAGAATCTCCTATATCCCGGTGGTATGTATCCAAACTCTTATAATAGTGTCTTCAAGACTTATGTTGACATTGCCAATGAGATATTTAAGCAATGAAAGATGGAGCTTTCTTCATTGTTGTATATGTAACAGTCTTTTATTAATATAAAGATTGACAGTTTTGTCTTTCTGAAAATGAAATGTAAAAATAATTTATTGTGGTCAATTGAAAAGTTTTTTTTTAAAGCTTTTCATTATGGAAGGGCGACATAGATATATGCCCTTCTAATTGAAATTCGGACCTGCCCTTAAAATTTGATCAAATTTTATCTATAACTTTTTGTGGTTCAAGAATCAACTTTCATTCTTCATCTAATTTTAGAAGTTCTATTTACATTGGCATATTTTTTCCCAAAACCTTTTTTAGGCAAGATACATGAAAAACCTTATGAATGCAAGAAGAAGGAAAATATAACTTCTATACCACTTGTGCAATCCTATGAATAATTATTTAGGGCCATAACAATTTTGCAGTGTGGAAAAAGTCGGCAAAAAGTCCCGACTTTTTGGAAAAATCCCGAATTTTTCCCAGAGCCGACTTTATTGGCCGACTTTTTGCCGAATTTTTCATCCCTGAAAAAGTCGCGATTTTATCCTCGAAGTCCCGAATTTTTGCCAACTTTTTCGAAAAAATCTTGAGTGAGGTAGTTTCTTTAATAATTTTTTAATTTTTTTTGAAAAAATCAGGATTTTTTCCAAAAATGAATATTTTTGTATTTTTTTAGTTTTGCCAACTTTTTGCCGACTTTTTCAAAAAACTCCCGACTTTATCAAGTATTTCAACTTTTGGACCCTTGCCGATTTAATCCCGACTTCAACTTTTTCCACATTGCATTTTTGAGCTAATTCTTTATTCTTCTTTTCTTGAATGAAGATTTCTTATAATGCTATAATCTAAAAAATACCCAATTACCCTCCTCAAATTATCTTTCACTTCAATGTTGTTCCCCTTATTGTTTTATCATGTTTCATGTCATTTGAAGGTTTTCCATAATAATTTTAAAAGTTTCTTTAGTATTTTCCATATGTGACTATGTTTCCTATACTTTGGACTTATCTTGCAAAAAGTATGAGATACTAGGAGTTGGATATCCATAAAGGGCCTTAAATGGGGAAATTTTAGTAGATGTGTGATAGGTAGTATGATAGTATCATATTACCATTATTCCTTGAGGAACCCACTTCATCCATTAAGATTTCTTTTCTAAAGAGTAACATTGTAGATAACCTTAAAAACATTTGTTAACTATTTTTGTTTGACCATTTGATTGCGTTTGATATGTAGAACTCATGGCAGCTAGTGTTTCTCCACTCATATTAAATAATTATTTCCAAAATTTTCTTGTTACTATTACTTTAGGAAAACCATGAAGACTATGAATTTCTTTCACGGACACTTCTGCCACTTGGCTTGTTGTTTATGTACTTTGAGCTCTACAAAAAAATCTACAAAATTTGTCTATATAAATGACCACAAAAATGTAATAATTACCTTTATATTTTAGTAACCCTGTAATAAAGTCTATTGATATATCTTCTAGTCTTTGAATATGTATGTGGAATGGTTGAAGTAACCCTAGAGATTTTACTATCTCTCTTTATTTATTATGCAAACCTGACCTTCTCTTACAAAATTTTGAATATCTTTCTTCATTCCTTCCAAAAATATATTTTTTGATCCTTTGAGATGTTTTAAGGAACCCTGCGTCCTACCATTAGAGAGACATGGGACTCCCTTAATATTTGTTTATTCAAATATGCTTGTGTGCATAAAAATATTCTACATTTGCACCAAAGTATATCTCTCTTTCACTCCCAATGCTCCATAGAGTTCATCCCATCCTTTATAAATTTTGGTTTTTGTTTAGTACTATTGTCATTTTTCCATTATGGCAAGCTTCTTCTAGCCACCTAGGAATAGAAAATGTAATTGGATATAAATTTGAGGCCTCTTCTATTTTAGAAAGAGCATCATGTACTAAATTTTCCTTACCCTTTTTGTAGATTATCTCAAAATTAAAACTTTGCATTTTTTCACCTCATTTTTGTTAATCTTCCAATGAAATCCATAGCATCAAAAAATACTTTATGCTATCATGGTATATCTTGACTTTAAAGTACCTCCTAGTGATATACTATCCCCATTTTTTATTGTATGGAATATTGCTTCCATTTATTTTTCATACGTAGATTTCACCAAATATTTTCTTTGAATTCCTTTCTTTTAAAAGCCAATGATATCCCTTATTGTGTTAATGTTACGTAAATTCCTTGTCCTAGTGCCTCACACTCTACTATGAATGTTTTACAAAAAGTAGGTGCAACCGATGTTGGTGTAGAAGACATGGCATCCATTAAAAGAGAGAATGCCAAAGTAGCCTCATCATTCCATATAAATGATATTTTCTTCAAGAGATATGTGAGTGGAATTGAAATGCATGCATAATTCTTAACAAATGATCAATAATATCATGTAAGTCTAAAAAATCTTCTAAGAACCTTGATTTTCTTAGGAATAGGTCATTTTGCAATAGCTTGCATCTTTTGAGGCTCCAACTTCACTCCTTCCTTTAAAACAATATGAACCAAATACTCGAATTCTTATTTCCCAAAAGCACATTTGGATATTTTTACATAAAAATGATTGTTCTCAATAATTATTTATATAACTTTTCCACATGTTTAGTGTAGTATTCCCATGATTTATTATAAATATGTGTATTATCAAAGAAAACCAACACAAATTTTATAAGATGGGATCAAACAAAATTGTTCTTAAGTCGAGCCCGCCGGAATTCAAACGGCGATAAACCATAATTCAAACCAAATTCGCGTTCCAAAATAGCCTGCTGACGTCGGCCAATTTTGTGACGCGAAAACCAAATGAATTCCGCCCTAATATTTTTCGGGTCCGAAGTTGGGCTGGCGTACGGAGGGAGAGTTGTGACGCGAATTTCTTATCAAATTCACCCTAATCTTTTTCGCGTCCGGATTTCCACTGCACGAGCGGCCCAAACAAAGATCCACTCCTATCCCTCTATGACGAAACCATCGTACATGCTGACGTCATCAATCAAAACCCACCACCCTTTTGACTTTGTAAATAAAACAAATTTCGTCTGCATCATTTTCATTGTTCCGTGCGCTAGCCAGTCTTCTATGCAGCTAAATTCAAAAACAACTATTAGCGCTTGCTGACCGTTACCTTGCTAAAGAGAATTGAAGCCGAGTATTTCAGGGTTCTTCTGTCATAACCAACGCCTGTTTAAACACGTTTCATTTCCCGTAAACAGGTATTTATTCCAATTCCCCGCTAAACTCTGTAAAAAATCCTTTAGTTTTAATTCTGCACTAAGGTCTGAAAAGAAGTTCAGTTTGGTTTTTTTCATTCCCAGAACTGCAATTATATTCCCAAAACTGGTAATTGTGCTCCTTTTCCACAAAAACCCCGAAATTCCATTTCTGAATCCACAAGAACTAGAAATGGAAGTTCCTCTAGCTCTGAATGTCATGCCCATCAATGCCCCTCACAAGGACTTGGATTATTTGCCTTTAGCCGATATGGATTTTCAAATTAAGGACTTGCTTCTCAGTGAGAATCCTCTTCGAATATTTTTCCACTGCAGAGACAATTATTTGAATGGTTCTGACATCTTTGGACTTTGGGAATCAAATCTTCCTATGTACCTTCTCCCCTCAGTCCATATTTTTCCTGAGTTAATCCATTATTGCTACGCAAATTATGATCCCAACCAACGAGCATTTTTATCCCCAAGTCAAAATGTCCTTTCCCCAATAACTGCTCAGTCCATAAATGAAATGCTACAATTCCAACCTGGTCAAGCTCTCACTCCCCTATCCATGGCTGAATTACTTTAGAAATCTACTAAGTTATCCCATGAAGAGTTAAACCGCCTATGCCAAACCTTCATGTTACCAGAGCATCAGCCTAAAAACCCTCCCCCTTATGGTTATACTTTCTTTACTGATGAGGGTAGACTTATTTTAAACATGATATCTTCCATAATGGGCTTCAATACTAGTGAGTATGTTGATTAGTTAACCCTAGTATTGTTATCCATTTTCACCCCTGGATAGCCTCATGCTGTCAAGTACGATTTTGCATCTTATATTGCTGACAAAATCCATGATCAGTTCATGAGATTTGAGAATGAGAGAGTATTTAAGTATTCTTCTGTCATATATCATCTCATAATTTACTTTCAGTCAGAAAATTTCCCTTTTTATGTTAAGAAACTTGATGCCAAATGGAATCCTAGGTCAGTCATCTTTTGGTCTGCCATTACTCACAATTCCTCTGATTCTCCTTATTCCTATAATGAGTTTGTCGACCTTTTTGTTCATCCTGAAACTACCTTGTTGACAAGAGTCTCTCCTCCTAGAATTAACAATGAAATCAAGAAAATCCTTCAGCTCTCAAAGCATTACAAGATAGGTGACTGGTACCTATATCAAAACTACACAGAGATAAGGATATATGGATGTGAATTATGCCCATTCAAACTGCCCAAGTATGTCCCAATGAGACTCTTTGCATTAGAATATTTCAGGCAGATGAATAATTCAGATATAATTCATTTTTGCAATGCAAAGAAAAAGGCTCAACTCGGGATCAAGAGCCAATTAGGTCCCTTCATTTGTAACTCTAGGGAAGCTGGAAAGGAAGCCGAAAGGATTTTAGAAGACTATCTCAGACTACAAAAGAGTTTCTACTGGGTGCCTTATGATCCAAACAACTTTATATGTGATAGAAGAATGAAAACTAAACTGTCACCATACATCCATCAAAGAATCTCAGAAATAGAACAATATGCCAATATGGATGAATGGACAGAAGGGACATTGGTTGAAAAAGATAGTGAGCAGGTCAATGTTGAAAATGTAATGAAAGATCTTGAAAAGATACTTGACCTAGAATCTTTTGGACAGGTGCAGGGATCTTCTTCAGCCAGGACTTTACAACAAAATTTGCAGGAGATTAGTACAGTAGCAGTAGAATATAAAGGAAAATAAAAGGAGCATGATATACAAATAATTGAAAAATTCATAATGACAGAGCAACCAGAGGCTTCTAAAGAACAAGGTCAAGGAAAAATTCCTCCTACTCAGATCAGTGAGCCAGAAATTTCTATTTTACATACTCCTCTGAATATAGAAAAGGGCAAAAAGAGAGAGGCTGAAACAACTACTCCTATTGGTGGCTCTTCTGAACAGCAAGATGTTAAAAGTCAAAAATTAACTCCCCTTCCAGAAGATGAATCATTTTAGGAAATCCCTGACAGCCAAGGAAGAGAAGACAGTCAGCAAACAGGTACAGGTAGTGGGACATCCACTAATTTTCAAAAATAGGAAATACAGAGTGTTGAGCTAATTTATGTACCTAAACTAACACAATTATTTATTATCAATCCGGGTTGTTTATGCTTTGAGGCAAGTTCACTATATGTGAAGATCTAATATAATCAATCCTTGAAAGATAATTTATTCAAAAGCAATACATTCTACAACTCTAATTCAACTTGTTCAAAGTAGAGGAAAAATATTGAGATGATTCTTGACTCAAGAAGTCCACCTTTACCTCAACTATTACTTAATGAATCAGAGATTAAAATCAAGAACTTAAGATGGATAAATTTTTAATGAAAGAAGCTCTTAACTTAAGAGACACATAAAGTATTTCATCATAATTTATTCATCTCAATACTCAAAATCACAATAAGAAAGTACTTGCATGCAAACCAAAGAAACTAGTTGTAATTCATCATTTTAGTAGAAGGGATGTTCAAATTGAACACATGTTTTTCCAAATTGATAAAGTGATGAATAAGCTATGAAATAATGAAATCAATCATTATGCATGAACCATGAAGCAATCTGAAATAAAGCTCTGAAAAACCAGTTCTACAATCATAAGATTACAAGGAAATAAAACTAGTTAACAAGAAAGTGTACTTAGCTTGGAATGGGGGCCCTTCCACCCTTGCCTTGCACACTTGATAAATGATCTCAGAAGCTTAACTTAAGTTACACATCCATAGCATTGAACAGAAAAATAATAACAACACAAGTCTTCAAATTAACTCCTCAATCCAAAGTTGTCACAATATAAAAGTATAATAAGTCAATAATACATAAGCCATCAAAGTTTTGGCTTTAAATAAGAAGTCTCATGAAACAAACTGATCTATTTTCACTCAAAAAAACCCATCTACTCTCATCCACCTATCTAAGTCGAATTCATTATTCTTATCCCAAGAAATATGGCCAATCCCATAGAATCTCAAAACTGCCCTATTTCTATGGGATTTCTAAATGACTAGTCATGATTGACTAGAACCAAATGGGCCTAATAAAGCTTGTTCTGTTCGAACTAAGCATAGGTGGCTTAATCCTAGTTGCCAAGCTGTCCATCCATGCATTCAATTCGTGCCCAAGTGTCCTGAAACCACATCAACCATAGAGCTATTACGGGAATTTCTGAATCTGCCAATTTTGCACTAAAAACCAAACTTTCATAAAAACTTTAGAAATTGAAAAATTAAAATTAAATACCTGAATAGATATCAAATATACATCAAAATGGAATAAATGAAGGGAAAATGGATGGAAAATAGATGGATTAGTAAGTTTCTTTGAGCAAAATAAGACCAAAACTAAGGCCCAACATCTCTCCCTTGCTTATCATCAAGCATGTCCCCATGCTTGCCTATTCCTCTTTGACCTTCTTCTTTCTGTAGTAGATGTTGTACTTGTAGATGCTTCCTGTTGTGCTGCCCTGGCCAAACAATCCAAACCTGTGTCATGTCTTTCCCTGAACAAAGCTGCTTTGACCTTCTGTTTTTCATACTTTGCCTGCCACATATTCTTTTCCTTTAACCACTTAAATGCTTGTTTAGAAAGTAGATCATTTTTCCTTTTCAATCTCCCCAATTCTTCTTTCAGTTTTTCATTTGCCTTGACCAATTTAGCATTATCTTTCTTATTTTTCTTGTTTTCCTCTTTTAATTGTTTCTCCACAATTTTGCTAATTTCTAATTGGTCAGTTAAGTCCCTGATTCTTCCATCATTGATTTCTTTTTCAAAATCTTGTGTTTTTTTCATTAGTGATGCTGATGCTTCATCATCATATGAAGAATCCCTCTCAAATTCTTCTTGTGCAATGTCATTTTCTTCTTGTGGTCTTGGGAAATATGTTTCTTCTTCCTTGTCTAAGTTAATGGGACTTTTATTTGTAAATCTTTTAGGAATAGACATAACAGATATTTCATTTTCCATGGCCATGTTACTCTGCTGTTTAGCTCTTGTTCTAGGATACAAGGGTGAGTTCATCAATCCTCTGCTTTCCTGTTCTGTTTTATCCTGTAGTTCCTTAATTTGTTCAGTAAAATGATTTTTAATCATGAATTCTCTCCACACTATACCCTGTGATCTCACCTGATACTCAACTAGGATTTTGATCAATCCTTGATGATACATCTGTCCTGCTTTAGGCCTGCGTTCATGTTTTGCCGTTTCAATCATTCTCAAGAGGCTCTTATATAGGAAGTAAGGAAAATTAATCCTATCTTCTCCCTTAATATGTTGTAGAAGTCTAACATGATACAAATGGGCAACACTATATCCTCGATCACAAGTCAAGAACTTTTGGATGATCAAGACCAATTCTCCCCATGGTTCATTAAACCATTCCCTGGGTATCCCTTTTGTCCTATCAAATGTCCCCTTCCGGTTTTTCTCAAGGAAGAAATTCCATGCTTTCTCCTTGAAGTGTAGGCCTTTGTAATACTTCTCCCCTATCATTGGCAAATCTAAGGCTTTGGACAAGTATTCTTGGGTTACCGGGACAATGATTTCTCCTACTCGAGTCTGGTCTTGACTGAAATTATTTATAAAGTCTTTGGTTATCTCCTCAGAATGGCCATTAAATTTCTGTAAGAAGCCTATCATCCCTGCCTGATAAAGTTTTTCTATAGTCTCTTTTCCCCAGCTTTCTATCTGAAATTTTGGCTCTACTCTGTTTGTCATTGTTTCTGTAAACCAATCAATACAGAAGAGATTGAGAGATTCTGGATGAGATTGAGATATCAAGACAAGAGTTGGGAAATATGCCAGAAGAGGCCAATAGACTTATACATTTTTTTAATACTCAGACTAAGAATCAACTTGCAGAAATTGGTATTCAGGATAGGACTGGAACAATTTTGGAAATAAAGAGAGTTTTTACTAAAAGAACTCTGGTACAAAATTTAGAACGAAGGTGCTCAGATATGCAAGAAGAAATCATTGCCTTCAGAGAAAGATTGAATATTTTGTTAAATAGAGGATTGCTCAGTCCTATAGTTGCAGAAGATAAGCTAATGGACCTTCATAGTTATGTTGAAAAATTGGACAAATATGCTGATAATCAAGCTAGTTCTTCAACCAGTTCATCAACAGCAGCATTTCCTACAGGGAAAAACCTTCATGACAGATTGGAGAATTTATTTTATCTTGAGCATGAAGTAAATCATTTGTTCCCAAATCAGCGTAATTTCTTCAGATATACTGAGGCTAATGAAACACTAAGAAAGTTGCAAAGGACCAGAGTGCCATAAGTTCAATGGTGGGAAGAAATGATGGAACTTTTGTAAAAAATTATCCTTACATAAATTTTTGCCTATTTACCACAGTATATCATGATAAAAAGGATAAAAGGATGAACAAAGGTCAAAGAGTATCAGAGCAGTTAAAGAGTATCAGTGAAACAAAATATTCAACATAGAATTACTGAAGAGGACAGCAGCAAGCCAAGATATAGGGCATGCCTCCAGCACATTCTTAAAAGAAGGAAACAGCAAAACATCAGTTATCATTTTTCTTATCTACAACACCATCTGTCTCTATATTGTTGTAAAATACTTATTAGTTATCCTAGATAATATCTCAATTTGTTATGAGATATTTTGTATGATTTTTTGTATAAATACTCCATCAATTGGAGTAGTAAGTGTGGATTCATATACTTTGCAATAACATTGACTTTTTCGGAATAAAGTGTTGTTGGAGAAATTTCTTTGTGGCTTGCTGGATGATGAATTGATGCTAGAGACTTTTTACAGGATTCATGTGTCAAACTACGGATCAATAAGTCATTTCTATCTTGTGTTTTAAGTTTTTATATCTGTTTATTATATCACTGTGTTTCATTTCTGAATAATTAATGAAAAGGAGTAAATCAGAAGGTACTTAAGTGTAATCTGGTTTTAATCATTATTATTCTAAATGTTTTCTTCTAAACTAGTTATAAACAGTGAATTCTTAATTGCTCCTGTTTTACTAGTTTAAGAGTGAAAATGTGAAGTTGGGAAACACTTTTTGCCCTTTTTTGACGTTGAAAATTGTAATTTTCTATGTTTTTCAACTTCAACTCCACTAAACTCATATTTTTATTGCAAATTATGCTTTGACATAAAAACAAGAATTGTAGAGAATTGTCTTACCTCCATACCCATATTTTTTTTAAAAAAAAATATTGACATATAGAGGGGTAAATTTCTTGTTTACTAATTGCATATACTTGAAATTTTCAGGCAAACATAAATAGTCACTTTATAATCCTTTAATTTTTTTAGGGAAGGTTATTCATTTTGATTATTTAGTAAAGAATACTTAAATGCTCTTTATTCATAATCACTCATTTTTCTCTCTTTGAATGTGTTGAAAGATTCTTAATTTCCTTTCATCCATTTTAAATCCATTTCATTCTTTTAAGATTTATAAGTGTTTCCATGTTTGACTATCTTGCCCTATAAAACCATCTTTCGTTGATAAACTTAATCTAGTGAAGCCATTTTGTTTTACTCCATTGCCCAATGGCCTGAATTACTCAATCTTTCCCTTAGCTATCGAATTCCACCACCCAAATTCAAATAAAACCCCTGGACTTTATAACTAGCCTAAATTTTCTAAAACAAAGCTAAATTTTATAGAGAGAGCCCTCTCTGGGTACAGATTGGCTAGATTCTGTACCTAAAAGATTGGTTTGTGGTTACCTCGGACCCTTTTCCTCTTTCAACAACTTCAAGGAAAATATGAGTGATAACATAGTAGCGACTCCACTGGGGACCTGAATAATTTCATTGTTACTATTGTTTATTTTATAAACTACAGACGGAGCCTGAATATTAGCCAGGTAGCCTTTGAAACTGCTTTTGCTTTGCAATTGCAGAAGTAAATAAATGCTCACGTCCAAAACGTCGGACCGCATTGCGTTGGAATTGCGTCGGAATTGGAACAACGGACGTCGGTACTCTATCTATTGCTTTACTATTCTACATACTGCTATTTCACTTTCTTATAGATGCCTCAGGCATATTTGGATGCTTTCTCAGATTTGTCAATAATCTCCATGTGGACCGTTACTGGGTTTTATATTATGTCCCTATATGTGACATGGGGTATTTTTCTATCATTTTCTGGGGTGGGACTTCCACTTTTCTGGATGGATATTTGGGTTCCAATCTTCAGATGTGAAAATTTAATCACTTCATGGACTGTTTTACTTCATATAATATATTCAAAATAGGGTTTTTTCTCTTGTGAAAAAAAAATGATTAATGTTTATCACTCTGCCTTCAAAACTAGTGATGTTGGTCTATGTTGCTAGTTTATTGATATGGTCTGATGGTCTTTTTATATTTTGTACATATCACACTCCTCACATGATTAGCGTTTTTCTCTGTTCAAGGATTTTGGGTACTTTAATTTGTATTTGGAACAATGGATGTTGGTACTCTATCTGTTGCTTTACTATTCTACATACTGCTATTTCACTTTCTTATAGATGCCTCGGGCATATTTGGATGCTTTCTCAGATTGTCGATAATCTCCATGTGGATCGTTACTGGGTTTTATATCAAGTCGTTGTATGTGACATGGGGTATTTTTCTATCATTGTCTGGGGTGGGACTTCCACTTTTCTGGATGGATATTTGGGTTCCAATCTTAGGATGTGAAAATGTAATGACTTCATGGACTGTTTTACTTCATACAATATATTCAAAACATCATTTTTTCTCTTGTGAAAAAAAAAATGATTAATGTTTATCACTCTGCCTTCAAAACTAGCGATGCTGGTCTATGTTGCTGGTTTATTGATATGGTCTGATGGTCTTTTTATATTTTGGACATATCACACTCCTCACATGATTATCGTTTTTCTCTGTTCAAGGATTTTGGGTACTTTAATTTGTATTTGGAACAATGGACGTCGGTACTCTATCTGTTGCTTTACTATTCTACATACTGCTATTTCACTTTATTATAGATGCCTCGGGCATATTTGGATGCTTTCTTAGATTGTCGATAATCTCCATGTGGACCGTTACTAGGTTTTATATCAAGTCCCTGTATGTGACATGGGGTATTTTTCTATCACTGTCTGGGGTGGGACTTCCACTTTTCTGGATGTATATTTGGGTTCCAATCTTCAGATGTGAAAATGTAATGATTTCATGGACTGTTTTACTTCATATAATATATTCAAAACAACGTTTTTTCTCTTGTGAAAAAAAAATGATTAATGTTTATCACTCTGCCTTCAAAACTAGCTATGTTGGTCTATGTTGTTGGTTTATTGATATGGTCTCATGGTATTTTTATATTTTGGACATATCACACTCCTCACATGATTAGCGTTTTTCTCTGTTCAAGGATTTTGGGTACTTTAATTTGTATTTGGAACAATGGACGTCGGTACTCTATCTTTTGCTTTACTATTCTACATACTACTATTTCACTTTCTTATAGATGCCTCGGGCATATTTGGATGCTTTCTCAGATTGTCGATAATCTCCATGTGGACCGTTACTGGGTTTTATATCTTGTCCCTGTATGTGACATGGGGTATTTTTCTATCATTGTCTGGGGTGGGACTTCCACTTTTCTGGATGGATATTTGGGTTCCAATCTTCAGATGTGAAAATTTAATGACTTCATGTACTATTTTACTTCATATAATATATTCAAAACAACATTTTTCCTCTTATAAAGTTTCATTTTTTTTTTAAATTGAACCTGCCGTCGCTATACCGACGCCTTGTAAGCGTCGGAATTGCGATAGATTAGAAACGTTGGAAGAGCGACAGTATAAAAACGTCGGACGAACGACGTTCAAAACTTCGGACCACATTTCGTCGGAATTACGACAGTTTGAAAACGTTGGAAGAGCGACATCCAAAATGTCGTACCACATTTCGTTGGAATTGTGACAATTTACAACCGTCGGAAGAGCGACGTCCAAAACGTCAGACCACATTGCGTTGGAATTGCGACAGTTTACAAACGTCGGAAGAGTGACGTTCAAAACTTCGAACCACATTTCGTCGTAATTGTGACAGTTTACAGACGTCGGAAGAGCAACGTTCAAAACGTCGGACCACATTTCGTCGGAATTGCGACAGTTTACAAAGGTCGAAAGTGCGACGGATTGGGAAACGTCGAAAGAGTGACGCTTGTTTGGAAGCGACGGAAAAAGTGTCGATAGTGTGACACTTTTTAATTGCGTCGAAACTGTGACGGTATGGTAAACCACGTTTTTCCCGCCCTTGAACTATCGCTCTTGCGACGACTATGTGTCGGAATAGCGACGAATTGGTTGTCGGAATTTCCGCCAAATTTTCTAGTGGAGAAAAACAAAATAAATAAATGGCAGAAAGGGAAGAGAGTCAATAGAAAATCATTTTATGCTCAGCAAGATAGCAGTGCATTTGAAAGCTCAGATGAATCCTCAAATGAAGAAGGAACCTCTGAATTTGTTTTGTTGGCCAAGGAAGAGCCTGAAGGATTCCTTTTGGAAGATGAGGAAGAAGGTGAGGTAGATATTGAGGGGGAGCTAAGGACTGCCCTAGAGGAAATAGACAGACTTAGACTCAAGTGCAGAAAACAAAAGGACATTCTCCTGAAATATGTAAAGGAAGAACCTGATTCGGAAAACCTCATTCAGTTGAAAGTAGAACTTGAATAATCTAGGAAGGTGGAAGACATTCTTCTTAAGAAAATTAAAGATAAACATTAGGAGCAAGAGAAATTGGAAGAAGAAGTAGTATGCCTGAGAAAGAAACTAGAAAATTCCCAAAGGGAGTTATCTATGAACACTCCACGAATGAAAATCTCTGAACAATTCGACAAAATACTAAATTCTCAAATATGTCCTCTCATAAATATTGGGTTGGGCTATGAAGGAGAAACAAGTCCAAGGTAGATAATAACAGGAATATCGCTTTTGTAAAATTTGTAAAGGATAATGAAGCAGCTCAAAAGATTCCCACATAAGTAGAAGCTAGCAAGAACATGATTTGTAAAGAAACTAACAAAAACAAGCAGCAACATGAAAGGACAGAGAATGTGAGGAAGAAACAATCAGCTACAAAAGGCCCATATAGTTCTGAATATGAATTGAATAAATTCAGAAGCTGTCAGAGGAGGTTCTTTCCTCCCATGAGAAGTATCACTTGTTTTTCGTGCCACAAACCTGGAAATATTGTAGCATATTGTAAGAAAAAGCAAATCCATTCCAACTAGAAATGGATGCATAAAAGGAAAAGACTACATCAAGGAAAAAAGTGGATAGAACAACCTTTCAACAAGTACACTAATCAATTCCATGGCTACTGTTTTTCATGCAATGAATTTGGACATAAATCTGTTGAATGTAAATTTTGTTCAAAAAGGGAAACAAAATTCCATACATCAGCTTAACCTTTCTTAGTTAAAATAAGATGTTATTCATGCCACAAGCTTGGTCACAAAGAAAAATACTATAAGCTGCCATATACATTAAAGAACTCTAGAGAAATGATGGAATCCAATCAAATCAGACAAAACTGTTAATCAAAAAGAAGTGCAGACATTATGAAGAACCCCAATAAAGTATGGAAGAAAAAGAGAAAGGGGGAGCCTACTACTTCAATAACATAATGAACCCATCATATTCTCAGGGGGAGCTACTCTAGGAAGCAACGCAAATATCCATCCAACAATAAATAAGAAGAAACATCACAGGGGGAGAGAAGTTCATGATTAGTCCCCATAAAAGTAGTCTAAGAAGAGCTCCATGGAATAAGAACAGCTAAAAGTTTATAAAGGGAAAGGAAAATTCCTCTAACAAAGAACTATAGAGGAAGAAGAATACCTGAATCATTTAATATCCAACAGGTTGATGGAAGGAGAGAAGGCAGCAAGCAACCATGGTGGCAGAGGGAACATCAGCCATGAACATGTAAGCTAAGAAGACAACAACACACTAAGTGATGAATTATTAAAATCAAAAATATTATGCTTTGAGCTATAGAACTAGAAAGATCCATAGAGGATGATCACACTGTGCATCACACTACAAGATTTAGCAATGAAACAAATTTAAGAAGGATGAGTAAGAGAAATGTTTATCATCATTATATCATTCCATTTTTCATCTATAGAAGTTCCCCTTGGAGGAAAGTTGTTAAATGAGTGATAAAACTATGAGTGGTGTGCCCTTGTAGATTCCAACTAAATAAATTGAAGATGCCTTCCCAAAGATCATTAAGTTAGAACAGTTGAATTGTATATAGAGCATCAATGATTCTAAAGCAGTCCTAGAAAGGAATATGCAGTGACATTCTTTTAAACCAAAATCACAGAATAATCAGAATTTTAATGATACCAAGATCAGATTTAGTATATTGATGATTGTTGTTAAGAATAGTGGAGAGCTTAATAGTAGAAATTATGAAGGTTGTCTTAACTATGGGTGCATGTGTGTGCTGAAGTGAAATTACTGCATAGTTTATCAAATTAGTATCAATTGGTATTTGGAACAAGCAGCCCACATATCAACAGAATACCAAGTGTTATCAGTGAAGCGTTGGTATGGTACAGGTCCTCAGGATCAAAGTATTATGGCAGAAGTACATCAAGGTAGTATACCCAGCGTTATCTGCATTATTAAAGCATAAAAAGGTCAATGAAAGTGAAAAAGGATAATTATCTTGTTTACACTTGAAGTAGTATATTGAGCATTGAAGCAGTATCTATTTCTAGATATAACCGCATGCCTTCCACAAGCCAGTATAGATATATCTTCAAGGCCTCTTTCTTAAGATAATTCATAAAACTGTGTGAGGTCTATTTGCTGAGATTTCAATTAAACAACTTGAAGATGTTTTGTTGAAGATCATCATGATAGAACAGTTAAAGTATTTGAAGTATGACGGACTAGTTTTGTTAATATTACATTTGAAGCTCAAGAATCTGTTATTGATTCATCTAAAGCATACTTTAGCAGAAATTATTTATTGGTATTTCACCATTAAAGAGAGGTTGACCATTGAAATACATACCCCCTTATGTCATAAATAAAATTGCATAGTTGATAAGTGAGACTGACTTTACTGCTTATTGGTCAGTCTCACTTATCAACTATGTCGAATCTCACAATAAGTTGTAAGCTTTGGTTTTATTCATTGTTCACATCGGTAACAAGGACCTTTTAGCTGTTAAGTGTAATATCCCTGTCAACAGCCTAGCTCATATCACCACCAACAAGCAGTAAAGGTGAACCACGGCTATAAAAGATATATTGGCATCGTCATATTTGAATAGATGTGTAATACATATTTGTATCTCAGATGAAGATCATAATATGGATTGAAGTATATATGGAGTAGAATTTATATGTTGCATGAAGCATTCTCAGTATTTTAGTATTGTTCCAATGATGCATCTCTGATCATATAATTTTGTTCTATGAAGTGTCTTTATCATCACTTTCATCTGTAAACAAGTGAAAGGATTTTGTTCTTTGGGATGGTATCATCTTACTGTGTATACACAATTTCAATGATTCTCAAAAGTGTTCTCCCAACAACTCTTGTACACCAGTCTGGAGCAGCAAGGTATAAATTCAAAAGAAGAAGGCCTAAACACAACTCAAAGAGAGGAAATGAAAAGATAGAAGCTACACTGGTAAATGTGCAACCCTTTGCCATTTATGTCAAAGGGGGAGGAAAAGTAAGCAGAAGAAGAAAGGCTCTTCTGAAAGCAAGCAGAGGAAGAAACACACTTCTCAGAATGAAGGGGGGAGGAAGTCCTGGAGGAAGTATTGGAGTACTGGTGGATGTGTTGCCATCAATGCCAAAGGGGGATACTATTGGAAATATTGTCATTGATGGCAAAGGATTAGAAAGGAGTTACACCAGAATTATCATTGATGGCAAAGGAGCAGAGAAGCAGCGGTTATAAGGAAAAGGAGTAGATCAGGAAAAGTGCAACAGAGAGGCAAAGGAGCAGCAATAGAAGTATAACCTAAAGCAGAGAGAAGCAGAAAAGAGGAAAAGGAGAAGCATGGAGAAGCTTTAGCGTGATTAAGGCAAAGAAGCAGCAAAAGAAACAAAGGAAGTCAAGGAAGTTAAGGCGGCGAAAGGAAATGAAAGGCACCAAAGGCAGGAGAGATACAACAAAGACAGAGAAGCAGCAAAAGCAGAGAGGCAGCAAATGCAGCAGAGATACAAAAAATATGGAGAAGCAGCAAAAGCAAAGAGGCAATGAATGTAGAGAGGTAGCGAATGTAGCTAAGAAGGCACCAAAGAAGTAGTAATAGAAGAGATGCAATGATTACAGCAGAGGCAACAGAGAATCAGTTGAGACAGTGGAGGCAAGGAATGGAGCATAGACATATGAAGGCATTCGGATTTTCCAGACACATCGAGGACCAAAGATCTTACACAAATATTATTAAGCCAAGAGAGAGAGGTGAGATCTGAGAGAAAGAGAGGGCTCGAATTAGTAGATGTCGAGTGTGATAACTCGGGATGAAATTCATTAACAAAGACAAGCACAGGAGGAACAGCTTGTAGAAACCAAAGTTACAGAGCGAGACAGTGTAAACAAATGAAAAATCGACTAAGGTAGAGAATTCTTTGAAGAATTTCAAGGGAGGCGAAGAGATGGTCAGGATTAGATCGCAAAAGTGAAGGCGAGAGATGGATGACGGATATCGAATCACATTAGGAGTGATTTCACAAATAGAAACATTTAAGAGTTTATAATGAAGGCGTCGCATGGTAAGTTAAAGTATTTGTGATGCAAAATAGAGAAGACACGTGTTGGCGCAACGTAGCGTCAAATATCGCAAGAAATAGAGTATTACCACAAAGTAAATCTTATAAAGTGCAAAGTGTGATCAGATGAGGACCGTTAGATCTGGGGTCAGATCAACGGAGGATAGGGAATCATGAGACTGCACATCGCAGCGCTTAAGAGATAGCAGGAAGGTGACCGCAAGTTAAGTTAAATTTTTTGTGATGCGAAATGGAGGGACACATGTCAACTTTGCGCAACATTGCATCTTGCAAGAAATAAGGTTTAACTTCGAAGACATCGCAAGGTATGCTTTTTTGGTTGCAATGCGGTAAGGATCAAGCGACGCGATGCGATGAAGGATTTCACGTGGCAGCACCACGCTCGAGTGCAGATTGCAGATTGCATGGTTTAAGGTTTATCGCTAATAGTAGAGTGGGAAACCGGCGGGAAAGCATTTGCGATGAGATATGATTGGTCAAGCACTTTGGGACCCAATAGCCCTTGTTCTGTGTATGTTATATGTGCCATATTATAAATTTTATGTTTTTTATTACTAATCATATGTGTGTGTGCATGTGTGTGTGTTGATTAAAGCTCAGATTTGTAAT
Source organism: Pinus albicaulis (assembly GCA_034641835.2). Taxonomy (NCBI): domain Eukaryota; kingdom Viridiplantae; phylum Streptophyta; class Pinopsida; order Pinales; family Pinaceae; genus Pinus; species Pinus albicaulis. The sequence continues at coordinate 901,835,696 of CM076570.1, forward strand.
CCACCGCATGTATGAAGGGAGTTGTATGTGGGCCACATCCCACAGGTCACAAAGAAATGATCTGAACACAAAATAAAATGACCAAGAGCTCGAGCAGAACAGTGTTATGGCAGTAAAGCTAACGTAGGGGCTGAACGTGAAAGAAGAGTCAGGCTAAAAGGGGCAGTTACGAAGAAAAGGTGGAATATAACAGCAGAAGCAGAAAAGACACAAAGACAGCAAGCAGAAGAGGAAAAAGACACAGAAAAGTGAAGAAACTGATGGTATGAGTAAATAATTAATTGTAACTGAAAATGTATTAATTATTTTTATATTTTTTGTGATGCAAATGAAAGTCTCCATAGGCAAAGGAAAACTCCAATTTGATATTGTAATGATTGTATGTATTGTTGTAACATTCGGAATATGATGAGTGAGGAAATGAGTGGGTGAAAGGCAAGAGTCATGCCTGTTCATTCTGTTGGGTGTGGAGCCTGATTTTCATCCTGATTCAGAGATCCTTGTTTTAGATGGATGCATACCCCAAGAAAACTGTACACCCTTATAGCGGGGGGGACTTGTCCCCCCTCGCGGGGTCCGGGGGCCAGTGGTCCCTCGGCGGGGGTTTCGGGGGCAGCGCCCCCGAAGCTAAAAACATATGTAAAATTGCCTTTTAAAAGTATAGTAATTTATAGTCAATCTGGGTTGTTCATTAGGCGGATGATCTAATGGTAGAAGTTATGTTTAGTTTAGGGTTTTTTTCCCTAGAAGGAAACCCCTCTCTTTGTATGAGGGTATTGTATTGTGGCTGTGTAGTATTACATGTGTATTCTCTGAGCGGGAAATACATAGGGAGACTATGAGAGAGAACAGAGGATATTACAGTGGATCTGCTGTAGGTTTTGTCTCTTCATTTTGCTGGATAATAGAAAGGAAGGACTGGTTGTTCAGGGTGGACATAGCCCAAACTGGGTGAACCACGTATATCTGTGTCTCTCTGGTTTTATGTGTTTTGTGTGCTTGTATTTTCCACATATTTTATGTGTTGCATTGCTCCATAATATATAATTTTCTAACACATTCATATTCCCTGTAGAATTCAAAAAACCATGAAGTTATCTGTATAAAACAGGTAATATTCATATGCAGAAGGTCACGAAAATATATATATATATATATATATATATATAGAGAGAGAGAGAGAGAGAGAGAGTAGTTGAATTGAAGAGAGTTGAAGGTTGTTAAAAAGCTGTAGATTGGAAGAGAGAAGAAAAATATAAGAAAGTTGCAAACGGTTAGAGAGTGAAATAATAAGAGAGGATTGATAGAGATTCTGTGCATATCAAGAGCTGATATGAAGTAGATATGAAGGTTGAAAAGGCAGCAATGAAGGAGTAAAACATAGTTGATATCTAGGTAAATCAGCGTATGATTTTATTGTAGTGTGATGGAGTTGGTGCTTCCATATCAAGTTGTAGCTTGATATATGTCCAGTTGTAGCTGGTTGGGGTAGGAGCCTCCTGTGGGTTGCAGCCTGTAGAAAAATATATGGGAATTGGTGCTTCCGTTTCAATTTGTAGCTTGATAGATGTCGAGTTAGAGTTGGTTGAGGTAGGAGCCTCCTGTGGGTTTTAGCCTACAAAAAAATACATGGGAGTTGGTGCTTCCGTTTCAAGTTATAACTTGATAGATTTCCAGTTGGAGCTGGTTGAGGTAGGAGCCTCCTATGGGTTGTAGCCTACAGAAAATAGATGGGATTTGGAGCTTCCTTGCAAGTTGTAGCTTGCAGAATTTGAGGTAGTAGCCTCCTGTAGGTTGGAGCCTATATAAAATCAGTTGTGATAGGGAGTTGGAGCTTGCCTTTGCATCACAACAATAATAATATGTGGTTTTCTCCCTTATGGGTTTCCACTTATATCTATTGTCTATGTGCTTGATGATTACGTGTTGATGTGATGTTTTAATTTGCTTAATTACTTGCTCTACACACATTAAGCTTGTTGATTCATTATGTATTAAGCTGCTTATGAACTGAAGGTGTAATTGAGTTGAATGAAAAGATTTTTAAATTTCCATTAATGTACTAAACTGATTCACACCCCCCCCCCCCTCTCAGTTTATCTAAGAGTTCATCAATTTCGACACCAAATATTCCCTTACAGATCCCTCACTTAAGGAAGAGGTTGCTCACAAGATCCCTAAAGGGCCATTACACTAAAATTTTTATTCCGCCAAAGTCACCCACACCTACAACATAGTAAATGACTTGGCATAGTCTCCTATTTTCATGTCAACGTTGGAAGTCCTCCAGTCAAGCCCATCTCAGCGAAAATTTCTACTATATACTTTGGTCGATGTGGATCCTTCAGATGATCATTTTATCATCTTCAATGTTGAAAAATTCATAACATCTCCCTTTACCTCCATCCATTTCTTTCCAAATACCAGTCAAGATCTGTAATGCCCATGTTCATAGATGTATCATTGACAAGGGTGCATCCACCTGTGTGATGTCCACCTATATTGGAATAAGATCAGATCACCCGACTTAGCCCCATCCACCATCACTTTGTGTGTGTGGGATGGTCACCCTTCTCAGCCCCTTGGCATGTTCCGCAACTATCCTGTCACACTTGCGGGCAACAATGTTTGTATTAACATAGAATTCATTGATTCCCCCTTGGATTACAATATCCTCTTGGGTCGTAGTTATACCTATATGATGTCATTTGTCGCATATATGGTTCACCGTAAGATGTTCTTTCCCCATAATGGAAATATTTTCACTATTGATCAGTTCACCTATTACGAACCGATGTCTTAGACCTCCCTTGAACCCATCATATCATCGGTGGTCGATAACCAATTGGCCGCACCTCTCACTAGTGTTTCACCAGGAGTCTATAAATATTCCAACTTACTTGGTTCATTCCATGCCCCCCCCCCTCTTATCACACAGCCCAGCTCATCGAGTGTTTGCATGTTGCACGAGTCTTAGGCTAGCCAAAAGTGGCCCGGTTTTACTAGCCAGCAGCCAACACCTTCGCAACCTGTTGTTGTTCACTCGACAAAGCCTTCAAGACCTTCTCCTTTTGTTAGTGTCTCTCCCAATATTTTTCAACTAGGAACAGTTCCCCCGAGCCTTAACCATTTGGGAGCCATTCCACCAGGCCATTACCCTTTCGGTTAGATACCATTTTTAGATAACCCCTCTAGAGTCTTTTCGGTGCCTGTTATGGCTACATTGAATCTTCCCAATTTGACCCTAGGGATCACAGTCTAGTACATCAATCTCCCAACAAACACTCCACCTGGTCAACTCAAACCATATACTACTTTGACCTTGGTTCAGCAAGTTTCCATGACCCCTCCTTTTGCTTCAGTGCCACAACCACATCAACACGAACCTACTCTTCTTGCGAAAGCATCCGGTGAGGGGCACAAAGCCAAAAAGAAGGAACCTAAGGACAAGCCCCCCCAAACAGCTCCCACTCCTCCTAAGCCTCCAAAATAGTCACCTCCGTGCACTTTGGTTGATGTTGTTGGGCATGCCACCCATAACAGTCATGAGTTTTCTTATCTCAAACCTGTGCTCAACGAGATGTTTCCTAAATCTAACATCACAGAGGTCCATGTTACCTTACCTAATTCAGCTAAGAAACTCAAATCGTTGCGCAGAAACCACCCCTGTGCATTGTTCTATCTTTATGGCCACTATTATCATCATTGTCTTCATCTCGACAACTTTCGTGACACCCTTTAAGCAGTTCGTGAAATAGATTTCTCTCGTAGTGGATCATGTACCCCTCTACTTGTGAGTTCTACTTCAGCAGAACCGGAAGACATTTCTGCACCCATTTTGATACCTGCCCCCAATGTTAAGATGACAGAATCTTTGGTCACTATTCTCTATATGTCATCATCCATGAGATCCACAATGGAACACCTCTTTAGGGCATCCCCTTTTGTTTGAGTCGAACCTCCCTCAGTGAACACCTTGGTCTCAACATCGGTAGATGTTTCATCTAATAAATCTTTGTCTACCATCTATAGCGATGTGTATGTGAACCACATTTCTCATGAAAATGTGCCAGGTAGCCCCGCTACATCATGTGGTCTCCTTTCCACTAGTAGTACCATCTTCCATTTAGATGAAGACATTATGGAAGGCAATACCACCCCTAATTTTCCATGGTATGATATGCACCATTGTGCATACTTCCTTTCGCAGCAGACCCATGACCAGTATGTTGTGGAGTCTAAATACTTCATCCATAGTGAGGTCAATTGGTTTCCTCACCCCCCTTACATCGAACCCATGAATTCGATCCACATACACCTTGTGGCCATTACATTCACATGCAACGTTTGGGCAAGGGGGTATACCTTCTAAAGGATTTTGAATGCCAACTCCTTCCTAACCCTCGCAATGCCTTTTACCTCAATAAATTGTACCCATAACATATCCCATCGACATGCGTGTATTTATTTATGTCATGCATTAAGGTAGCTTGTATTATTCATCATCATCTCATTTGTTGTCTCGTGGCGTCTTTCAGAGGGATCCATCATCCACACCGTATATCATCTATGTCGATGGTGCAAGCACTTCTCCCGGAATCTAGCCTCGGCATCTTGGACCATTTTTACCCCCTTGCATTTGTTAGTCCTCTCTGACGGTGTATGTATTGGATCTGCCACCAATAAGAAGGCTAAATATGATGTCGTGATAGGTTTGTTAGTTGATGCGCTTGATCATCGCATCCATCATCTTCATGTTCATTTAGATTCCTTGTTGCTTGTCATGCAATTGAATGGCATGTATCATGTGAATAACCATGTCCCTTGTAGAAGATATTTACGAGTGAAACTCCTAATATTTGAATTTGAATCCATTACATTCATTCATGTACCTAGAGCCTAGAATCACTATGTAGATAACATTGCAAACAATATTCTAGATTGGCACTTATCACATGCATTTAACACAAGAAAATAATTAAAAAAATGGCGAACAATATACTCGTCATATATAAAAGTATGCATATCCATAATATTTATCGACAAAATCATAAATTTTTGGATTCCACTACTCTAAATACATCTGGCATGCCGACATCATTCTACAAAAATCAAAATTGGGGGCACCACATGCCCCTACATCTAATCACTATCTGGAGGGTCCTAAGCTAATGGCTTAGCTCCACCAGCTCGCAAATCCTAAACTTCCTATCCGGCCATCACCATGCACCGCATGACCCCTTGCCACTCAGAGGGTAGCCCTATGCATACCTCGATGCACTGGTCCTCAATATCATGCCACCTGCGCTCTGATACACTAGTCAGCATCAGATCACACCTATGACGGAAATCCTCCAGCAGAGCCTCATAGTTATGTCTCTAGTCTCCTCTCACTCCATAAGATTCTGCAACCCACGGTGTTGTGGGTCGTCCAATATACCCTATCAGCTTCATCGATGCTATATCTGCATACCAAAAGTCATGAATCAATACCATATACATATTATAAAAGAATTAAATGCACCATAATATATAACTACTTTCACTTACCATCTAAACCCCATGCTCAACCTAGTGGAAGTGCCAAGTCAGGGTCCCCGTGATATTTCGTATCACTTTATGGATAGCCATATATGTACAGCACCATCTGATCCCAGTGTGCAAAAAACTCGGATTGGAACACCCGTTTGACTCTCCCACCTCCACCTCTCTGCAACATCTCCCCCCAGTGGCGCATCCTGGGCTCCCGTGGGCCCCCATCCTAGATCTGCACATGAGTTCTAAGTGTGGGGATATTCTCAAAGAAGAACAAGCACAACACCATACCAAAAGTGCAGTCATGGTTCACCTGTCACTTGCACAGTGACAACTATCGTTTCATCAAAGACAACATCATCTAGGCCCACCCATAATAGGTCCCACTCAAAAAACTCTCTACCAATATCATCTGCCCCCAAGTGATGTGATGGAACACCTGGTTGCCCAAGATCCACAATATTGCTGCAGCGACACTCTGTGTCTCTAGCTTCTCTAGATCACTCATCATAATGGTTATACACTTAGCATGAGCATCCAGTCTAAAATGGCGCTCCATGTGTAGAAATTATATATATATCCAAATTCTCCTGATCTAACAATATTTATCTTCTTGCTAAATACAGAATCCTTCCACTGTTAATCTTTTGCATAAATTATAAACTCAATTGCAAACACATGAAGCAATAAAAACAATCGCACAAAACATAGTTTTTTAACGAGAAAGCCTGAAGCTAGAAACCGTAACTATCATATATTATGTATCATGGAGATCATGTAACAATCTCATCCAAATCTTAGTACATCAAGCTCTCAGTAAAATCAATCATCACACACTAACAAGAAGAAATCTACAAATCCATGCACTAATTTCTTTCCACCTGATAACCTACCTCCACTGCTACCTGCTGAAGAATAGCTCTGAATGAATTTGAATTACTCTTGCATTGACTGCGCAATCCTCATTAGCAACTCCAATGTGTTTTTGATGCAATCAATGCATCACTATAGTCACAACAGATAGTCCATCTCACCCTTTCACCTACCTCTCCACTGGGTCTCCACTGGAACTGACATGCACTGTAGTTAACTTTTGTATTTGTTCAATTGATTAATGAGTTATTATTTTTGAATTAATTAACTAATTAATTCACTCCACTCTCACTAGTGTATCATTCAGTTAGACTAGATACAACTAGCACAACTGAGTTTAACTCCAATAACTGAGTTAAACTTAATAACAACTCCATGAACTACTCTTCCAACTCTGTCATAACTTTGCCACTTCAGTTCTAGCTGAGTCCTCCATGCATGAACCACCAGTAAACCCTAGGAATGGCATAATTCCTTCAGCCCGCTGATTTTCCAAATCGGTATACTAAAATAAAGTGCTCCAACAGAATAAGTTGATATTTAGAGTCTGATAATTATTAAGGGTTAATAATAATCGACATGCATCTATTTTTAGATCGACGATCTATAATTAGACTTCACCCAATATTCTAAAAATATAATTTCATCTATTTTTCCAACTTGACCAACCATCCACAAATATCATCCTACAACTTCTGAAATATGATCACCATGTCTAAAAATAGACATAGTCTAAAAATAGACTTGCACCTAAAAATAGCCTGCGGGCCCACTTAGTGAAGGCGGTTGATTTTCACTAAGTTCCATCATCTTGTTGAATCTCAACACCATGAAATCTGATATATTCCTCCCACACGATAAAAATAGATGTATATTTCCCACCACCCCTAGTGGTGGGAGTCCGATCAAGAAATAGATATCATGTATGGTAAGCTCGATCATGTTCCCCTACACCATAAATGCCTCATGGTTCAAATCCCAATAGCTCACTATCCTTGATATTAAGGGCTCACCTTCCCTCATCAATGGGTTCTCAACCAACTTGAGAACCCTATATCTCACAAGTGCTCCTCGTACCACCTGATACCCCTGGATCGCGACTCGTAGAGCATCCAAATCTCTCTAATGCTAGTTGATACTCAACTCTGCCATACCTGCATAACACCATCATTTTTTTCATTTTAGAGAAGTAAAATTGAATTATAAACACTCAAGTCTTGGTCCCCAACCAACAAGCTAGTCAAATCTGCCCTCCAACTCCAACTCACACCTTTCAAGCTCTAGAACTGAAAGCTTGTAGTTTTCCCCTCTGGAAACTGCGAGCTAAGTCACATTCGAGGCCCAGAAAGTGTGATCCGGTTGTGAGGATAGATAGGGGTCTCTTACTGAACCCCATACACCTAATCTAAATAACTAAACCATTCAAAATGTAGAGTAAGGTTAGGCCACCTACCTGCAACTGATGGATCCTGATTCCAACAGTTGATTTTTTTGCTATGATCACTACAATATTTAGGGCATTCTTCTCCTCTCCAAATTCACCACAGCTTAACTATCAAATGAATTAAGTTGGAGGGAAATCGCTCTATTAAAGGAAAACCCTAGATTTCCCTTTACCAATTGCGACCAAACTGTAGCTCGGTTTGACGAACCATCACTGCCATTGGAAAGCTCTCACCAAGCACTATAATGGGTCTTCCTTTGTTTTTGGTAATTTGACACTTCACCAGGAAGCCATTTTTCTAGGAAGGGTCACTTTGCCGCCTCTTGAAATCAAATTTTTTCACATGCACTACTTGTGTTACACCATTTTTTGGTCATCTAACCTATTATCATTAGATGGACCCAAGTACACCATGTAAGACCAATTTTACCCTAAGTAAAATTGCTTTCACTATGTAAAACAACTTAATAAACCACATTTATTAGGTTGTTTATGGTCTAAACAGGAAACCCCAAAAGGAAATATTAAACAAACCTATTTTGTTTAATTTTTCTCATGGAATAATTAATTAAACCATAATTTAATTATTATTCCCAGTCATGTTTAACCCAAAAACAAAGAAATTAATTAGATAAACCCTTATTTATCTTATTATTTTCTAGGAATAATTATTTAAATCTTATTTAGATAATATTCCTTGTTAAATATGACCAAATCACCCACAAATAATTAAATAAATCATTATTTATTTAATTATCTTTCAACTACTTCCTTAAATAATTAAATAAATCATTATTTATTTGATTATCTTCTAACCGCTTCCTTAAAAAGATAAATAAATCATTTATTTATTTATTTTTGACAAATTAAGGGATTTGACCCAAGTCAAATACCTTTTCCCTCCAACAAATATAACAAAATATTCCATAAAAAGTGGATCTAGATCTGGTTAACCCATGCACCAAGATCTAGAATGACCCAATATTTTGTTATAAATAGGAGGGTTTTTCCTACCGTTCTTCACCTTTTGTTGCCTATTAGATCACTCTGGATCTATACACTTCGTCCCATTTTTCTACCATTTGTTGTGTGAGCTCCCTTTGAGTTCCATTCTTTGTGTGGGTTTTCTACACCAACAAGAGAGAGAAATCTTAGATCTGAAGTGCTGAGGACTTCCAAGAACCCATCCCACTGAGGAGAATTGGATACGCTTTCTTGTTTTCCTCCCAGGTGCCCAATTAATATAAAAATTCTTTCAAAAATTGTTCTTGTCTTGTCTATTGGTATATGGAGCAAACCCTTGTTTTTTCTGCTTAATGTCTTTCCATGCATAGATCTGGTTTTTGCAGCTCTTTTATGTTCAACTAACTACAGATCTGAAGATATTGGCAGCCACTTTTGTTGTTAGGGCTATTAGTTATGCGTAGCTAAAGTGGTCCTTTTTCGTACACTTCGACAAAGGATTCATACTAACAAATGGCGACTCCACACGGGTTTTAAATTACGACCGCTGTCGTTTTTCATATTCCTACATATCCAGCTACTTCAGACCCTAGGGTTTCTTTTTAGCTGTTTATTTTTCCTATTTTTATGTTTTTTTTCTCACATAAAACCATAAAACATTAAAATTTCTAACTTCCGTGTGTTTCTGGCCCTATTGCGTAGGTAAGCGACACCAGCCACAACTGAGACGGAAACTTTTCTGAAAATCTGCCGCCGAGACAACCGGAATGGGGGGTCGCACTTTTTGGCCCATAACCTACGACCTGGACCTCCAGGTCGCAATTTTCTGCCCCTTTTCTGCGACCTGCACTGAAAAATGGTCAGAACCTGCGACCTGCCATTTTTTCAGTGATTTTTCTGCAATTTTTCTGGGTTCTGCTGCAGCTTCTGTCAGGGTCTTCCATCCTCTGTTTCAGCCCGCTTTGACCTAGTTTTCATCTAGTTTAGCTCATCTAAGTGGGAACCTAGCCCCCTAGGACTTTAGTACCCTCCACTTTTTGTGGAAGAGTTTTTAGTTATTTCAGCCTCTATTTTTCTAAGTTTCAGCTCCCCCTTGTCCAGATCTGTTACCTCCTTTTCAGATCCCTTTACGTCAGCCTCTCTTCCTTTCAAATCACCTCTTGTTGTTTTGTTTGGACCTTTCTTTAGGACCTCCTCCCTGTCCTTTCCGCTTTTGCTGATTTCCTCCCTTTTTCCAGCCACCTTGCCTCTGTCTCTTGGCTGTGATCTTCACCTCTTTTCAGCAGCCTTATCCTCTAGATCCCTGTCCCTTTTTGACCTTAGATCTATTGGCCCCTTGTCCGTGTGTTTTGCCTAGATTTTTCCCCTTTTTTTCGATTAGTTTTGAGAGACCCGCCTTCTTGGGTTAGATAGATGCACAAGTAGCTGTTAATTTTCTGTTATTTCAGCATTATATACTGTTCTCTGTAGATTTATTTTCAGTTACGCAGCACACTTTTTTCTTCTCTCAAAACAGAAAGGGTTTAAAAATTAAAATTAACGCACGCCACACACTGACCCTAAGTGAAGAAGCGCCTGGTTAACACCGCCTGGCAAAGACTCTAAAATCAATTGTCACTGCACCTTTTCTGCCCTTGACCTCACTTGATTATGTCCCTTTCTGCCCTTGTCGGTTTCCTTCTTCATCATTGTGCCCCCAAGGCACCTTTTGCGGAGACTTCTTGGCCTTCACCCTCAGTTTCCGGTCGATCGACCTGCTCCGCCCCGCCGTCGTCGAGCTAGTCCCCCTCCGAGTCCGCACTCCGACTCCTCTCCTGATTCATCGGGTTCTCCTTCTCCTCCTGGTTCTCCCCCTGTCACCTTCACCATGTCTGGTCCAGGGCCTAACGCTGGTGGTGCTCCAGGACCTAATGCCGGACCTACTACTAGCGGAACCGCCACGGGAACTACCTCGGCCATACCCTTGCTGCCGTACATTGCAGGCCTCAGCCTCCCCGATTTCAATCAGTTGATCAATGACCCTATCCGCCATGATGTTGGTTGGCCTGCTATGCCAACCAAGCTCTCCTCCGACATCCCTAAGTTCGAAGGCCTTGCTGGAGAAGATCCAACCAATCATGTCCGATCTTTCCACATGTGGTGTTCCTCCAATTCCATTACCGATGACTCCATCCGTCTTCGTTTGTTCCAACGCACGCTTACCGGCGAAGCTTCTAAATGGTATTTTGAACAAGCCACCTCTTCCCATACCACCTTTGCAACCCTTGCCCAAGCCTTTTTATCTTATTTCCAGCTCCCTCTCCGATACGATACTGGCACGGAGCTCTTGACTTCATTCAAGCAAACCTCTTCGACCCGCCTTTCCGCCCATGTTCAAGAATGGCGACGAAGACGGAGCTTATGTCGAGCCCCCCCCTTCAAAGATCAGGTTTACATGGACTGGTTCCTTCGCACCCTCTTAGCTCCTATCGGAAAAGATGTCGCCTCTCACTCTCTCAAACCGGCGGGAAGCCGCCTCCAAATAGCTTTGAAATATGGACTCGATCTACGCTCAATCTGGTCAAGCTATAAGCTGAGACCGTTCCCTCCCCGACCTCCCTGGGGCCCTGGTGCTAGCGCCTGGGGCATCTCATTCCGCCGACGGTATCGTTGGAGTCATTTTTTCCATCCGTACGCTCAACCTCCCATGGGCTATGGTCTCCTCAGGGGGCAGTGGAGGGCCAAAGCAGAGATCTAGCACCTTCCCCTCCCAGACATTTATCCAGGATACCGCATGCCTCCTCCTTTTCGCCTCAACCTCCCGCTACCTCAATGTTTCCCCAACCTAACCATTACCTTTATCCGCAGCCTGGTGCGCCAGCTCCTCCAGCATATGCGCTTCCATCTCCCTTGCCTCCTCCAAACCCGCAACAGCACTTACAACCCCCTCCAGGGCAAGTATTTGCACAGCAGGGCGCAACTAATCCCCCTTCTTCTCAAAGAAGGCGGGGAGGCAACCCAAACCAATCTGCCCCTGGTAACCGTGGACCCAATCCTAGTGTTGACCCTAACACTGCCAACCAGCAACAGGGCACTCAACCCAAGCCGAACAGGCCACTTCGCACAAATAAGCCTTGTTCGTGTTGCGGTGTTTATGGTCATTACACCCATGATTGTCCCTTCTTACCCCAGATGCGGTAGATGTGGGAGTCTCAAGCCACATTGCGCAGACAACACGCCTCCCCTCATGCTCCTCCTAATGTGGCCACTACCCAACCGGCTGTGTTTACTGATCCTTTCCCTCAGTAAGGATTCATGGCTACCCAACCGCCTGACAGCCAGGTCGCCACTCCCCCTTCCCTTTCTGGTTCCTCTGATTACCATATCCTTATGATGCACTCCGATCCTTCCCCGACCGTCGACCTTCACCTTCAAACTCAGTCTCGCCAGTACCCCAAGCCTCCTGCTCATTCTGCCCCCGAGCCTCCTTCTTCAGGTTCTATAGAGCCTCTTTCGACATCCAGTGGCCCCTTACATATCCCTCAACCCAAAGTTGAGGTTCATACCAAGATTCCTAAGGGACCCCTACGTCGAAACGCTACTTTCGGTCGAGCTGCTCATTCGTATAGTATAGTAGATGATGTGGCACAATCTCCTGCTCCCATTTCCACACTGGAACTCCTCCAGTCGTGCCCTTCCCAAAAGAAGGCTCTACTATCTGCCGTGGGTGCTGTAGATCCTGTTGATGACCAAATGATTGTTTTCGACGCCACTCAATCAAACCATCCCCCTCTTCCTGCTTCCGTCGCCTTCCAAATCCCAGTCAAAATCCGGAATGCCAACGTTTCTCGGTGTATAATTGATGAGGGGGCATCCACCTGTGTGATGTCCGCTTCGGTTTGGAAGCAACTCGGATCTCCTGACTTGGCCCCTTCCACGATCACCCTTCGAGCGTGGGATGGCCACGCCTCCCAACCCATTGGCCTTTCCAATAATTTCTTCATCACTCCTCACTGCAAGACCGCTGGCGCTGACATCGGCCGCAGACGCCCCCTTAGATTACAACATTCTATCAAAGTGCGGTTACACTCTGATGTGCTATGTCTGATGTCCCATCCGCGGTTTTCTGCAAGATGTCTTTCCCCCATAATGGAAATATAGTCACCATTGACCAGTTGACATATCATGAGCCAAAATCTCAGACCTCACCTGAGACGACCATCTCTTCTGTAGCCAACAAGCAAACCGTTGATTCCTTTACCAGTGTCTCCCCTGGCATTTACAAAGATTCCTCCCTGCTTGGAACTTTTCCTAATCTCCCTCCTCCTCCCATCACTGATCCCAGCTTATCGAATGTTTGCATGATGCAATTGTCTCAGGCGGCCCGTAAGCGGCCTGCCTCGGCTAGTCAACAACCTCCCCCTCGCCCTCCGCAACCTGCTCCTAGCCATTCATCTCAGCCAACCGGACCTCCTCCTTCTGTCCCTCCCCCTACAGCTGGTATCCTTGAACCTCTTTATCCTCCTGGATCGGTTCCCCCAGGCCTTAACCATCTCGGAGCCGTCCCTCCTGGTCATTTCCCTGCTGGGAAAATCCCTTTCCTCGCTCCCCCTCCCGGAGTATATTCTATCCCCGTCATGGCCACCCTCTCTCTCCCTAACCTGACCTTGGGCATACTAGTCTGGTACCTTGATCCTCCAGTAGCTACCCCTCCTGGTCACCCCAAACCCTACATGGCTTTGACACCGGTTCAACCGGTCCCCCTCGCTTCCTTCGTTGCCCCTGTGCCCCCAGCACCTCTACAAGACCCCTATCCTGTCGTGACAGCTCCCGGGAAGAAAGGCAAAGCTCGCAAGGGGGCACCCAAAGACAAGACCACCACGACTGACTCGGCCCCTCCTCCGCCAGCAAAACCTTGTTCCTTTTGTGATGTCGTCGGTCATGCCACCCATGCTTGTCCCGAGTTGCCCCGTATTCAGCCCATGGTTAAAGTCGCGTTCCCTGAAGCTACGGTCCCTGAAGCCTCCATTCCTTCTTCGTCCGTAACCAAGAACCCCAAGACTCTCCGCACCAACAAACCCTGTTCTTTGTGCGGTGTCCATGGCCATTACTCCCACCATTGTCCTCACCTGATGCATTACCGCGCCTCTTTAGAGGTAGTCCGAGAGTATGAGGTTGAACAAAATCAATCCGCCTCTCCCATCCTCGCGCAATATGCTTCCAACCAGCCTGAGGATCCCCCGCTCCCATCGACATTCCCCCCCCTGATGTTCAGATGACGGAGTCTACCACAACCATTCTTTACCTATCCTCCTCTGCGAGACACTTGGAGCCCAGTCCCCCTGCACCCTCCCCTATTGTGTCGCCTGCACACCTTTTTTCTACCCATACACGAGATCACTCCACCCGTATCTCTGTTGACCTCAGCAGCCCGAGTCCTCCCCATACTTCCGATAGCCCTCATATACCACCCTCCAGTTTTTATATGAGTCATAGTCATCCTGCTCCTTGCGCTCCCTCCTGCAGTTGCCGCTCGATGTATTCTGTACACTCACGGTTCCGTCATTGTGTCTCCTCCCCTCACTTGTTGTCTTGTAACAGCATTCCGCAGGACCCCTGGTCCACACCCTTTATCGGTTACGCCGATGGTGCCAGTCGTTACTCCCGGAATCTCGCCTCGGTAGGTTGGGCCATCTTCACCCCCTTGCATGCCCTTGTTCTCTCCAACGGGGTCTGCATTGGTTCTGCCACCAACAATCAGGCCGAATATGATGCAGTGCGTGGTCTCTTAGTCGATGCCCTCTTTCATCGCATCCTCCATCTGCACGTTCGTTTGGATTCCCTACTTCTTGTAATGCAACTAAATGGTGTTTATTGTGTGCATAACCCTGTGCTGTTTAGACGCTATTTACGAGTGAAACTCTTGATACGTGCATTTGAAACCATAACTTTCAACCATGTACCTCGAGAACATAATCACTATGTAGATAGTATTTCAAACCATGTTCTAGATTGGCATTTATCACACGCATTTCATACAAGACAATAACATTCATAATCATTAAAAACGATGCATATCCATAATATGTGTCGCAAAAACATGTGTTTAGAGTCCATCTACTCTGATACATATGACATGCCCATAGCATGTTACAAAAAACTCAAAATTGGGGGCACCACCTGCCCCTACATACACACTAGGGGACACCACATGCCCCACACCTAATCACTATCTGGTGGATCCCGAGCCAATGGCTCTGCCCCTACAGCCTGTAGATCACGTATCCCCTGACCGGCCATCGCCATGTGCCGCATGACCCCTCGCCATTCCAAGGGTAGACCGATACATGGCTCTATGTACCGGTCGTCTAAGTCCTGCCACCCGCACTCTAATACTCCGGTCAGCAACCTTTCGCATCTACGGCAGATGTCCTCCAGAAGGGCGGCTGCATCCTCATTTTGCGCTGCTCTCGACCCACTTGGACCTGCAGCTCCAGCTGCTTCCGGTCGTCCCATATATCCGGCCGGTTTTACCGGCGTTATATCTGCATACCAACAGTACATGAATCAGTACCCTAGCTACTATTCAAAAAACTGTAACATGCCCATACAAGAATAGCAATCTCTCACTTACCATCGGGCCCCTAGACTCGACCAAGCAGAAGTGGCAGGTCCGGATCTCCACAATAACTCATCCCACTATAGGGATAGTTGTCTATGTATAACGGCATCTGATCCCAATGGGAAAAGAACTCAGGTCAAAACACTCGCCCGACAGCCCCTCCTCCTCCTCTGCACAGTAGCCGCCCCCACCGGCGCATCCTGGGCTCTCTCGGGCCCCCATTTGGAAACTGTACATGAGGCCGCAAGGTCGGGATCTTCTCAAAGAAGAAGGCGCACAATAAAGTCCCATACGAGCAATCGTGGTTCACTTGCTGCTTGCAGAGCGACAACTGTCGTTTTAACGACACCAGCATCATTTGGGCCCACCCATAGTAGGTCCCACTCAACACACTCTCTACCACCATCATCTGCCCCCTGGTGATGTGATGGAACGCCTGGTTGCCCAGGATATGCAACACAGCTGCGGCCACTGCACGGGTTTCTAGCCTCTCTAGATCCCCGATCGGTATCCGAGTCCCCTTGACTTGGAGACCCGGTCGACAATGTCGTTCCACAAACTCCATGATATGCCGCCCCCGCGGTAATACTGGCTGGGTTTTTCCCACCATCCCCAGTGGTGGGAGACCCGTCAGGAAATACACATCCTGGACTGTCAGTTCGATCCTATGCCCCTGCACTACAAAGACCTCATGCTCTGGATCCCAATAACTGATAATCCGGGCCAACAAGGGCTCTCCTGCTCTCATCAACGGGTTCTCCAAAAACTTTAGAACCCCAAACCTGGCCAACACACGACGGACACCCTGATCCGCCTGGATCTCTGCCCGTAATGTACCCATGTCTCTCTCTCTCCAGTTAACCCGTAAATCTGCCATACCTGCACAAAAACATCATCTTTGTCAGCATACAGATCGGAAATACCATAACCAAACACAAAAACCCAACTCCCAGCCATAAAACAGCACCAAAACCCCCTCATCTCCCAGGTCGCAGTTTTTTCCCTGAAACCTGTGTCTCAGGTCGCACTTTTTGGCCCAAAAAGTGCGACCTGGCCGTAGAGATGAAGGAGGGTCTGTTTCTGGGATTTTGGGCCCTAAACTGCACTTTCAATCCATCAAAATGAAAGAGTAAGGTTAGGCCTCTTACCTGCAACTGACGGATCTCGATTCCAACGGTCGGTTTGTCCGCTACACTCGCCACAAGATTTAGGGCCTTCTCTCCTCTCTACATTCACCACAGCAACAATAGAAAATGAGTGAATTTGGAGGGAAAACTGCCTTATTAAAAGAGAACCCCTGTTTCTTCTTTCGATTGCTGCGACCACACCGTAGCCCCGTTTGATAAACCATCTGTACCGTTGGAAAGCTCTCACCGAGCCCTCAAATGGGTATCTGTTATTTTTTTATGATCTAATACTTCACCAGGACACATTTTGTCCAAGAAGGGTCACTTCCGATCTCATTAAAATCGAATTTCCTCACTTACGACACTTGTACTCGGGGCACCACTTCGCCTCCTTACTTGTCTTTGTTCGTGTTGATTTTCGTCATGAGTTCCCATCTTGTACTCATGTTTTTATGGTCCCCCACTGGGCCTTTACTGTGTGGAAGCACTATCGCGTCGCCCTTGTTTAGAGCATCCAAGTTGAGTCATCATCCCATTCATGGAGTCTATCCCGAGTCCCTTGGTACCCCGTTATAGCCCTCCATCCTTCATTGCTTGGTATCTCTCTTGTGTCGCACTTTATGACCTTCAGTCCCATTGTCCCCTATCCCTTATGATATTGTGTCAGTCGCTGCCAGGTCATTCATGCCCTTTATGCTCTAACAAGGGAAGTTGTCCATTCGCTACTCAGTCCTTTCCATTTCCCTATCATCATTAGTGTCAGTCTGTCCGTCGCTCCACTATTTTCTCTCATGCCTTAGTTGAGGATGTCTCATTGCCTCACCTATGGCGGACCTCCTTCTGTCGACATCAGCTCATTCCTTCCAGAAGCCAGGTCTAGAGGGCAGTGTACCTTGGTTCTAGCTTCCACTCTTGTTCGGTGCCTCGGATCAGGCAACGGGATGTCTTGTTTCCCTTTGAATTGGTTGTTTCTCCACTCCAACTCTTTTCAGCATGACCGAGATCCGTATACTTGATGGTTCAGTGATACAGCAGTAGCTCTTGATGATTCTCGGGTGTGTGTGATATGTCTCAACCCTCATGAGAGGGTGGCCCTGCAGGTAGCCCCCCACATGCCCGGATGACCTCCTCCTTGCAGACTTCGATGCAGCTCCAGATATTTGATGATGTTGGCCTTAGCCACTTGCAGCGCCTCTTTGATTTGCATGTATCAGTCAGATTTTGTGAGCCCTTCCCCATGTACAGGGGGCATTTGGGTTGTATTTGTATCTCATGTACACAGATATTATTGTACAAGTCCTGGCCGTTATCCCAGGCACCGCATGTATATGGGATTCCTCATTGTATTTTTATCTGGCTCATGATTATGCCGGCTGTACTTTATGGTTCGGTCCCTTGTTTACTGGACACACTATTCTTTTGTAATTTGTCTCGGCGGGCATAGGTATGCCTCCCCCACCGCCTTCAGCACAGGTACCCTCTCATAAAAAGAGACTTGTTGCACCTGCGAGTCTCGTCTCCTCAGGGTCTAGTCCTTCAGCACACTATCTACCTCACACTTCTCTCTCTGACACCCCTTTTTTGTTGTCTAGTGATTGTGTTCTTACAACGTACTTCGGTCATACGATTTGCTCCTGACACTCGCACGCTGGGGGGCAATCTGTTACACCATTTTTTGGTCATCTAACCTATTATCATTAGATGGACCCAAGTACACCATGTAAGACCAATTTTACCCTATGTAAAATTGCTTTCACTATGTAAAATAACTTAATAAAACACATTTATTAGGTTGTTTATGGTCTAAACAGGAAACCCCAAAAGGAAATATTAAACGAACCTATATTTGTTTGATTTTCCTCATGGAATAATTAATTAAACCATAATTTAATTATTATTCCCAATCATGTTTAACCCAAAAACAAAGAAATTAATTAGATAAACCTTTATCTATCTTATTATTTTCTAGGAATAATTATTTAAATATTATTTAGATAATATTCCTTGTTAAATATGACCAAATCACCCACAAATAATTAAATAAATCATTATTTATTTAATTATCTTTCAACCACTTCCTTAAATAATTAAATAAATCCTTATTTATTTGATTATCTTCTAACCGCTTCCTTAAAAAAATAAATAAATCATTTATTTATTTATTTTTAACTAATTAAGGGATTTGACCCAAGTCAAATACCTTTTCCCTCCAACAAATATAATAAAATATTCCATAAAAAGTGGATCTAGATCTGGTTAACCCATGCACCAAGATCTAGAATGACTCAATATTTTGTTATAAATAGGAGGGTTTTTCCTACCATTCTTCACCTTTGTTGCCTATTAGATCACTCTGGATCTATACACTTGGTCACCATTTTCTGCCATTTGCTGTGTGAGCTCCCTTTGAGTTCCATTCTTTGTGTGGGTTTTCTACACCAACAAGAGAGAGAAATCTTAGATCTGAAGTGCTGAGGACTTCCAAGAACCCATCCCACCGAGGAGAATTGGATACGCCTTCTTGTTTTCCTCCCAGGTGCCCAATTAATATAAAAATTCTTTCAAAAATTGTTCTTGTCTTGTCTATTGGTATATGGAGCAAACCCTTGTTTTTTCTGCTTAATGTCTTTCCATGCATAGATCTGGTTTTTGCAGCTCTTTTATGTCCAACTAACCACAAATCTGAAGATATTGGCAGCTACTTTTGTTGTTAGGGCTATTAGTTATGCGTAGCTAAAGTGGTCCTTTTTCGTACACTTCGACAAAGGATTCATACTAACAACTTGTACTTGGGGCACCACTTTTCCTTCATAACTATCAATGCGTGTGTCGATTTTCATCATGAGTAACCATCTTTTTCTCATGTTTTTATGGTCCCCACTAGGCATATTCTGTGTGGCATCATCATCGAGTCACCCTTGTTCAGAGCATTGGAGTTGAGTCACCATCGAATTCATGGAGTCTGTCCTGAGTCTCTTTGCCTCATGTTATAGTATTCCATCCATTTTTGCCTTGTCTCTCTCTTGTGTCGCCCATTTTGGCCTCCATTCATACTGCCCCCCATCTACTCTGGAGTCAAGTCAGTGGTTTCCAGGTCATCCATGCTTTTTATGATTTGACCAAGGAAGTCATATGTCCTCTAGTCAGTATCCCCTATTCCATCATCATCCCTGGTGTCAGTCCATCAGTCACTTTACTACGATCCCTCGTGCCTTACTTGAGGATTCATTATTTCCTCACCTATGGCAGACCTCCTTCTGTCGACGTTAGCACATTTATTCCAGAAGATAGGTCTAGAGGGAAGTGTACCTTGGTTCCATCTTCCACTCTTGTTCAGTGCCTCAGATCAGGAAAAGGGAATCATCATTGCCCTTTGACTTGGTTGTTTCTCATCCGCTCAACCTCAACTCATTATTTGCATGATTGAAATTCATATACTTGATGGTCCGGTGAGCCAACAGATTTTACCAGTGATTCTTGAGTGTGTGTAAGATGTTTCAGACCTCATGAGGAGGTGGCCCTTTAGGTAGCCCCCTACATGTCCGTATGACCTCAGATTATGCTACAGCCTGAGATGCAACTTTGCAGATTTTATGGGTTTGGTTTCAGTCACTTGCAGTGCCCATATCATGGATGTATCACCCTCATGATCCATTCATATTTTTAGATCCCTTTCCTATTTAGAAGGGCTTATTTGGTTGTTATTATGTCTCATGTACTCACATATTATTGTATTTAGTCCTGGCTCATGTTTCTCTAGACACAGTATGTATGTGGGATCCATTATATTTTTTCTGGCCCATTTTATTCCAGCATGTCATGTACCATTTATCATGTATTTTATTTCTCAGTTTCATTTTACTGGGCGCACCATTATTCTTTGTACTTTGTCATCTCGGCGGGCATAGGTATGCCTCCCCCGCCTCACTAAGAACAAGTACCCAAACATTAAAGGAGACTTATATCATTTTTAGGTATTTCCCCCTTGGTCATTGTCCTCTCTCGCTTCACTTTTTCTATGTATCTCTCTCTCTCTGACTCCCCTTCAATGTCTAGTGATTTTTTTCTTACAACGTACTTCGGTCATACGATTAGCCCCTAACGCTCATACATTGGGGGGAAATCTATTATCACCAAAATTTGGTCATCTTAACATTTACAATTAGATGGATCGAAGTACACCATGTAAGACAATTTTACCATAGTAAAATTGCTTTAACTATAATAAATAATTTAATAAACCATATTTTATGAAGTTATTTATGGTTAAAACAAGAAACCCCGTGAGGAATAATTTAATAAATCCATATTTATTTGATTTTCCTCTAGGAATAATTGATTAAACCAATGTTTAAATAATATTCCTGGTCATATTTATCCCAATTATGAGAAATAATTAGATAAATCATTATTTATCTTATTTTTCTCTATGAATAATTAATTAAATCGTTATTTAGTTATTATTCATTGTCAAATTTGACTAAATCACCTAGAAATAATTAAACAAATCATTATTTATTATTTATTCCTTAACCACATTATTGAAATGATAAATAAATCATTTATTTGTTTATTATTTCTAAATAAAGGTAATTAACCAATTTAAATACATTTTCCCTTCAACAAAATATAATAAAATATTCCAAGCGGTTAGATGTAGATCTTGGTTAATAATATTTTAATATTCGCCATTATCGAGGATAACTCAAAATTTTGTTATAAATAGGAGGTTTTTCCATTCATTCTTCACTTTGATCACTTTCATTGTCGCGCTTTGATCATTCTAGTTGCTGCTACTATTTTCTTTGCTTCCTGAGCTCCCATAGAGTTCAACACATTCTAGGTTTTCTACACCATTGAGTGAGAGAAACTTCTGGAACTGAAGTGTTGAAGAAAACCAAGAACCCATCCCATTGAGGGGGACTGGTAACTTGTATTAGTTCCCTTTACCAGGTGTTATAGTATATTAAAAATTATTTAAATCTTATCTTGTATGTTGGATGCATGGAATAATTACTATTTCTTTTGACTGTTTAACTACTTTTACTGCATAGATCTGGTTTTTGGCAGCATTTATTTTAACTATCATTTGCATATATAAAGAAGTTAAGTATCCATTTCTATTGTTAGGGTTTTTTGTCACACACAGCTAATGTGAGCTATTTTCATACACTTGCGCTAAGAGTTTCCGCTAACACACTGTATCATTTTACTCTGTCTTCAGGCCCTTGGTATCTCCCATGATATGTTTTTTCCTCAACACTAGCTAGAGACTCCCAATATTTTGAATATGAAGAGAATTTTCAATTTTATATCTTGGCATAGACATAATTTGTGAATGTCACAGTTTGAAAATTCTTAGATGAATTTTCCATAGCAATAGTCAAACATAAGACAACTGAGTACAAAACAACAAAATATAATCAATGCTTCCTGACCCAAAAGTTTCTAAAAATTAATACTCCCACTCCTGCTTCCTGCTTCCAAGCAGCCTTGGACCAAAGATGTTTTGTTAGAATTTTTTTCAATTACATTACCTGATATGGATTGAATTCTAAGGCTTACATATGCCATGTTGGCCATTCCTTCCAATCCTATTAAGGAATTTAACTATCACAAGCTTGAGGTTTTACACCCTTGAATTGTAAAAATGTATCTATATCAAGGTCAATATGTCCATGGGCCTTGAATAATATGTTCTTATTCTATATAAAATTTTCCACCAACCAATGAAATATAATAATATACCCAACATGTGTTTTAGGTGTCAAACCCTTGACCACAAGATTTGGAAAAAATCGTTTATGTCCAAACCATACCACTAAAAACTCTAAGATCCTCAAGATCAACTAGCCACTCAAAATATTCCTAAAGGAATGTTGAACACAGGCAGAAATAAATAATTCATGGAACAATAAGGCCTCATCTAACTAGACATGTCCAAATTCTTATCCACATGCCATAGTCACACATGTCATGAGTAGGCCATTAGCCTTTTTGAAACAAAACAAAGACGACTTGTTCTTTGCAAAGAGATTCGTAGAAAAATGTAAACAATAGGTCTCCCTCACCTCACACACTCTTTAATTCGTAGGCCTTGTTATAGGTCAATTTGGGCATCACTCCAGAAACCCAGATCAGTACAAATTAGGGTCTATCATACTCTAAATCAGTTGCTACTTACCTTAAACAAGTCATCCCATTGTTGGTTTTTATCCATGAAAGTTTCACTGCTTGAATTCCAGTTGAAATGCTCCATTGAGACATCAACACACCCCTAGACTATAATAAGTTATTTGTAGAGAATTTACTCTGATGCAATGCAGTTTTGCAGAGCATCTAGGCCCATTTGACAGTGCATTGGTCGACTAGGAGCGAATTTTTCAAAGGATTTCGAGAATCTTCCCACCTTCTAGTGGCTTCTAGAAGTTGTTCCAGTTATTACAATATCTGATAAATTTGAATATGAACACCATGGAGAAATTAAATCACTTATCCTCATATTCCAATGAACAAGGAAAATTCTTCATCCATTTATGGAAAATCCATTCAATGACCAATTAATTCCAAACTACCATCATTTCTTATAAACTAAGCATTGATCATAGTGCACAAGGGAGCAAGAGTTTGAATTTGTAGAGTTATGTTGGTGAGATAATAGCTCTTTGAGGTATTGTTTGCATGTAATGTTATGATGCTGGAGCGATGCTGCTGATGTGATGAGGATAGGACTGAACCCGAAGCGATGTTGGTGATATGATGACGATAGGACTGAAGCTAGAGCGAGTTGACATCAAATCGATCCAACTGGTTGTAACTTCTCCTTCTACCTTATAATAAAGAGATTTTTTCCTTTCCTAATACATGTGTTCATGATTTTATATGTGTATTTTCAAATGAAATTGATTCAGTTTGATTAAGATGAATAGATGATATGCCTTTATGCCATTTTCTGTCTTTTGTTAGCCATTGTAGGTACCAATCAAGCAAGTTCAGTTCGATTGAGAGCGATGTAAGTGACAAAAGGGAGACAAATAATAGCGAAGGATCACAAGAACGTGAGTCTTCTCTTATTTATTTATCTTAAGGAAAAGTTCAAGTGTCTTTCTTCTGTTGTTCTAAGTGCGTCCACCACACTTAGGGAAACTTATCTATCCGTAGATTTGATTTCTGTAAAACAAATTGGCGACTCCACTAGGGAAATATTGATCATCCCTGGTGGTTTTATCCTTGTTTTTTAGCCTCTAGTAGACTTTACTTGCATCATTACAATCATTTGAATATGTTTTGGTAAAATAAGTTTGTTTTCTTGCCTATTTTTTAGATTCCTCTGGCACCAACACACCGTTGGTCTTGACACAGTGCTTTGCATAGAACTATTTTCTTAGAGACAGTGCTCTGCAATGCACTATCTCCCACTCAGGGGTGCGTTTCTCCTGTGACCAACCAAAATTCATCATATTTTTGTCTTTTTCCATCCATTTTAATATTTTGTTTGCTAAGTTTTCAAGTGTCTGATTGCCTCTAGAGTCTAGATTTCTTCTACTATCCTTGCTCACCTTGGATGTTTGTTTGTTCAATTTTTCTTCTTGTTTTCTTTATCATTGTCGAAATAGCTCCAAATTTTAACGTTTACATTTTATCAGCTCTTTACTTTCAGAAGAGGAATTTTCTTTCTAGTCTTTGTTTCCCTAGAAAGTATTGATTGATTGTTTGTGCATCATAGTTTCTTTTTCGTTCATTCACACTTAAAAGAAATAAAAAAGAAAAACATGCATTATAGGTTTTGTGAGTTTTTCATAGGAATAGTTAGGGAATTTTCATTTAGATGTGCTCATTGTTGATTGCTTACAATATGATTGCTCTATCCCTTGTAGCTAAGGTTTTCATTATCAAAATTGAATCGAAACAAATGCTTATCTTATTTGTTGCATTCTAGTAATATGAAATATATCACGTGGTGAACCTGAAAGGAAAAATTATAAGCAAGATCAACTTAAAATTTAAATCAATTAATCTAAGGGAGCATTTTCACTTAACGATAACATTTAGAGGTCTAGGCTAGAGACATGTTTCAGCATCGTAAAACATAGGAGCTGTCATAAATTGTCTTCAATATATTTAGAGAGTGATACCTCATTTCATATGCGAAGTATATCGTAGCTCATCCACATACCTTGATTATATCGGATGGTGTTCTAGTATGAAGAGTATAAGGGGATGATCTCATTGTGTGGTTTCGTATTAGACAACGCTAATATGGTTTGGGCCTCCACGTACCATCGAGTATATTTGGGAGGAAAACATTAGGTTTCTTACCATCCATAGGTAACTGAGCCGGTCGCCTTGTACACTGTGATAACCCGAACATAGCATTCGGGGATATTGCCTACACGTACATAGTCCTTGGTTTACTGGGGTGGTAATTTGCAGTTCACAGTTTCTTGGTAATAATTTTTCCGAATATTACCCTATTTTTGTTTATTTATTTTTTTATTAAAATCAATCATCAATCGTGGAAGAAGATCAAACCTTTCCCCGTTGTTCGCGTAGGACGGCGAATAAACCACCTTTATCGCCAGAAGCTACACCTATTCGATGAAGGCGAGCTCGTCCTACCGAATCTGGTACCTCTAGAACCTTTGGTGCTACATCTTCATATAGTTTAGCAGATTCATCTAATCCTTTGAGTACTGAGTCTTGAGTCATTTCTACCGATCCTGGTTTATCTCCTACCTTCAAGATGGAACCCTCACAGTTACCTCAGGATACTGAAATTCAATCCAGTGAAATAGTAAATCCAGAACCCGAAGTTGTTAAATTGGAAGTCAATCCAGAACCTGTCGTTCTTTTACCAGAACATCTTGATCCCAAATTTTAACAATAGTAGTTTTTTCACGTGTTGGAAGATGATCAACCGGCTCATCCTCAATCATCTATAACTATTGAGTCTTCATCTTCACCACATATTTTACCGCCTAAAATTTATCTCAGGCCTGAAGGTGAAGTACTTCCACCTGGTTTGATTTCAATTGAGGAAGAACTTCAGGAAGAGACAAACCCTTCAACTCCAAATAATTTTGGTTCAGGGCTTCATCTTTATCCATATTTTCCTCATTTGACCCATGTTTCTCCTGTTGATCCTTCTTATTCTCAAGTTCCCATAGATTCTTTAGAGTATTTATTGGGTTATTTAACCATGGCTAAGACAGCATCCCAGATTTATTACAGCTGCAACAACATCTACTATTTTTACCTCTTCGATGTTTTCTATGACACCTGAGTCTCATATTTATGGTGGTTTTTCCATCCCACAGGATTAGTAAGATTTAAATGGAACCTACTCTAGTGCCTCCTCTAGTGCATTGACTTCACCCATGTCATCATATGGAATTTTATCTGCTTCCTCTCTTATTATTATTGAATGACCTGATCTTTTATTGACATCATTAGCTCAATATTAGGCTAGTCCATCCAATTACCATCCATCTTATCTATTTTATACTAGACTCCCATCATATGAAAGTTAGCATGTTCAATATCATTATACTCTGTATGCTAGGGGGAAACAATTGTTTACGCCATATGGAAATACTCCTTCATTTTTAGGTCAATATTATGTTGGAATTCCTATTTTTCAATGGCAACCTACCTTGCCTGTTCACCGCAAACGGTTGTGCATAAATATCAACTATTTCAACCTATTGCATCCGTACCTGCTACACATTATTACTTCCTTGGTTGTAGCTTAGTATAATCAGGCACGTCCTTCAGCCCTTAACCCTCGAGTTTCAGGTCTACAGACTCCATCTTCCCAGGTTGGTTTACAACAACCATCTGTATCAATAATTTCACAGCCATAGGCTATTTTACCCTTGTCACAGGCTTTTACTGGTCCCATTTATTCACAACCTGGTCCAGATTATCCTAGTGGGCAACAACAGTATTATCAAATCCAATGGAAACCACAACAACCATTCCAACAGTATCGAGCTTATCCATGTCCTGGTCAACAAGCTTATCAAGGGTTTGATCAACAAACCTACCCCTATCAAGGTTAACAACAGTAAAATCCTTATGTTGGTGCACAACGGCCTATTGCCTAAGAAATTCCATCTTACTGTGGTTGCGCTCAACATTATCTAAACCGATAGTTGTTGTTTGTTGCAACACTAGAGTTACATGATTTAAACTGGCTCACTAATGATCCCATTCATTATTTACCTTGGTGGACAGTGATTTCTCATAAATTACCCTCCGATATTCTGAAATTCAATGGAAACTCTGGAGAATATCCATCTACGCACGTTATGAATTATCATTTATGGTGTTCATAAAACTCCTTGAATGATGATTATGTTAGACTCTGTCTTTTCTAGTGAATGCTCACTGGTTCGGCTGCAAAGTGGTATATTGAATTACCACAAGATTCTTTCAATAACTTTACAACTTTAGCCACTACTTTTCTAACCCAATTCCAATTACCCATCAAATATGAAACTGGAACGGAACTTTTGACCAACTTTAAATAGACAATTTCTACTCACATATTAAATAACATTCATGAGTGGCTTCGTCGTTATCGAATGGTTAAAACCTTTGTTCCAGATCAACTTTTAGCTGAGTGGTTTATAATGTACTTGTTGTCATATAGCATTGAGGACGTGGCCAAAGGCAGTGTTGTCACTGAAGAGAAAGTAATTTCTCATGCCCAGTATCTCGATTTGATTTATACTCAGTCTGGCATGCTCTATGAAAATATTTCGAATGAATCATGACCCAATTTTATTGTTGCTCCTTCTCCATATGGTAAGGACATTCATGTCGACAACGATGTGATTGGTTCTGCTAGAACTCAACCAGCAATTCAACCATTTGTTTCCACATTTGATTTGTCCAATCAAACCCTTATTGCATCTCATCCAGTGTCTTCTTCCGAAATACATGTCGTGTCATCTGACAAGGGAAAAAGTGACAAGAAACCCAAAAGTAAGAAGTAAGGGAAAGATAAGAAGAAACAAAATTCACCTCAGTACGAAAAATCATCTGGTAAACCCAATACTTCTCGGAAACCTCGTTACCCTTTTTTGATATGTAATGAGGAGCATTTTACACAAGATTTTCCTCACCGCTCAGAAGTCTCGAAAATTCTTAAGGCTTTTGTCGCATCTACAGTGTTGACAAATCCTTTTCCAAACCCGAAAACACATATGGTTGCTACGAATCCCACCTCTAGTTTAGAAGTGCTTATGCTATCCTCCAATAAGCCCAAAACTGATGTTTTGGTGTCTACTCAAAGTAAATATTATAGTAATCCTCTTTCATTGTCGAATGGTCAGGCTACAGATAAACCTGCTACTTCAAATTCGACTTCATCTGATTCAATTACGCCACTTATTATTCCTGAGTTAACAATAAAGCTACCAAAGGGAGTCGTTCATACATCAAATTTCAACCCTCGAGCTCGTGCAACTCAAAATTATAACGTAGTCGAAGATCTGGCTCAATCACCTTCTGTTATGTTGACACTTGAGTTTCTTTAGAATTAACCCTCCCAAAAGCATGATTTGTTGTCAGCAATTGATGGAATCGATCTAACGGATTGTAATCTTGTAGTCTTTAACCAT
The DNA here is from genome assembly GCA_034641835.2 of Pinus albicaulis. Lineage (NCBI taxonomy): Eukaryota > Viridiplantae > Streptophyta > Pinopsida > Pinales > Pinaceae > Pinus > Pinus albicaulis. Next base: position 901,863,866 of record CM076570.1, read on the forward strand.
GTGGCCTATGTGCCACAATTACCATCACAATTAGAATTTTTGATTCACATAAATTTCCTGAATCGCCTCATTCATCAGACTATTATTGATGAAGGTCCATCTACTTGTATCATGTCTATGAGTTGTTGGAAGTCACTTGGCTCGTTGAATTTATCACAATCACCTACGACATTGAAATCTTTTGACAGTTGTACATATAAGCCTTGTGGAATTCTCAGTAACCTACAAGTCGAACTAGAGGGGAAACTGTTACTATTTAAGTTGAGATCGTTGACGGGCCCCTTGACTACAATATCTTACTTGGAAGACCCTGGGTTTACACTATGGCTGGGCTTGTATGTACTTACTTTCGCATTGTAATCTTCCCTCATAAGGGCGACATCACAGTCATTGATCAACTCACCTTCTTTACATATGGTTCCCAGAAAACTGGAAGCATTTTGTTCGTTCATGGACCCTCGCCATATCTTTATAACATTGGTGTAGGACTCTTTAAGGATCCTTCCCTAATGGGCACTTTTTCGTTACCGTCACCTGCAACATTGGTAGAAATTGCAAAAATAGAAACCTGCAATATGATATCTTCCACTTAATCTCACTTAAGGAAGATTCCCAATGATTCTGAAATAGATAAGCTGAGTGAAACTATGCCACTAAGTCCAATCAAGCTCGCATAGAAATCAATATTTTTGGCTTATGCGGCCGATCCTAATCCTTTGTTGCCGACTATTTGGGTCGATCGTTCTTTAGATTATGGCACTTCTTCTGATCCTTTTTCACATATATTCTCAAACGATGAGAGAATTATGGAATCCATGATGGCGGAAGAAGAACCTTGGGCACATTCTCATCAACAATACCATCTTCCAGATTACAATGAAGATAGTCCAACTGAACTATATCACCCTACAACCATTTATTTATTAAAAAATTCCATTCCTATCCATCCTGTCGATTTTGAGCGAAACCCATCAAATATTGAAGAAACGATTTGTATCGATATTTCAACCAAACTTGGTGTTGTAGAAAACATTCATGTCGGCGTGTCTTGTTTTGCATCTGAAATTGACACTTACCGCTCTCTTTTCCGTGAATTCTAAGATGTATTCAATTGAACGTATGAGGAAATGCCAAATATTGATTCTAGTATTGTTGAACACGAGATTAAAATGTACCTTGATGTCAAACTGGTATGACAGCACCTCCTTCCTACTCATCCTAATAAAGTTGTTTCCATTAAAGCATAGGTTGAGAAACTTTTGTGTTCTTGATATATTTACTCTGTTCTGCTTACCAATTGGGTTTCCAACATTTTTCCTGTCATGAAGAAACAAGGAACAATTAGAGTGTGTGTTGATTATTGGAATGTTAATCATTCTTGTCCAAAAGATAACTATCCCACTCCCTTTATTGACCAAATAATTGATTAATGTGTCTTATTTGAAATATTTTCCTTCATGGATGGATTTTTCGGTTACAATTAGATCAATATTTTCCCAGAGGACCAATATAAAATAGATTTTATTTGTCCCTCGGGCACATTTTCTTATCAAAAACTCCATTTTGGTTTAAATAACGATGGGGCAACATTCCAAAGGGCAATGAATTATGCTTTCCATGACATCAAACACATTTTTCAACCATATCTGGATGACTTACTTGCCCATTCACGGAAACAGGTTAATCACCTGCTACATTTGAGAGCCATCTTTTTACGATATCGTCACTAAAAAATACGCCTCAACCCACACAAATGTGTTTTTTGTGTCAGTTCTGGTCGTTTTCTTGGTTTCATAGTTTCTAAAGATGGAATTTGACTTGATCCTTTGAAGGTCTAGGCCATTCCATTCTAGATTTGCCTACACCTTCCAATCTACTTTAGTTACAGATACTCCAAGGGAAGGCTAAATTTCTAAGGAGATTCATTCCCAACAACGTCGAAATGGCTAAGGGATTTACTCAATTATTGAAAAATAGGACTCCCTTCCATTGGGATGAGGTTGCACATGCTTCCTTTAGTGTTCTTAAAGATACCATGATCTAAGCATCAATAATGTATCCCCCAAATTATCAGAGTGATTATTTCATGTATCTCGCCACTGCAGATAAAACCATCGACATGGTTTCAATCCAAGAAGAAGATGGGATTGAACATTTGATCTATTATTTGAGTCACAATATCAATGATACGGAATTTAGTTTCACTTATGTTGAGAAGCTCGCATTAGGGGAATTTTGAGGTCTAAAATGGGCCTCCTAAGAAAAATGTACAACCCAAATAAACTTTAGAAGAACCAATAACATTCAAGATGATGATGTCAACCATGGGGGATGATTTACCATTTTTGGAGTAAAAAAGTAAAAAAAATTAAAAATAATAAAATAATAAAACGAATTTTTCAACTCATCTTTTCAACTTATCTCCCTAAGGTTTTACTCAAATTTCAAGCGGGAGTACTCATTGGATGTAAAATTTGATGCCTCATTTAACGAGTACCTATGTTGCATACTTTTGATTAACCCTAATACACGAAAATGGAGAAATACATGAAAAAACGTGATTGCAATCGTGTTTTTCAAGTATTTCTCATTTTTCGTATAGAAAATTCCATCAAAAGTATGAAACATTGGTACTCCTTGGATGAGGAATTAAATTTTGCATCCAACGAGTATTCTAGCTCGAAATTTGAGTAAAACCTTAGGAGATAAGTTCAAAATATGAGTTGAAAAAGTAGTTTTTTCTTTTTTCCCTCTAAAATTTGATGATCATGTAATCAAATCTTATTTTATTATTTCAACTATTATTTTATAATTTCCTTAGGAGGCCCATTTTAGACCTCAAAATTCCCCTAATGATTTGGCATCCATTCAAGCTGTACAGATATTTCTCCAGTATATCCTCCTTTGGAAGACCATTGTCATTTCGAATTGCAACCCTATGACATACATTCTGTCACATCAATTGTTGGGGGGGAAATACTCAAAATCGATAGTCATTTTGCAGGAATTTGATTTGTAATTCATCAAATCCAAGTCAAAGAAGTCTTCGGTTTTTGTTGAGCTTATCTGTGACCTTCCCTCGAATAGCACTGAGTCTACAACTGAACCATCCATTCTGAATGAGTCTTTGTTTCTGATCGCGTCATTTGACCTGTGGTATGGATATTATTTGATCTATCTGCAGACCCAAAATTTCCGACCCAATACCTCTAGCTCGCAACAACGATGTATTCAATACCAAGCCAAATATTATCTAATCATCGACGATACACTTTATCGTCGTGGTGTCAATAAGATTTTACGTAGGTTCCTCACTCATGAGGAAGCCTAGAAATTTTTAAATTATATCCACGCTGGTGAATGTGGTCGACATTTGTCAAGTTTTGCTACCGTGTAGAATATTCTTTGCACTAGTTACTTCTGGCCTACCATATTTCGCCACTGCATTCTCATGGTTAGAAGTTGTCATGCTTGCCAGATATTTGATCGTAAAACCTGTGTGTTGCCAACACCAATGCATCTCGTCTTCGTTGTAGGAAAATTTTCAAAATGGAGCATTGATTTCATGACATGTAACCCTCGCTTGGCCAGGGGGAATGGGTATATTATTGTCGATGTCGACTATTTTATTAAGTGGGAAAAGGCGATGCACTACATTTAACAACGCAGGCGAGAAAACTACATTATTTTTATTTAACCATGTGGTTACTTGGTTTGGTGTGCCACAAGCCATAGTTACAAATCATGGAAATAACTTTTGCAATTATATGATGATTGAGTTGACTGCTAAGTTAGGATTGTCGCATGATAGTTAAACCCCTTATTATCCTCAAGCTAACGGAAAAGTTAAAGCCATCAAAAAAATTCTTAAGCGTATGCTTCAACGAATGATTGGGGTTCATAAACAAAACTGGAATTTAATCATGCATTCGGCATTTTGGGCATACTGAACCTCGGTGAGAAACACAATCAGATTTACTCCATTTCAATTGGTTTATGGTCTGGAAGCTATCTTAACGATTCAATGTGAAATTCGATCGTTGAAACTCACAATTGACCTGCTACCTGACACTTCTGATGAAGAGGCACATCTTTTAGATCTCATCCATCTAGATGAAATGCGTCGTGAAGCAGAATTGGCCAAGAAAGCACATAAGAGATGAATCAAGGTGCAATATGACCACAATGTCAAGCCTCTCACCTTCTCGGAAGCAGACCTAGTCTTGCTTTATGATCAGGATTGATAAGATAGGAACAGGAAAATTCAAACCATTATGGCATGGCCCCTATATTGTCAAGCGTGTTCTGGCAAAGGGTGCCTATGATTTCATAGATTATCATGGGATTCCATTGTCGCAAACTCGGAATGGGTTGTATCTTAAATGTTATTATGCTTGATTCTGCGTAGTAAACACTATATGATACTATACATATGCTTTGATTGCGTCTGTGTCACAGTGTGTATTTCAATATTTTTTCATGTTATTAGTAATCCACTTTGCATTTTGTTGCAGAAGTCAGAATCTTCAGAACCATTTTTTGGTTATGCCAATAGTGTTAATCGTAGTACGCAGAATCTATCCTCTGCAGCATGGGCCATCTTCGCTCCAAGTGGTGAGTTAGTGAGTTTCCAAGGTATTTATATCGGTCAATCCACCAACAATATCACTAAGTATAGTGCATTGATCGAACTCCATTTCACTTGGCATTAGTCACATCATCATTAGGCTAGACACACAACTTGTTGTACTACAACTTACTAGTGTTTATACTGTCTGAAATCTAGCTATTCATCATATGTTCCTTAGAGTTCGTATTTTGGAAATACATTTTGATTACATCCAATATCAACACATTTCCATAAAATTTAACACTTTAATTGATTATTTAGCAAATTACGTGTTAAATAGACATTCGCAACATATGTAAAAACATATTTTCAATTCACATCACGCAATTGAATAGGATTGCACATAACCATAGGAAAACACTGAAAGTAAAATAGATAGATAATCAAGTTTTTTACAAAATTTTGTGCCCAAGACACATTGGTCATATGACCTCAAAATGTATGCAGACATTGTTGAGATTCAACAAGGTGACAAGCTTAGTGAAAATTAAGCACCTTCACTAAGTGGGGCCCGCAGGCTATTTTTAGGTGTATGTCTATTTTTAGACATGGTGAGCATATTCTATAAGTTGCAGGATGCTATTTGTAGATGGTTGATCAAGTTGGAAAAATAGATGAAATTCTATTTTTAGAATATTGGGCAAAGTCTATTTATATATCATCAATCTAAAAATAGATGCATGTCAATTATTATTAGCTCTTAATAATAATCTAAAAATAAACATCAACTTATTCTCTTGGAGCACTTTATTTCAGTGAATAGATTGGAAAATCAGTGGGCTGAAGGAATTATGCAATTCCTAGGGTTTATGGTGGCTCATGCATGGAGGAATCAGTTAGAACTAAAGTGGCAAAGTTATGACAGAGTTGGAAGAGTAGTTACAGGAGTTGTTATTTAGTTTAACTCAATTAATGGAGTTAAACTCTGTTGAGCTAGTTGTATCTAGTCTAACTGAAAGATACACTAGTGAGAGTTAAGTGAATTAATTAGTTAATTAATTCACAACTAATAACTCACTAAAAACTGAACAAATACAGTAGTTAACTACAGTGCATTTCAGTTCCAGTGGAGACCCAGTGGAGAGATAGGTGAAAGGGTGAGATGGACTATCCGTTATGACTATAGTGATGCATTCAATGCATATGACACACATTGGAGTTTCCAATGAGGATTTCACAGTCAAGGTAAGGCCAATTCGAATTCTTTCAGAGGTCTTCTTCAGCAGGGATTGCGCAGTGGAGGCAGGCTGTCAGGAGGCAAGAAATTGGTGCATAGATATGCAAATTTCTGCATGACAGTGTGTAATGATTGGTGATTGTATTGAGAGCTTGATGTACTAAGCTTTGTATGAGATTATTACATGATTCCATTGATATACATAATATAATAGTTGGGGTTTTTAGCTTTAATATTTTCCGTTAAACAACTTCGTTATGTGCGATTGAATTTATTCACATGTGTTTGCAATTCAGTTTTAAATTTCTGCAAGTTTAACAGTGGAAGGATTCTGTATTTTGCAAGAAGATAAATATTTTGAGATCAGGAGAATCCTATAATACATCATTATTAATAAATTTCTACATGGTATCGAAGAATTATTGATTACTGGAGATTGCAATTGTTGAGTTTGAGCTGGTAGATAATTCAAATTTACTGCAGAAATTTCTTGGTGTGACATTTGAGTATTCATTGAAATGTCTTTCAATGGGTTGCGATTGGAGTATGCCCTTGAGGGTAGCTCAAATTACATAGCCTGGAAGGATAGGATGGAGGCAGTGCTTGAAGACAATGCATTAAAGGATTTCATTGATAGCTATGTTCCTAAGCCTGGTTCTAGCGATGCTGCATTACTTGATGTATGGTAAAAGAAGGTAGCAAAGACAAGAAGAATTATGTTGGAAGGTGTAAACGACCATATTGTGTCATACCTTCATGGGAAAGCTACTCCATTTGCAATGTGGAAGGATTTGACAGATCTTTTCCAAAGTAGCAGCGACCAGAGGAAGTTGGCGCTAAAATATAAGCTCAGAAAAATAAAAATGGAGAAGGGCGACAGTATTCCAAAATATCTCACGAAGTTTGTCCATTGTAGGGATGAACTAGGAAGTGTGGGGATTATTGTTGATGATGATGACTTGGTGAGCTTGTCTCTCCTTGGGCTTCCAAATATTTGGCATAGCTACGAAGACTCTGTCAAAGGACGGGAAAAACTGTCGGGTTGGGAGTGACTTTGGTCAGATCTTGTGCAGGAGGAGATAAGGCGAAGTACCAAGGATGGCTCTTCATCAAAGAATGATGATGAAGAGAATTGAGCTTTGGCTACCAAATCAAAGAAAGGGAATGGGAATAAATCCCATCCAAAATCTGAGGCTAAAAGCAAGAAGTTGTATTTGTCCAAAGTGAAGTGTTTTCACTGTCACGAACATGGGCATCTCACCACTAACTGCCCACAAAAAAAGGAAGAAAAAGAAGGCTACTAGAGTTGCAGCTAGAGAGGCCTTAGCCTCGTAATTTGAACTTGATTTCTCTTTGATTGCATGCTTGGTTTCAAGCTCAATGGGATCGGTGTGGTATCTTGATAGTGGTGCGTATTTCCATATGACGAGAGACAAGGAGTTGTTTAGTGACTTTGAGGAGAAGGATCTCCAAATGCATATAAAGATGAGCGACAATGGTTGATACAGTGCGACGGGAATTGGGACCATTACCTTCGAGAGGAAGTTAGGTAAACCATTTCTATTGAAAGATGTTATGCATGTTCCACTTCTGAAGAAGAACTTGGTCTCAGTCACAATGTTAGAAGACAACGGTTATGATGTTGTTTTCAGTGAGGGAAAATATTTCCTGTGACATAAAACAACGAGTCAAACCAAGAGGATAGGGATTCGAGTTAAGAATCTCTACAAGCTAGAGGTAAATGGTTGCACTGCAATGATGGGCAAAGTAGAAGAAGTGGTGAGTCGGGATGAGGGTGAATTATGGCACAGGAGATTGGGCCATATTCACCATGGCACTTTGAATATTTTGCAGCAGATTTCTACTGGACTTCCCAAGGGTACTCTTGCGTAGTCAGATCAATGCAAGGGATGTACTATGGGTAATTTTTTGAATAACACCTTTCATGAGAAGGAGAACCGTGCTTCAGTGATCCTAGAGAGAATTCACACAGATGTGTGTGGACCTTTCTCGGTTGCTTCAATAGAAAAACACAGGTATTATGTTATATTTGTTTATGACTATTCTCGTAGATGCTGGAACTTCTTCATGCAGAAGAAGAGTGAAACATTCTCATAGTTTTGTGAGTTTAAAGCATTGGTGGAGAAGGAGTCGGGGAAGCAAGTGAAGGCTCTACAGAGCGATAATGGTGGTGAATATATCTCAAACAAATTAAAATACTTCTATAGAAAAGAAGGAATTTGAAGAGAACTCATAGCGCCTCATAACCCACAGTAGAATGGGGTCATGGAGAGGAATAATAGAACAATCGTGGGTGTTGCACGAGCTATGTTGCATGACCAGGGCCTACCGATTCACTTGTGGGAAGAAGCATGAAACACTGCAGTTTATGTGCAAAACCTTTGTCCTCATAGAGTACTTGGCATGAGTACACCTGAAGAAGCTTTTACTGGTAAGAAGCCTGATATTTCTCATTTGAAGATTTTTGGCTCGTCTGTTTACATTCATGTGACAAAGGACGCCAGGAAGAAGCTGGAGCCGACTGTAGAAGTTGGGATATTTTTGGGGTACACAGAAACACCCCATAATTATTGTGTGTATTTCTAGATATTTGAATGACTGTAGTGCGACGGGATATAAAATTCAATGAGTGAAAGCCATAAAGTTGTCGCTTGAGAGGGAGCTACACTTGCATGTGGAGGAAGAACTTCTTGTTCCCAAAGATGAGCCTCTAGATGTGGATCAGCCACAAGAGGATATTTATGGAGTGGAGGAGTCCACTCATGCAGAACCAAACATTAGAACAGGCAGAAAGCGTACCACATAAGCTGAGAGACTGAAGCTTGATGCGGCACAGAATTTAGGAGTACCTACATCACAGCGCAGACAAAGAGAGTCACCTGACTGATTTATAGGATACATGGCTCTAATGAGCAAGTGTATTGTGATAGAGCAATCTTCTTTTGAAGAAGCAGCGCAAGATCCCACATGGGTAGATGCCATGGTCAAGGAGTATGACTCCATTGTCAGAAAAAATGCTTGGGAGATTGTTCCAAGACCGGTGGGCATGGAAAATTTTAAGGGCTAATATTCGTTGGTGGGCTAATTTTCCTTGCTTTTTCCAAAAGAAAGATTCACCAATTCCCATTTTTTTTTAAATTGATTTGCCCAAATTTTATAGTATAAAAATATTTTACCCTAAAAATCGCTAAAAAATTATATATACTAATATAAAATGATTACAAAAATAAATATTTTTACCAAAATAACATTACGAATTTTACAATTCACATATTGGGGACTACTAAGATTTGCCAAGTTTTTAAACTTTAAGATAAGCGTCCATCCTTAAAATTTTCCCTGCCGATGGGTAAATCAGTGGTAGATTCGAAATGGATCTACAAGGTAAACCAAGCTGCTAATGGGAGCGTCGAGAAGTATAAGGCAAGATTTGCTTCCCGGGGCTTCTCACAGATTGAGGGGATTGATTATGAAGAAATATTTGCACCTGTAGCATGGTATTCTTCCATAAGGACCATCCTTTCTCTCTTAGCGCAGATGGGTTGGCACATTCATCAGATGGATGTGAAGACTGTGTTCCTTAATGGGATCATTGAAGAAGAGGTGTACATTGAGCAGCCTAAAGGATTTGAGATCTTTAGCAGCGAGTCGCATGTGTGCAAACTTAAAAGAGCGTTGTATGGGCTAAAGCAAGCATCACGTGCATGGTACACATGGATCAACAACTATTTCACTAGTTTTGGCTTCACCAAGAGTGAGGGGGATGCAAACCTGTATCAAATTGTGGTGGAGGGTAAGTTTTTAATCATTGTTATTTATTTTGATGATTTAATACTAATGGGTGATGATCAACTGATACACTCATGCAAGGCAGATCTTGCAAAGGAGTTTGAGATGAAGGATTTAGGTCCCCTCCATTATTTCCTTGGATTGTAAATATGGCAGCGAGAAGGTGAATTGTTTGTGTCTCAAGGCAAGTATGCTTAGGAGGTACTTGGTAAGTTTCACATGGAGGACTAGAAGCCCATGGATACTCCTCTTCCAGGAAATTAGAGGAAAGAGGATGCTACATCGGTAGAGGTGGTGGATGCCACTGTTTATCGACAATTGGTGGGTTCGCTCATGTATTTAGTTAATTCAAGACCAGACATATGTTATGCGGTGAACCATCTTTCACAAGCAATGCTTAAGCCTACCAAGCTCTTTTGGAAGGTAGGCAAGCATGTCCTGAGGTATCTCAGGGGCACATATGAGTATGGCTTATGGTACAAATAGACAGATGAGGTGAAGTTGCATGGCTTCATGGATGCAGATTGGGCAGGCAGCCCAACAGAAAGAAAGAGCACATCAGGAGGGGTTTTTGGTATCAGATCTACAACAGTTTCTTGGTACACCAGGAAACAAATATTTGTGGCACTCAGTTCAGCAGAAGAAGAATACATGGTAGCAAGTCAAGTTGCATGTGAGGCTATCTAGATGAGGAAGATCCTGGTCAATTTGTTCGGTTCACATTTAGATCCTACAGTGATACATTGTAATAATCAAAGTTGAATTAAACTCTAGATTAATCTTGTGTTTCATGACAGATCTAAGCATATTGATATCTGGTATCATTATATCAGAGATTTTGTGCAGTGAAAGATCATGTTGCTTTAGTACATTCCTACGAAAGATCAGGATGCAGATATTCTGACGAAGGTGCTCGACAGGAGAAAATTCGAATACCATAGGGGCAAGATCGGGGTGAAGGATAATCCCTATCTTGTTGAGAGGGAGTGTTGAGATTCAACAAGATGATGAGCTTAGTGAAAATTAAGCACCTTCACTAAGTGGGGCCCGCAGACTATTTTTAGCTGTATGTCTATTTTTATACATGGTGAGCATATTCTATAAGTTGCAAGATGCTATTTGTAGATGGTTGATCAAGTTGGAAAAATAGATGAAATTCTTTTTTTAGAATATTGTTGGAAGTCTATTTATATATCGTCAATATAAAAATAGATGCATATCAATTATTATTAGCTCTTAATAATAATATAACAATAAACATCAACTTATTCTCTTGGAGCACTTTATTTCAGTGAACAAATTTGGAAAATCAGTGGGATGAAGGAATTACGCAATTCCTAGGGTTTATGGTGGGTCATGCATGGAGGACTCAGTTAGAACTGAAGTGGAAAAGTTATGACAGAGTTGGAAGAGTAGTTACAGGAGTTGTTATTTAGTTTAACTTAGTTAATGGAGTTAAACTCAGTTGAGCTAGTTGTATCTAGTCTAACAGAAAGATACACTAGTGAGAGTTAAGTGAATTAATTATTTAATTAATTCACAACTACTAACTCACTAACAACTGAACAAATGCAACAGTTAACTACATTTCATGTCAGTTCTAGTGGAGACCCAGTGGATAGATAGGTGAAAGGGTGAGATGGACTATCCATTGTGACTATAGTGATGCATTCAATGCATTTGACACACATTGGAGTTTCCAATGAGGATTGCGCAGTCAAGGCAAGTCCAATTCGAATTCATTCAGAGGTCTTCTTCAGCATTGATTGCGCAGTGGAGGCAGGCTGTCAGGAGGCAAGAAACTGGTGCATAGATATGCAAATTTCTACATGACAGTGTGTAATGATTGGTGATTGTACTGAGAGCTTGATGTACTAAGCTTTGTATGAGATTATTACATGATTCCATTGATATACATAATATGATATTTGGGGTTCTTAGCTTTAATATTTCTCGTTAAAAAACTTTGTTATGTGCGATTGAATTTATTCACATGTGTTTGCAATTGAGTTTTAAATTTCCGCAAGTTTAACAGTGGAAGGATTATGTATTTTTCAAGAAGATAAATATTGTGAGATCAATAGAATCTAGTAATACATCAGTATTAATAAATTTCTACAGACATAGAATATCCTAAGTATATCTAGTGGTGCTCATGATAGCAGGTCACTACTTGGGTTATCATGTGCAATAGGCTCATCTATTGGCTAGGCACACCAATAGTATGGAGTTGTAGCCTCATCGGTAACTCCTCGATCCAGAAATCCGGTATCCCGAGAGTGAGCCCCTCTACATGTTGTTGTAACTCAGCCAGAGTCTCAGCTAAATCCAAATCCCAAGGGGCTGCTCTCCCAAAAATCCTCTCTGTTGGTTCACCCGCCTACTGTGCATGACCCACTGGTCGAACAGTACCCACATCTGCATAAATAAAACATCTTTATTTTAGTCCTAGAAACATCAAAAACACTAAAAAAAAAAAAAAAAACATTCTCAAAACATTTTACCTATAACACCCCATTGAGTGCCTGCTGGAAAAATCAAATATGGGTCTCCACGGAAATCCATCCATGCATATGGATGCTCCTCTATGATGATATGCTATCGTCAGAGCCAAGTAAATAATGTAGTGGAGAATGACATCGATAACTGACCGGCATGTCTAACCATTAACTCTACCCACCACTACATCTGTGGATCCCTAGGACCAGCTAAAACCAGTGTCATATGTTGTGGCTTCATCAATGGAACTTGATCCAAAATGAAAATGGTCAAGATCGATCCATAGCTGAAATTATTTTTCTTTCCACTTTTCACGTTGGTCAATTGTTCTTTCATTTGAGAGAGTATTGATTTAGCCCAGTTGAACATGGTCAGCTCGAGACACTCAAGCGCATACTGCATGTATAATATGTTTTCAACATGAAGAGTCATGCTGCCAGCTAACTTTTTGATAGTGAATAGGAGTGTTCACAAAATCATATCACGTGTATCCCTAATGTTTATCTTTCCATCCTTGCTAGGCTCTGTACCTAGCCGACAAAATTGTTGAATGTATTCCTTCACTATCTCACCTCCACAGATGGAACACACAAGGGAAATGGGGGCACCACGTTTCAAAAAACCTGTCAGAAAGTAAATTTCATCAACCAATATTGGGAGCACTTTGTCCCCAATGTGAAATACCTGTTGTGTCGGATCCCATGAGCGAATCAAGAACTGTAATAGTTCCATATGTTGCCTCATCCCTGATAGTCTAAAATAGTTGAGCAACCCACAATATTTTAGGACTCTCACAGTGCTAGGATCATTTAGGGAAACCATATATTTTTCCTCATGTTCTCTTTCTCACCATGTAATCGCCATTTTGATCCGATCAAATATTGAAATAAAACCATAATCTTAGTTAGGATCCATTCCATGCAAAAAAATGGAGAAATTTTGGGCACAAAACACAATAACAATTTCTGAATTGCACCCAACGCACCCTTGTTCCTTAGGCATAGCATTGTAGAGCACCTGAGCTACATTTCAACTCCTCTACAACGTACTTTTCAACATTCAAGGGTGCGTCGGTCCTAGGGCATTGTATATTTACCCTAGGAGACCCAAAACCCTAAAAAATTTCATGAAACTGAAAATAAATAAATAAATAAATAAAAATTAAAAATTAAAAAAATTAAAAAAATCTACCAGTAGAAAGATAAAGGTCAGATCTCCTACCTAGTCGTGATGGCATGATAAATGGTCCATAGAATCTGTTGCAATCATTTGTTGAAGTTCGAGGGAAAAACTAGTTTAGAGCACTAAAAAACTGAATGGTAAATGTGAAATGGTAAAATGGCATGGTAAATTCTTATTTAAATAGTATTTTTTATTATTTTATGCACATTTAATGAATCAACTATAGTTTTTACCCATTTTTACTATTCAAATAGGTATGTTTAATCCATTTGGTGGTTCTTTGAGCAGGTTTACAATGGGTATAGTGAATTTGACTTGCATGATATTAAAATGAATTTTGACCACAGAGCACACTTTTATCTCTTTTTTGAGCTCTATTAAACATCGAAAAAGGAACCCCTCTGGAGTTCTATTTCAACTCTTTTCAGACTCCCAAAACATGAAAATATTTTCGAGCACTTTTCCTTTCGAGCTCGTAAAAGAAATTGAAACGACATCTACTCAATATAAGTTTAACCCTTTTCCGGACTAGGATATATTATTTACAAAAAAAGAACACCCTAGTCGAACATGGCTAGGAGGTTCCCTCAGGTATTATTTTACGCTTTTTCGAAATTGAGGGACAAATTTATGAAAAATAACTTGTGGAGTTTTCTTTTAGTCCCTTTTTTCAAACTCTCTAAACGTGAAAAGGATTGAGCTTTCACTGTCATTATACTCATTAAAACATCAAATAGCGACGGACTTTTCCATCATGACAAAATCGAGTTTCAATTTTTCTAAACTCATTAAAACATCATATATCGATAGATTCATTCGAAGGGTGGAATTACACATCAAGCATATGTTATCCTCCTCAATCTTGTTAAAAAATAAAGAGTACTGGTCATAAATGACTAGGGAAAATTTGAAATGGATAAATCACTTTATGGTAGCAAGTCTCTCTTGAACATGACACTCAGTCACTTCATCTTTGTGACTTTTGGGTTGGGTTATCTGCTTGATGTTCTATCATACCTAGCGTCTATCACACCATCCATCACTTTGGTTTTGGCTCAATGTTTCCAACTCATTTAAGTGTCGCTGATATGTTCAAGAGAAGTCACTCGGTAATTCCTCATCCTTTTCAATACTCATAAACCTTCATTTCATGACTGTCATCCCTTAACATTGCTTCATCAATTACATTCTGTCTTTGAAATCGTTACTCCTGTTTCGTGTCGTTGATGGGGGATACATCAAGGCCCTACTATGACGAGTCACTTCCTGTTGACATCATCTCATCATCCAGGAAGTTGACTTAGAAACACCCTTCCAGTACCTTGAAGCTTGCATACATCAATGGAAAGTTTCTCACTTTCAACAGCATGTTGACATCCCTAGCCTTCGACCGACTTTGTATGGTGTTCGACATCAAATTTTCTATTCACACCATGCATAATGTAATGTAATACCTTGAGAGCCATTATCATCATCAATGGTTTCTCTCATGTTTTTCAATGGCTTACATCATTGGCTGGTAATCAGACGGTGTCTTCCCATGTTAGACTTCAAATCACATATTCGCATGGTTAGAATCGTGTTTGAGAAATCGAGTGAATGAGATAGAAGGCCCCAAATCTAGTTTCACCCATCCGGGCTACGATTTCAGAAGTAGTACCACATCATCCGTATGATGGCTTTATAAAGATGGTCATCCTATAATGGATCTATATCTGTAGACGACTTTCTGATGATATGATAGTTTATGTGCCGAGTATGGGTATGCCTCCCTTAGCAATTCATGTCTAATTCAAAAAATACATCATTATGTAATGTATCGTACTAGATGCAGGTCATCGTTCGCTTCAAATACTACTCATCACATCATAAATCATATCACTCAATATTATCATTTTTGACTTCATGCTTTAAGGGGCAGTTGTTACAGGTCAATTTGGGCATCACTCCCGAAACCCAAATCAATATAAATTAGGGTCTATCATACTCTAAATCAATTGCTACTTACCTTAAACAATTCATCCCATTGTTGGTTTTGATCCATGAAAGTTTCATTGCTTTAATTATAGTTGAAATGCTCCATTGATCCATCAACGCACCCCTAGACTGTAGTACGTGCTTTGCAGAGAATTTACTCCCATGCAATGGAGCATTGCAGAGCATCTAGGCCCATTTGAAAGTGTGTTGGTCAAATGGGAGTGAATTGTTCAAAGGATTCCAAGAAACTTCCCACCTTCTAGTGGCTTCTAGAAGTTGTTCCAGCTATCACACTATCTCATAACTTTGAATATGAACACCATGGAGCCATTAAATCACTTATCCTCCTATTCCAATGAACAAGGAAACTTCTTCATCCATTTATGGAAAAGCCATTCAATGACCAATTAATGCCAAACTACCATCATTTCTTATAAATTGAGCATTGATCATAGTGCACAAGGGAGAAATAATTTGAATTTGCAGAGTTATGCCGGTGAGACAATAGCTCTTTGAGGTATTGTTTGCATGTAATTTTATGTTGCTGGAGTGACGATGTTGATGTGATGAGGATAAGACTCAAGCTGGAGCGAGTTGAAATCGAATCGATCCAACTAGTTCTAACTTATCCTTCTACCTTATAATAAATAGATTTGTTCTTTTCCTAATACATGTGTTCATGCTTTATATGTGTATTTTCAAATGCAATCAATTCAGTTTGATTAAGATGATTAGATCATATGCCTTTATGTATTTTCTATCTTCTGTTAGCCATTGCAGGTACCAATGAAGCGAGTTAAATTCAATTTAGAGCGACTGTTATGGGAAATGTTACCCTAAGGTCTCGGGTTGATCAACCTTCACAATTCAGGGGCATGTCATCACAAGAAGGACTCAATTAACCAACTTCTATGCTCTAAACTAGAAACTAAGGGTTGCATACCTTACCCGTTTATCCTTCGGTCGTAGTACATCCCGCGGGGTTCAAACCCCCTGCTACACCTTGTGCTCCAGAACCTACAATCCAACAAAGAACAAGCACAAAACCAATTTGTACATCATATATAAGTTATATATGTTAGCAAAAAGCATGCATAATCTCATAAAAATAAAAATAAATGAAATATTTAAGATCATTACACATGTATAAGAGATAAATGACACGTGAACATCAGGAACAAGATGGCACTTCTTTTATTAATGACATGTATAGTAAAAAAATGTGGAGAGATCACCTGAAATCTTCCACGGCCTCGAGCATACCATCCTCTGGATCCATCCAGCCCTAGCTTCACAAAACGTCTTCCAGGAATAGTGCACAATGGATGTCACATAGGATGAGTGAACATCTCAAGGAAACAAGGGTTTCCTGAAAAATCTGGGAAGTGCAGGAAGCACAAGGGAAACATCAAACTTGGATAGGGCTATAAAAGAGTATAATATCTATAATTCTCTCTCTTCCTCCTTTAGGCCATTCCCTTGAGGGGTTTTTATACTCCCTCAAATTAGTTTTTTCAGTTGGGGAATAGTTAGGCCACGGGTTGGGGTAGTTAAGTTATAGGAACAATCGTAAACCTCACCTCAAAATCAGGGAAATTATATATTTTTTAATATTTTAAAAATCATACGTAGTTATATATGTATGGACTCACATGTATACGCGAAAAAATCTGGGAAAAGTCACGTATGGGTTTTGAGAAACTATTTTTTAGAGAAATATGACTAAGTCTGAATGGAAGGGTTTCCCAAGGTCAATGCATAAGTCATCAAGTATATGATGGTGATAAATGATGCTATAACAAATGCCCCCTAATATATGAGGTCAGAAGGGGTACATGATGGCTAAAATGTATTATGTGCATAGAAAGAACCTTGCGAGGACTAGAGAGGACTTCACCAAATTTCAGCCTGCCAAAAAACCAGTGAGAGAGATCAGAAATATAGCTCATGTCTGAGGTGAGAATACCCATGCTCAGTGAAAGAAAATCATGTCCACATATGAAGTATGGAGTGGATCCAATACGTATACAAGTATAGCTGAAATGTAAAGTACATAGTGAATCATCTGATCACTGCCTGGAATTATAAGTCAAAATCAGGTCCAAGTATCAGATATAGAAGACTGATCAATGATTTCGCAACAGATATCTAATCACAGAAGTCACAACTGAATCTCTAAGTACCAAATTATAAGTGGTAGAACAAATGGTACAATACGCAACTCAAGATCCAACATATAAGATGTTGTTGTGATGAAACTGCAACATATAAGGGTGGATGGTGTCACTGGCAGAAAATTGAAGGAGCTATTAAAGTGAACCAAAGAATTTTGATGCAAACCCGAGGTCATCACCGATCACTATGGCACAATTCTACACAACGGGAATAAATGAGCTAAGGTCGACCATGTGAGAAATTGTTTGATTACCGGTCATTGATGTATACCATTAACAAACGTGATACAACCCATCGATAATGATAATGAGCGTCAAGGTGCCCCAATCCAATCTAGCAAGTGTGAATGAATGAGTTTAAGTCAAACACTTGAAAAAATATATCAATCAGGAGGCAATGATGTATCCTCACTGTCGATAGCGAAGAGTCTACCACTGATGACTGCAAACCCTAAGGTACTGACAAAAGGACTCTAGACCTTATTCTGAGAGCAATGAGTCAGAGTCAATGGGAAAATATCTGCTGGAAGAAAGGCATTAAGGCATGCTACATCAGTCCAACGTGAGTGTAAGCCGTAGGCCAAGACTTGGATGGAATCAAACGAAGTAAAGTTAAGTAACCAAGCCAAAGTACGTTTTTGGCATGCAAAAGATGAAGCTAGCGCACAACAGAAACCCTCTAAACCAACCAATAATAAAAGCTAACAAAGAGGTGAGATATCCACCGATAGGGTCAAATGGAAATTAAGGTATTGCATGAATCCCAAGTGTGATAATGTAAGCTGAAGTCAAAAACAAGGGAAACCACTCAGTCAAAGACCCATGGTGTTGATCAAATGTTGAGAACACCTATCAATGATGTAAATAGGGCCAGGGTGTGGCTCTAGGTTTACTCTCAGAGAAATATGTCGTAGTAGATAAGAGGCAAACCCACTGCAAGTAATATTAGATTAAATGAGTCACTTTGGTTTCACCGATGGTGCTAGTAGACATACACGGAACTTGGCTTCCGTGGCTTAGGTAATCCATTATTCATCTAGTCAGTTGTTAGTTTCAAGAGGTGTCTGCATTGGTCCTGCTTCGAACAACGTAGCAGAATAAACTGCAGTGGTCAACCTACTCTCGGAGGCAATATCTTTAGGTGTTGATTCATTAGTAGTTTACCTAGATTCACAGCTGGTGATTTTGCAGTTGAACAACACCTATCATGTAAGAGACCCATATTTTGCATCGATTGTTTTTTAGGGTCCGATTTTTACAACGGTCATTTCAATTTATTACATTCACTCATATTCCTCAATCTAATAATTGGTTGGCAGACTCATTAGCTAATCAAACACTTGATTGGCATATTAATCATTCATTACTTTAAGAAAATATATCAAAAACATCATTCACTATTGTACATTTGATACATCACATCATATAAAATCGCTATGTACATATATATACATACATACATACATATATATATATATATATATATATATATATATATATATATATCAGTTAAAAAATATACAAAAATCTTGGACCATCATGTCTACAAAATTGGAAACATACTGATCATATCTATCATAAAAAAATATTACGATCATACGATCATATACATAATCTACTCACGAGGTCCACCTTGCTGATTTGTATTCCTATAGAACACAATGGCAGTCATTACACGACGTAATAACTGCACCCAGTCTCATGGTACTTGTTTGTGCTCAACCTAGTCTCCTAAATTGAGTTCATTTAATTTTCAACCAGGGTTGGTAAACTGCTGAAGTGAGGTGCACTGTATGTGCCTAGGTGTTTGTTTCTTACTGCGTTGTGTCTAGTGTTTTATGATGTTTTTGGTCTTTTTATGGTTTTATGTTCACAAGGGAAAGAACTAAATGCTGGTGGAAAGAAGCTACTGGTTAAAAACAGAGTGAAGCCTAAATTGTTGATGACAATTGACAAATGCAAATACTGAGACAGAACCAAACCTAAACTATGACTTAGCAAAATACAAAGCTTGATAATGACTTCAAGAAAATAAATCACAACATGAACTTAACTTGTCCAATTCATTCATTAAAGATATTTTGGAAGAGCTTGAGAAATGGGCAGCTAAGTGTAAAAATTCTCCTAACTAAACAATTAAACAATCAACTTATAATGATACAACATCTCATCCATGATTAAAGGTTTCTTGAAACATATTTGGAAAAGAACATTTGTAACATCATAAGATCTCTACTCTAAAACTAGCTCCTAATTCTATTCTGCAACTTAGTTTAACACCACTAAACCTCACTCAAAAGTTATAGATTTCCTTTTAGAATAGTCTTTTGAGGAAAGGCTTGTTTGTGAAATGGTAAAAAGGTTGCAAAAGTACTCCAGGCCTTATACTGATACTATCTTCTGTCCAGATGTTTATGAGTTAATATAGGTTTAGAACAAAAGAAGTTTTGTAAATAATGAAGACCGTGGTATTTAAGTTTAACAACTAATGCAATATAAAATGAAATGGATGGCAACTAATCTTGGAATGTAAATACAGTGAGCTAAGCTAGAACTGAACTAGGGTGCTACTAGTCTACAGTGATCAGTGCTAAATTAAAAATCCATTATCAAACTTGAAACGAAATAACAGAGCATGAATTAAATGCAATTTGCCTCTAGAGTGCCCTAACTAAGTTATCATGCAATTAATCTATGGGATTCTATAGCCTATTTTGTTCATCATGAATGGTATTTTGGAAGAGATGTTAGAACAATCCTGGCTGTACAATTCAATGTATTTGAATGCAAACATGAAAACTGAAAGCAAATACAATTAAAAACTAAGACATCACAGCTATTTTCTACTCATTGTTATGATGTTTTGGAAGATCTTTTAAGAGTAAGATTAGCTATGCTAGTTAGTGTAAACAAGCAACTGAATCCTACAGTATCACAGTTATACCTTAGTCATCATAATGATATCTTGGAAGAGTTTACTAGAGTAAGTTTAACTGTGATAATGAACGAAAGGAATTGCAAATAAAATCTATAACACTACAACCATTTCTCATTCATTATAATGATCTTTTGGAAGAGTTTCTTAGAACAAGTATAGCTATAATGATTAATGAAATTAACTATGAACGCAAACTTCAAAAACTTGAAAACGAACTAAGATACTTATCTAAATTGCGAAAGTAAAGCCGCTCAGGAGGCAGGGGCCCTCTACCACCAGAGTAGCACAAAATCTAACTCAAGATCAACTCAACGCGTTCAAAGAAATGTTGTCTTCTTCATTAAAGGAAAATAACTTAAAACAGAGTATTCTCAGTCTTCAGAAATATAGCAGTCAATCCACGAAATCTAATCAAATTCTAGAACTTGTCTCTCGGTTTCCCTAGTACATTTATAACAAATCTTTATAACAGAACTTGAGATAATGCGGGGATCATTTTCTTTTCATATCAAAATCGTACTAGAACTCTAAAGATGGCAGCATAAAGTGACAAAGGACATCTGGACTGTCCTTGTCCTATTAGGAGTCTGCCTCCTTGTGTGAGTTCCCACGTACAAAACCACGTCCAGAATTCCATTCATTCTTCATGGTGAGCAACAAACGCTGAGGACATCATGTGGAATATACCCATGTGTGGTTTTTCCTGAGGACACCTAGAACATGCTTGAACGTGAAGACAGCTGCAGAATTGGCAACTAGCTACGGAATGTTTGCATTTTGTAGCTAGTTTCAGTTCAAAATGTATTACAATGACAAAATCACAAAACTTAGCAAGTTAGCCATGTTATTCATTCTTAAAGCAATTTTAACTAATTTCATTGATCATTTGAGCCTGGGATAACAATGGACAAAAGAAAATGGAGTGAAGTATGATGGAAGAAAGAATAGTCTTGGGGCTCAACAGTACTCCTACCACCCGCCTCTGGATAGCCTTCGGTAGGTCCTCTATAATGGCCATAGGCACTTGGCGAGTCAAACTCTCCAAGTTTCTCTGTACTGCATGGAGGGTCCTGCCAGGGTATCCAGCATCCGCCTCACCTCTGTGGCACTTGTGCCTTGGGTACCCCTATGGCATGACTGGTCCCATGTATGCATCATGATCATTATAATTTTGTAAGTCATTTTTTCCAATCAAAAACATTTTTTCATTTTCCATATGATTTGAAAAAAAAATAAAAATCATATAATCAAATATCAACATATGCAATATTACCGATTGCACCCCATGTTGCATCGGGTGGAAGGCCTAGATCAGAATCTGCACGAAATTCCATCCCAGCATAGGGATAATCCTCCACTACAATGAATTTTTCTTCCCACCATTGGAAGAACTCATCATGCCAGGTGGTTCGGGGAACCTCACTTCCCCCCAATCTCTTCATCAGATATGCCCATCGGGCTATTCTTGGATCTCTTGGGCTGCTGATAGTAGAGATGTCCTTGGGCCAAAGCCTTGGGGCCCTCTCGAAGAAGAATGTCAACAAGATTGTACCCTATCCAAAGTGTTTATCTTTGTCTTCTGGGTTGAAGTCAATTATTTTTTCATATTTCTCAGCAAGGTTGTGCACCAATCAAAGAGGTGATTCAAGCATTCCACTGCTATGCTCATATGCTTACGTGAAGCCTGATGCAGAGAAGTTGATCCTGCTACTCTTCCAATGGTAAATGGAAGGATCTTCATGTATAAATCCTTCATATCTCTGATGGGAATCTGAGTTCCCACCTTATTTGCATCATCCATGCAGTAGACTTGGACATAATCTTCCACGTTAAGCCCTCCAGCAGGCTTTCCGTGCAAATCTATTGGGTCTCCCCTTCGAGAGAGTCCAGTAATGAAGTATATGTCTTCCACTTCTATTTGTAGTGGCACATGATCAATTATGAAACAATATTATTCTCGTTCCCAATGATCAACCAACATTTGAAGAAAATGAACGTTGCTTTCATATTCGGCATTTTGAAAATTTTGAGCAAACCAAAATTCCGGAGAATATCTAAGGAAGTTTCGTCCTCCATCACCTCATTATCAATTTCACTATGCTCACACTCTCTCCAACTGATCGACATCCTAGGAAAAATCATCAATTGATTGATTAGATACATGTTTTAATTTTCACTCTGCGCATATGCGACCTTGCTTGTACACAGTCGCATATCATATGTAGGTTCCTCCACACAAACCCGCATATACGCAAAGGGTTTCAATGAAAATATCTTTCCAATGGTCAAAAATCCAAAATTTTGCTTCAAACAGGAACAAAATTGATGAATAAGATTATTCTAAGGCTTACCTAACTGATTTGGCGTGATTTGGTGGCCAGTGCTCCATATTTGAGAAGAGGGAATTTTTCCCCAAAGCTCTTTCTCCACTTCTGCAATGTAAAAATGATCAAAATTTGAGTCAAAATGTGCATTTATGCCCATAATTTGAATTTTTTTCACAAATTTTATTTGTGCTTCTTTTTTGAATTTGATTAAGGCTATTTAACCATTTGGCTTGTAAGCATTGGTAAAAGTATTTTTCAAGTACATTTTGCTGAATTTGAGATCTTTCTAGATTTCCTTCAGATCCATGACCGTTGACCTGTCTAGGAAGGTATTTGAATTTGAACTAGCATATAGGTTAGGGAATCCACTTTTTGTTGCATTTTTTCATACTAGCCTCCATTCTGATCACTTTCCATAGGGTCGATCCCATCAAGTCATGAGTACTTAACCCATTTCACTTGCCGGTTTTTTAATCATGACTTGGTGGTAGAGCCATCCTTTGCATGGGCTTCCTAGTTAGTTCCTCACTAGCATTTGTCACCCATGCTGCAATTTATGTAGGCTCAGGAGTCCTCTTTAGTCCCATCATGACTTATGCGTTGAAGCTTCATTCTTCTTCTTCTTTGCTATCTTTATTCTGGCTATTTACCCTAGATGCTCCCATATGTTGTCAAGTTGTATTACTGAATTGTATATTGACTACTTGTTTATCCTTGCCTTTAGCCAGTTTCATCTGGACTCATGTTTAAACCCTCTTTTGACCATGTCTTTCTATACAAGTTAACCATGCAATCACTTAGCTTTTGCAACTTGACACCTTTACCCATGGATGGAACATTCCTTTGAGTGTCACTTACCAGTTTTCACCAACTTGCATTGAGCATAGGATTGTTCCTATCCCAAGAAATAGTGCGTCTGTTTCTCGACACTCGTTCTATCCATTGTACTACAGTCATTATTTTATTCTTTTTCAAGCTTTGAAATATGAAAAAGTCAAAAAATTAAATATTTGAAAAAGAGAGGGAATGGGATATTACTTCCATACTTGATGGTAGCTACAGTGTCAGTTGTGTTGGAAATACTAAGAGGGGGGGGGGGGGGGTGAATCAATATTCCTTTCAATTAGAGAATTAGTTAATCTTCAATTATTATCAGTGTTTGTACAATGATAGTAGCAAACAAGAGGAACAAAAATGCACATAGTTTTTAAGGTGGAAACCCACTCCAAGACAAAAATCACCTAATGCTTTTCTAATAATTATTTAATATTCAACTCCAATTGAAAATAAAGCTCCAACTTCCTAGAATCTAGAAAAGCATTCTTCTCCAGCTCCCACTGGATGGATGCTCCAATGCCTGAGATTCTTCAGTAGTCAACTGAATGGATGCCCCAACACCAAATGAGCTACAACTCACCCTACCACCACCCTACCACCCTATAGAAGAATAAAAGAAGAATGGACTCCCATACCGGAGAAAATGGTCCTATTTACAATGATATAGAATGATGCAGAAGAAGAAGATATACTAGACCATAACCCCAGCTTTGACACAACCACCTAATGATGATCCTAGACCTCCCAACACTGCTTCTTCAACCCTTGGCAAATAGACACTAGTACAATTTGTACAATAATGTATTTACAATGACTAAGTACAATGATACCTTTACAATGATTGTATGTAGTGCTGCCCACTTGAAGACTTCATATGATGAAATTCTTATTGCTGTTATGCACCTTGTTTGCTGCTCTTTTCATGCTACCCTCTGCTGCACCTTACTTTGCTTTGCTGTCGTAGAAATTTTGGTCCTTTGCAACCCTTAACAACACATGATCTAGCTTTTTCTTGCCTTCTAGTAGCTCGATATGGAATCTAGTGTATCTCTAATATTTCAGATCCTCAATATTTGATTTTTGGTCATGTAGTCTTCCTCTAAGTTATCTTTCCAATGCCATAGGTCTAACCCAATTTGGATTCTTCAAGAGAGAGTTATACCTAATATCTCACAATTCCCTAATTATGGACTGTTTCAGTAGAGTGCACTTGTACGACATTCCACGTGTCATTGTTTCTTCATTTGGCTCTGAACTTGATAGAGAAAAAATTACAGACTGTGTACTATCCACCACTTTTTATGGAATTCCAATCTGATACTCAGAGAGAGAGTTATGACGAATTTACCAAGCTCACTTCTTTGAGATGAATTTCAAGAGCCTGCACAAACCCTGACTTCCACGGATCATATCTCCAAAAATATTACGCACCTTGATCTAAAATTTTTATAGAAGCTTCCTCATGATTTTTGCTTCTCCTCATAAACTTTTCAGCTTCTGAACCTTCGTAGAAAAAAATTTAGAGCACAAATTCCACGATGACCTGTTTCAGATGGCGAAATCCCTTGCATAAGGAGGAAATGAGGATCACAATTTATATAAATGCTTAGGTTGAGAGGGGCTTCAACAAGTGAACGTGGGAGGGATTTTAAGAGCTTAAAAATATTAATTATGACTTTTCAAAGACCCATGCCCCAACCCCATGGTGTTTTAGCCCACTAACTAGGGGTACAAACTTCAAACATGAGTATCTCTCAAACCGTGAAGAATTACATGGTGTGCCATATATCAACGGAAACATCTCGACAAGTAGAAACCATCAAAATAATTACTGAGCCAATATATATCAATTTGGTAGGTCAAAATTCCCATGCAATATTGGGTTAGTCGTTGGTGCTGCTTGGGTTGACATCAATGACAACCACTGATCAACAATCTCCCCTTTTGGCATTGATGGCAACACAAGTACTCCCCCTGTGAGCATGACACCTCTTCCTACAACATTCTCTCCCCCTTTGACATCAATGGAAAAGGGTAACTCCCCCTAAAACATAACCATCCTACGGACCTGTACACACTTCCACTCACAACCGTCCTGCAGACCTATAGTCTCCTTCCACTCCCCCTTTATATTGGTTGAAAACATGAATCACAATCTGCTCAGTGTTGGACAAATGTGTGATAAAGGACACACAATACTATTCAACTCCACGAAATGTGAAATCAGGAAAGGCGTGTATGGTGAAATTGTGACTACAACAAATCGAGCTCCAAATGACGTATATGTTTAGGATGAAGCAACTAAAGCATGTCTAATAGCTAAAGAGGATGACACAATAATTGGTAGCAATGATGATCGACTAAGTAAGAAGTTTGCTACAAAGGTGCAAAGTGATTTCGGGATGTCTTTACTTGGTGAGTTTACATACTTCTTAGGGATTCAAATATCTCAGCAAGAGAAAGGAATATTTAAATGTCAAGCCAAGTACATCAATGAAATTCTCAAGAAATTTAAAATGGAAGATTGCAAACCCATCCTGCTTCTTCTTCTTTGTAAAATTGCCAAAAATGTATGGGACAAGCTTGAGAATATATATGCAGGCGACTCAAATGTCAAAGGAGCAAAGCTTCAAATCTATAGAGAAAAATTTGAGCAACTCATAATGAAAGAAGATTGCAACATTGCTACATACTTCCAATACGTTGATGAAATAACCAATACTCTGGAAGGATTGGGAGAGCCAGTTGACGAGAAGACTATTATATGGAAGATTCTTAGAACGTTACCAGGGAGATTCAACCCAAAGATATCGATCTTAGAATACAGTGAAAATTTGGACAAACTTAGCAAAGAGGAATTACATGGAGTTCTCATAGCATATGAAATGAGACTTGATGAAGAAGAGGGTACTTCGCATCTAGAAACTGCGTTCGTTGCATCTAAGAAAAATAATAAGTATAAACAAACTTTAATTGAAAATACATGAACCTGCAAGTGTGAAGAAAAGGGAGATGATGAATAAGGTCTTTCAGATGAAGACTATGCTTACTTCACGAGAATATTAAAAATTGGTAAGGGACAATTCAAAGGTAAACTTCCATTGATATGTTTCAGTTGTAATGAGGTTGGGAATTTTGCAGCAAAATGTCCAAACAGAAGTAATGGGAACTCAAAAGGAAAGAAATGCTTTAAGAAATTCAACAAGCAAGGATCCAAAAGGAACTTTCTCTCTAAAGAAGATAGCTCATCATCCAATGAAGACAACGACAATGAAGAAGAAGCCAATGAGAGAGTATTGTTTATGGCCAAGCACAATAAACAAGAGGTATCAAACAACGAAGAAGAAGGATGGACCATAGACAAATTTTATGAGGAAGCAATCAAGCTTATAAAAGATCTCAAGACAGAGAAGAACCATTCCAATACTCTTGAAGAACAAGTTCAAGGTCTCAAAATTGAAGTTGAAGAACACAAATGCATTGAAGAGTCACTTCAAAAGAAGTTGGAAGAAAGCAACCAAGAAAGGGAAGAATTAGAAGCCGAAGTAGTCTCGCTGTGTGAGGAAGTGAAGAAAGGAAAAATTATCCAAAACTATGCCAACAGCTCAAGGGCATTAGAAGAACTCATCAACAATCAACGATCTTACAACGACAAAACTGGCATCGGTTACAAAGAATAAGAAGAAAGACCTTCAACAACAAAATACAATGAACCTATGACATCTGACATGCATGTAGACTTCATTGGACAAGATTCACAAGAAAAACCTTGGAAGACAATTCCTCGATGAAAATTTCCGTCCAGGTACCAACATATTTTTTATGGCTACTGTTATTCATGTGGAAAATTTGGTCATAAAGTTGTACAATGTCGCACATACCCTAGGAACGAATACAATTCCAAGAGATCTGTCAAATATGAACCTCCCAGGGCTCAGCGAAACATCAATAGATTTGAACATTTAAGAAATAATATTGAATGTTACTAATGTCAAAACTTTTGACACATAGCCAAAGACTGTAGACTTTAAAATCCTCTAGAAGAATCTTCGAAGACACAGAACGAACGAACATGGAAGAAGAAGA
Source organism: Pinus albicaulis (assembly GCA_034641835.2). NCBI lineage: Eukaryota > Viridiplantae > Streptophyta > Pinopsida > Pinales > Pinaceae > Pinus > Pinus albicaulis. Next base: position 901,891,503 of record CM076570.1, read on the forward strand.
AGAATGATAATTGTGCTCTCACTTTCAAGGCTCAAAAGAACAAAGATTTGTGGTGTGTTGATAGCGGTTGCTCAACGCATATGAATGGAGATAGAAATAAATTTGTATCTCTGAAAGAGAAGAAGGACGTAACCATGTCCTTTGGGAATGATGGATCTTCAAATGTTATAGGATTAGGTATTGTCACTCTCGGAAGAAAAGATGCTCTAGCCAAGAATTTTCTATTGGTTGAAAACATGAATCACAATGTGCTCAGTGTTGGACAAATTTGTGATCAAGGACACACAATACTATTCAACTCCACAAAATGTGAAATTAGGAAAGGTGTGTATGGTGAAATTGTGGCTACAGTAAGTCAAGCTCCAAACAACATATATGTTCTGGATGAAGCAACTAAAGCATGTCTAATAGCTAAAGAGGATGATACAATAATTGGTAGCAATGATGATTGACTAATTAAGAAGTTTGCTACAAAGGTGCAAAGTGATTTCGAGATGTCTTTACTTGGTGAGCTGACATACTTCTTAGGGCTTCAAATATCTCAGCAAGAGAAATGAATATTTATATGTCAAGCTAAGTACATCAATGAAATTCTCAAGAAATTTAAAATGGAAGATTGCAAACCCATCCTGCTTCTTCTTCTTTGTAAAATTGCCAAAAATGTATGGGACAAGCTTGAGAATATATATGCAGGTGACTCAAATGTCAAAGAAGCAAAGCTTCAAATCTATAGAGAAAAATTTGAGCAACTCACAATGAAAGAAGATTGCAACATTGATGCATACTTCCAATATGTTGATGAAATAACCAATACTCTGGAAGGATTTGGAGAGCCAATTGATGAGAAGACTATTATACGAAAGATTCTTAGAATGTTTCCAGGGAGATTCAACCCAAAGGTATCGGTCTTAGAATACAGTGCAAATTTGGACAAACTCAGCAAAGAGGAATTACATGGAGTTCTCATAGCATATGAAATGAGACTTGATGAAGAAGAGGGTACTTCGCATCTAGAAACTGTGTTCGTTGCATCTAAGAAAAATAATAAGTATAAACAAACTTCAATTGAAAAGACATGAACCTGCAAGTGTGAAGAAAAGGGAGATGATGAAGAAGGTCTTTTAGATGAAGAATATGCTTACTTCACGAGAAAACTAAAAATTTGTAAGGGACAATTCAAAGGTAAACTTCCATTGATATGTTTCAGCTGTAATGAGGTTGGGCATTTTGCAGCAAAATGTCCAAACAGAAGTAATGGGAACTCAAAAGGAAAGAAATGATTTAATAAATTCAACAAGCAAGGATCCAAAAGGAACTTTCTCTCTAAAGAAGATAGCTCATCATCCAATAAAGACAATGACAGTGAAGAAGAAGCCAATGATAGAGTATTGTTTATGGCCAAGCACAATAAACAAGAGGTATCGAACAACAAAGAAGAAGGACGGACCATAGATGAATTTTATGAGGAAGCAATCAAGCTTATAAAATATCTCAAGGTGGAGAAGATCCATTCCAATACTCTTGAAGAACAATTTCAAGGTCTCAAAATTGAAGTTGAAGAACACAAATGCATTGAAGAGTCACTTCAAAAGAATTTGGAAGAAAACAACCAAGAAAGGGAAGAATTAGAAGCCGAAGTAGTCTCGCTGCGTGAGGAAGTGAAGAAAGGAAAAATTATCCAAAACTATGCCAACAGCTCAAGGGCATTAGAAGAACTCATCAACAATCAACGATCTTACAACGACAAAACTGGCATCGGTTACAGAAGAAGAAGCAGGACCTTCTACAATAATTACAATGAACCTATGAGATCTGACATGCATGTAGACTTTATTGGACAAGATTCGCAAGAACAACCTTGGAAGACAATTCATCGACGAAGATTTCCAACCAACGTATTTTTTATGGCTACTGTTATTCATGTGGAAAATTTGGTCATAAAGCTGTAGAATGTCGCATGTACCCTAGGAACGAATACAATTCCAGGAGATCTGTCAAATATGAACCTCCCAGGGCTCCCAGGGCTTAGAGAAACATCAATAGATTTGAACATTTAAGAAATAATATTGAATGTTACAAATGTCGAAACTTTGGACACATAGCCAAAGACTGCAGACTTGAAAATCCTCCAGAAGAATCTTCGAAGCCACAGAACAAACGAACATGGAAGAAGAATAAGAATGCTAATTGTTCTCTCACTTTCAAGGCTCAAAAGAACAAAGATATGTGGTGTGTTGATAGTGGTTGCTCAACGCATATGACTGGAGATAGAAATAAATTTGTATCTCTGAAAGAGAAGAAGGGTGGAACCATGTCCTTTGGAAATGATGGATCTTCAAATGTTATAGGATCAGGTACTGTCACTCTCGGAAGCAAATATGCTCTAGCCAAGAATGTTCTATTGGTTGAAAACATGAATCGCAATGTGCTCAGTGTTGGAAATTTGTGATCAAGGACACACAATACTATTCGACTCCACGAAATGTGAAATCAAGAACGGTGTGTATGGTGAAATTGTGGCTACAGCAAGTCGAGCTCCAAATGACATATATGTTCTAGATGAAGCAACTAAAGCATGTTTAATAGCTAAAGAGGATGATACAATAATCGGTAGCAATAATGATCGACTAAGTAAAAATTTTGCTACAAAGGTGCAAAGTGATTTCAAGATGTCCTTACTTGGTGAGCTGACATACTTAGGGCTTCAAATATCTCAGCAAGAGAAATGAATATTTATATGTCAAGCCAAGTACATCAAGGAGATGCTCAAGAAATTTAAAATGGAAGATTGCAAACCCATCCTGCTTCTTCTTCTTTGTAAAATTGCCAAAAATGTATGGGACAAGCTTAAGAATATATATGCAGGTGACTCAAATGTCAAAGAAGCAAAGCTTCAAACCTATAGAGAAAAATTTGAGCAACTCATAATGAAAGAATATTTCAACCTTGCTTCATAATTCCAATACATTGATGAAATACCCAATACTCTAGAAGGATTGGGAGAGCCAGTTGACGAGAAGACTATTATACGGAATATTCTTAGAACGTTACCAAGGAAATTCAACCCAAAGGTATCGGTCTGAGAATACAGTGAAAATCTGGACAAACTCAGCAAAGAGGAATTACATGGAGTTCTCATCGCATATGAAATGAGACTTGATGAAGAAGAGGGTACTTCGCATCTAGAAACTATGTTCGTTGCATCTAAGAAAACCAATAAGGATAAACAAAATTCAATTAAAAAGACATGAACCTGCAAGTGTCAAGAAAAGGGAGATGATGAAGAAGGTCTTTCAGATGAAGAATATTCTCACTTCACGAGAAAACTAAAAATTGTTAAGGGACAATTCAAAGGTAAACTTCCATTGATATGTTTCAGCTGTAATGAGGTTGGGCATTTTATAGCAAAATGTCCAAACAGAAGCAATGGCAACTCAAAAGGAAAGAAAGGCTTTAAGAAATTCAACAAGCAAGGATCAAAAAGGAACTTTCTCTCTAAAGAAGATAGCTCATCATCCAATGAAGACAATGACAGTGAAGAAGAAGCCAATGAGAGAGTCTTGTTTATGGCCAAGCACAATAAACAAGAGGTATCAAACAACGAAGAAGAAGGATGGACCATAGACAAATTTTATGAGGAAGTAATCAAGCTTATAAAATATCTCAAGGCAGAGAAGATCTATTCCAATACTCTTGAAGAACAAGTTCAAGGTCTCAAAATTGAAGTTGAAGAACACAAATGCATTGAAGAGTCACTTCAAAAGAAGTTGGAAGAAAGCAACCAAGAAACGAAAGAATTAGAAGTCGAAGTAGTCTCGCTGCGTGAGGAAGTGAAGAAAGAAAAAATTATCCAAAACTATGCCAACAGCTCAAGGGCATTAGAAGAACTCATCAACAATCAACGATCTTACAACAACAAACCTGGCATTGGTTACAAAGAAGAAGAAGCAGGACCTTCTACAACAAAATAAAATGAACCTATGAGATCTGACATGCATGTAGACTTCATTGGACAAGATTCGCAAGAACAACCTTGGAAGACAATTCCTCGACGAAAATTTCCATCCAGGTACCAACATATTTTTTATGGCTACTATTATTCATGTGGAAAATTTGGTCATAAAGTTGTAGAATGTCACACGTACCCTAGGAACGAATACAATTCCAGGAGATTTGTCAAATATGAACCTCCCAGGGCTTAGTGAAACATCAATAGATTTGAAAATTTAAGAAATAATATTGAATGTTACAAATGTCAAAACTTTGGACACATAGCCAAAGACTACAGACTTGAAAATCCTCCAGAAGAATCTTCGAAGCCACAAAACAAACGAACATGGAAGAAGAAGAAGAATGATAATTGTGCTCTCACTTTCAAGGCTTAAAAGAACAAAGATGTGTGGTGTGTTGATAGCAGTTGCTCAACGCATGTGACTGGAGATAGAAATAAATTTGTGTCGCTGAAAGAGAAGAAGGATGGAACCATGTCCTTTGGAAATGATGGATCTTCAAATGTTATAGGATCAGGTACTGTCACTCTCGGAAGCAAAGATTCTCTAGACAAGAATGTTCTATTGGTTGAAAACATGAATCACAATTTGATCAGTGTTGGACAAATTTGTGATCAAGGACACACAATAATATTCAACTCCACGAAATGTGAAATCAGGAAAGGTGTGTACAGTGAAATTGTGGCTACAGCAAGTTGAGCTCCAAACAACATATATGTTCTGGATGAAGCAACTAAAGCATGTCTAATTGCTAAATAGGATGATACAATAATTGGTAGCAATGATGATCGACTAAGTAAGAAGTTTGCTACAAAGGTGCAAAGTGATTTCGAGATGTCTTTACTTGGTGAACTGACATACTTCTTAGGGCTTCAAATATCTCAGCAAGAGAAATGAATATTTATATGCCAAGCCAAGTACATCAAGGAAATTCTCAAGAAATTTAAAATGGAAGATTGCAAACCCATCCTTACTCCAATGGTAACAGGTTGCAAATTGAGCATAGACTACTCATCTAAGGATGTGGATCAAAGGATGTACAGATCTATGATTAGTAGTCTTCAATATGTAACAGCCTCCCGACCAGATGTTATGCAAGCAGTTGGACAAGTAGCAAGATTCCAAGCAGCACCAAAAGAATTACATATTATTGCCATCAAAATAATTCTTCGATATCTAAAGGGAACAATAGAATATGGCTTGTGGTATCCCAAGGGTAACAATCTCATTATTCACTCCTTTATAGATGCAGATTGGGCACGAAGTGTTGATGATCATGAGAGTACTCGTGAAGCATTGTAATATCTTCGCTAGAAGCTTGGGATTCTCCCAAGTTCTCATTAGATTTTCCTTTTTCAGAATATAAAGGGGGAGTGGAAGTAGATTACAGGTCTGCAGGATGGTTGTGTGTCAGGGGGAGTGGAAGCATGTACAGGTCCGCAGGATGGTTGTATTTCAGGGGGAGTTACGCTTTTCCATTAATGTCAAAGGGGGAGAGAATTTTGTAGGAAGAGGTGTCATGATCGCAGGGGGAGTACTTGTGTTGCCATCAATGCCAAAGGGGGAGATTGTTGATCAGCAGTTGTCATTGATGTCAACCCAAGCAGCACCAGGGAGTAACCCAATATTGAATGGGAATTTTGACCTACCAAATTAATATATTTTGGGTCAATAATTCTTTTTATGGTTTCTAATTTTTTAGATTTTTCCGTTGATATATGGCACGCCATGTAATTCTTCACGGTTTGAGAGATATTCATGTTTGAAGTTTGTACCCCCAGTTAGTGGGCTAAAACCCCATGGGGTTGGGGCATGGGTCATTGAAAAGTCATAATTAATATTTTTTAAGCTCTTAAAATCCCTCCCACGTTCACTTGTTCAAGCCCCTCTCAACTTAAGAATTTATATAAAATGTGATCTTCATTTCCTCCTTAGGAAAAGGATTTCGCCATCTGAAACAGGTCATCGTGGAATTGTCTCTCTAATTTTTTTTCTACGAAGGGTCAGAAGCTGAAATTTTTATGAGGCGAAGATGAAATCCTGAGGAAGTTTCTGTAAATATTTTAGATCAAGGTGTGAAATATTTTTGGAGATATGATCTGTGGAATTCAGGGTTTTTGTAGGCTCCTGAAATTCATCTCAAAGAAGTGACCTTGGTAAAATCATCATAACTCTCTCTCTGAGTAAAAAGTGGCAGATATTTCATAGTCTGTAGTTTTTTCTCTATCAATTTCAGAGCCAAATGAAGAAACCGTGACACGTGGCATGCCATACAAGTGCGCTCTGCTGAAACAGTCCATAATTAGGGCATTGTGAGAGATTGGCTATAACTCTCTCGTGAAGAATCCAAATTGGGTTAGACCTGTGGCATTGGAAAGAGGACTCAGAGGAATACTACAGGACTGAAAATAAAATATTGATGATCTGAAATAACATAGATACACCAGATTCAATATCGAGCTCCTAGAAGGCAAGAAAAAGCTAGATCATGTGTTGTCAAGGATTGCAAAGGACCAGAGTTTCTATGGCAGAAAAGAAAATCAAGGTGCAGCAGAGGGTAGCATGAAAAGAGCAACAACCAAGGTGCATAACAGCAGCAAGAAGTTCATCATATGAAGTCTTCAAGTGGGCAACACTGTATACAATCATTGTAAAGGTATCATTGTACTTAGTCATTGTAAATAAATTATTGTACAAATTGTACTAGTGTCTATTTGCCAAGGGTTGAAGAGGCAGTGTTGGGAGGTCTAGGATCATCATTAGGTGGTTGTGTAAAAGTTGGGGTTATGGTCTAGTATATCTTCTTCTTCTGCATCATTCTATATCATTGTAAAGTGGACCATTTTCCCTGGTACGGGAGTCCATTCTTATTTTATTCTTCTATAGGGTGGTAGGGTGGTGCTAGGGTGAGTTTTAGCTCATTGGGTGTTGGGTCATCCGTTCAGTTGAATACTAAATAATCTTGGGAGTTGGAGCATCCATCCAGTGGGAGCTAGAGAAGAATTATTTTCTATATTCTAGGATGTTGGAGCTTTATTTTCAATTGGAGTTGAATATTAAATAATTATTAGAAAAGCATTAGGTGGTTTTTGTCCCGGAGTGGGTTTCCACCTTAACAAATGTGTGCATTTGTGTTCCTCTTGTTTGCTGCTATCATTGTACAAACACTGATAATAATTGAAGATTAAATAATGCTCTAATTGAAAGGAATACTAATTCACCCCCCCCCCCCCTTCTCAGTGTTTCCAGCACAACTGACACTGTAGCTTCCATCAAGTATGGAAGTAATATCCCATTCCCTCTCTTTTTCAAATATTTAATTTTTTGACTTTTTCATATTTCAAAGCCTGAAAAAGAATAAAATAATGCCTGTAGTACAATGGATAGAACGAGTGTCGAGAAACAGACACACTATTTCTTGGGATAGGAACAATCCTATGCTCAATGCAAGTTGGCAAAAACTAGTAAGTGACACTCAAAGGAATGTTCCATCCATGGGTAAAGGTGTCAAGTCACAAAAGCTAAGTGATTGCATGGTTAACTTGTATAGAAATACATGGTCAAAAGAGGGCTTAAACATGAGTCCAGATAAAACCGGCTAAAGTCAAGGATAAACAAGTAGTCAATATACAATTCAATAATACAACTTGACAACATATGGGAGCCTCTAGGGTAAATAGCCAGAATAAAGATAGCGAAGAAGAAGAAGAATGAAGCTTCAATGCATAAGTCATGGTGGGACTAAAGAGGACTCCTGAGCCTACATAAATTGTAGCATGGGCGACAAATGCTAGCGAGGAACTAACTAGGAAGCCCATGCAAAGGATGGCTCTACCACCAAGTCATGATTAAAAAATTGGCGAGTGAAATGCGTTAAGTACTCATGACATGATGGGATTGACCCTATGGCAAGTGATCAGAATGGAAGCTAGTATGAAAAAATGCAACGAAAAGTGAATTCCCTAACCTATATGCCAGTTCAAAATCAAATACCTCCCATGACAAGTCAACGGTCATGGATCTGAAGGAAATCTAGGAAGATCTCAAATTCAGCAAATGTACCTGAAAAATACCTTTACCAACGCTTACAAGCCAAATGGTTAAACAACCTTAATCAAATTCAAAAAAGAAGCACAAATAAAATTTGTGAAAAAAAATTCAAATTATGGGCATAAATGCACATTTTGACTCACATTTTGATCATTTTTACATTGCAGAAGTGGAGAAAGAGCTTTGGGGAAAAATTCTCTCTTCTCAAATATGGAGCAACCAACCACCAAATCACGCCAAATCAGTCAAGTAAGCCTTAGAATAATCTTATTCAACAATTTTGTTCCTGTTTGAAGAAAAATTTTGGATTTTTGACCATAGGAAAGATATTTTCATTGAAACCCTTTGCGTATATGCGGGTTCGTGTGGAGGAACCTGTGTATGATACGTGACTGTGTACAAGTGAGGTCGCGTATGCGCAGAGTGAAAATTAAAACATGTATCTAATCATTCAATTGATGATTTTTCCCAGGATGTCGATCAGTTGGAGAGAGTGTGAGCATAGTATAATTGATAATGAGGTGATGGAGGACCAAACTTCCTTAGATATTCTCCAGAATTGTGGTTTGCTCAAATTTTTCAAAATGCCAAATATGAAAAGCAACGTTCGTTTGCTTCAAATGTTGGTTGATCATTGGGAACGAGAAGAAGATTGTTTCATAATTGATCATATGCCACTATGAATAGAAATGGAAGACATATACTTCATTACTGTACTCTCTCGAAGGGGAGACCGAATAGATTTGCACGGAAAGCCTGTTGGAGGGCTTAACGTGGAAGATTATGTCCAAGTCTACTGTGTGGATGATGCAAATAAGGTGGGAACTCAGATTCCCGTCAGAGATATGAAGAATTTATACATGAATATCCTTCTCTTTACCATTGGCAGAGTAGCAGGATCAGCTTCTCTGCATCAGGCTTCATGTAAACATATGAGCATATCATTGGAATGCTTGATTCACCTCTTTGATTGGTGCACAACCTTGCTAAGAAATATGAAAAAATAATTGACTTCAACCCGGAAGGAAAAGACTAAACACTTTGGATAGGGTACAATCTTGCTGACATTATTCTTCGAGAGGGTCCAGGGCTTCGGCCCAAGGACGTCTCTACTATTAGCAGCCCAAGAGATCCAAGAATAACCTGATGGGCATATCTGATGAAGAGATTGGGGGGAAGTGAGGTTCCCCAAACCACCTGGCATGATGAGTTCTTCCAATGGTGGGAAGAAAAATTCATCGCAGTGGAGGATTATCCCTATGCTGGGATGGAATTTTGTGTAGATCCTGATCTAGGCCTTCCACCCAGTGCAACATGGGGTGCAATCGGTAAGATTGCATTTGTTGATTTTTTATTATATGATTTTTTTTATTTTATTTTTTTTCAAATCATATGGAAAATGAAAAAATGTTTTTTATTGGACAAAATGACTTACAAAATTATAATGATCATGATACAGACATGGGACCAGTCAGGCCATAGGGGTACCCAAGGCAAAAGCGTCGCAGAGGTGAGGCGGATGTTGAATACCCTGGAAGGACCCTCCATGCAATACAAAGAAACTTGGAGAGTTTGACTCGCCAAGTTCCTATGGCCGCTATAGAGGACCTACCGAAGGCTATCCAGAGGTAGGTGGTAGGAGTACCACGAGACTGGGTGCAGTTATTACGCCGTGCAGTGACTGCCATTGTGTTCTATAGGAATACAAACGTTGGGCAGGGACCTCAGGATTAGATTATAGATATGATCGGATGACTGTAATATTTTTTTATGATAGACATGATCGGGCATAAGCCCCAATTTTGTAGGACATGATGGTCCAGATTTTGTATATTTTTGAACACTCTGATATATTTATATATAGATATATATACATAGCGATTTTATATGATGTGATGTATCAAATGTACAATAGTGAATGATGTTTTTGATATATTTTCTTAAAGTAATGAATGATTAATATGCCAATCAAGTGCTTGATTAGCTAATGAGTCTGCCAACCAATTATTAGATTGAGGAATATGAATGAATGTAATAAATTGAAATAACCGTTGTAACAATCGGACCCTCAAAAACAATTGATGCAAAAGATGGGTCTCTTACACGATAGGTGTTGTTCAACTGCGAAACCACCAACTGTGAATCTGAGTAAACTACTAACAAATCAACACCCAAAGATATTCTCTCCGAGAGTAGGTTGACCACTGTAGTTTATTCTACTACATTGTTCGAAGCAGGACCAATGCAGACACCTCTTGAGACTAACAACTGACTAGATGGATAATGGATTACCCAAGCTGCGAAAGCCAAGTTCTGAGTATGTCTACTAGCACCATCAGTGAAACCAAAGTGAATCATTTAATCCAATATTACCTACCAAAGCAAATCAAACTCATCAAAACCACACCAAAAATCGAAACACAGATATGTACAGAAAACAAAAAATATATACAACAAAGCAAGATGCTAGGCCAAATTCTAAGCATAGTACTTCTTTAAATAGAGCCCATTTCTGGTCTCCGCCAACTCGTTCCCATCAAATTCAATCAAGGCATAAGCTCCTTTCTTCAGGTCCTTTTTCACGATAAAGGGGCCATACCACATAAATTTGAACTTGCCTGCCCCTAAGGCATCTTTCTCTTGGGCATAAACCAAGACAAGGTCACCTTGAGAGAAAACCCTAGGTTTGACCGCCTTATCGTACTGAACCTTTACCCATTTCTTATGTGCCTCATTCATCGTAGCCGCATCTCGACGCTACTCATCGAGATGTTCTAGATGGAGAAGGCATTCTTCGAGACTGGAAGTGTCACGAAGAAGCTCAACAGCTAACTTAAGAGAGGGAATTTAACATTCAATAGGAAATATAGATTCCAACCCATAATCCAGTTGAAACGGAGTGAAACCGGTAGCAGTTTTTACTAGCATCCGGTATTCCCAAAGTGTAGGATATAGCATGATATTCCAATTGGATCTGGCTTTATCAATCGTCCATTGAAGAATTGTCTTCAAGGATTTGTTAATCGCTTTAACTTGCCCATTGGCTTGAGGATAATAAGAAGATGAATGCTCCTGCTGAAAACCTAATTTCAGAGCCAATTCAGCCATCATGCTATTCTGAAAATGACTGCCATGGTCAGTGACAATCTCTTTGGGAATACCAAATCAAAATATGACTTGATTGAAGAGGAACAAGGCTGTTATCTCACCGTCATTCCCAAAAGTAGGCATAGCCTCAACCCACTTGGGGAAGTAGTCTACAGTTATGATAATGTACCTATGGCCTTTAGCCGAAGGCAGGTTACAAGTAGTATAATCTATACCCCACTTTGTGAAGGGACCAATAGCAATGACAGGAAAGAGCAGAGTTGAATGAGCACACATTTTTCAAGTATAAACCTGACACGAATGAAACTTTTTGACCGATTAAATACAATCTTTTAAAATCGAAGGTCAAAAGTATCATGCACGCAAGATTTTTTGGGCTATAGCAAGCCCAGATAAATGACCACCATAAGCTCCATTGTGGCAATCATTCAGCACAACCTCAGCTTCTTCGAGAGTTAAGCAGTGTCTGAGGATCGAATCGACCCCGCGACAATATAAAGTGTCACCAATAATCAAATAACTTCTGGCTAAGTGACTTAACTTTCGACGCTCATATTTTGAAAAAGATGAGGGAAACTTCACAGTCTGGAGATAAACAATGAGATCCCCATACCAAGGATCTTATGAAGAAGAAAAAGATTTTCATCCGAAAATGATTCATCATAAACAATCTCTTCTCCACATGGCAACTCATAAATCAACTCCCCAAATAGTAACGATTTATTAGACTTGGCAGATAAAAATTCAAGATCAAATTCCTGCAAAAGAACAATCCATAGATTGTATCTGCCCCAATCACTCGCCTACTTATAACAAATTGAAATGGATTGAATGTTGCCAAAACATATGTTCTGCGAAGGATAATGTAATGTATGAGTCATTGAACAGCATGAACAGCTACTAAAGCAAGTTTCTCTATCAGATAATACCAGAGTTTAGGACCTACCAAGCCTCGACTAAGGTAGTATATGACATGCTCAGAAAGAGCATCATCTTCCTGAACCAGAACCATACCAATGGTAGATTCTGCTGCTGTGATATATAGGAGGAAATCCCTGTTATAATCAGGTGGACTCAATAAAGGAGCAGAGGTCAATTCTTTTTTCAAAGCATCGAATGAGCGTTGAGAAAAGTCATCCCAAAAGAATGGAACTCCTTTCTTTAATAATCTCATAAATCCCTTTGTAATCTCAACATAATTTACGATGAATCTCCGTGAGAAATTAGATTTTCCTTGCAGACTTTGAAGTTGACGAATTGAAGACGGGGGAGGAAACTAAAGTATTGCCTCAACCTTGAAGGGATCTACCCGAATCCCTTCCGTAGACACGATGAATCCCAACAACCAACCAGATGTGACATCGAAAACACACTTCATTAGGGGAATTTTGAGGTATAAAATGGGCCTCCTAAAGAAATAATAAAATAATAGCTAAATCAATAAAATAACATTTATGAATTTTCAATTCACTTTTTGCACCACAATCAATGTAACCATAGTTAAATTCAATTCAAAAGTTGTACCAAAATCAAATTAATAAAAAATTTGTATTGATGTGACTATAAATAAGAATGAGATTTTCAAGAAAAATTCATTATCATTAAACAACTTATGCATTTTTCTTTTGTACTTAAATAACTTAAAATAAAATATACATATAAATTTATAAATTCTTAATTATATTATATGTTATTAATTAAAATTTATATTATTTAAATTGTATAATAACATGTAATTAATATACTATATAAAAATAATATAATATAATAAATGTATAGGGATATGCATTGTTTCTTCCAAGAAATATGAAATGACAATAATATATTTTTATTCAAATAGTGTGAAATGACATTTATTATGAGTATTTTACTTTGACTTTAAAAATACTTAGAGCACTACCAAGGTTAACCATGAGTTTTTATCCACCATTGAAAATCTGACAAGTAAGTAGCTTTAACTCAAGCAATGCCACCTCAACCATTAGGGATGATGTCATCACATAAAATGTGATTGGTTCTTATAAAGTGAATTTTGATTGTACATTTTCCTTAGCAGGCCCATTTTAGACCTCAAAATTCCCCTAATGATTAGGGTTCAACTGAATTTTGTAATACTGACATCGTTCAAAAACTTGACGGAGGTGAGAAGGATGATCAATTATCTTGCGAGAACGAGCAGATAAATCATCCAAATATGCCTCGATAATATGTTTGATGTCGTGGAAGGCGTAAGACATGGTCCGTTGAAAGGTAGCCCCAACATTTTTAAGGCCAAAAGGTATCTTCTTGTAGGAAAAGGTACCCAGAGACAAATAAACGCAGTCTTATGCTGATATTCGGGATGGATAGTGATTTGATTATATCCTGAGAAGCCATCCATGAAGGATAAAATCTCATTCCCAGCACACTCATTGAAAATCTAATCTATAAATTGTGTGGGTAATTATCTTTAGGACATGCCTTATTTAGGTCCCTGAAATCGATGCAAACTTGGATCGTTCCTTGTTTCTTGTCCACAGGAACTCGAGTTGAAACCCACTCAGTTAATGGAACGGGGTAAATGAAACCCACCTTAAGTAGCTTTTCTACCTCAGCTTTGATAGTTGTTGCCTTCCTAGGGTTGACCGGACGAAGCTTTTTCCTGATAGGCTTAGCATTTTCATAGGTCTTGATCTCATGCAGGACAATAGATGGATCTATACCAGGAATTTCCTCATAAGACCAAGCAAACACATCCTGAAATTCTCGAAAGAGATCAGTGTTAGTCTGAATTTCTTCAGGGGAACATTCAGCTCCAATGAATACATTCTCTATAATGTTGGGATCTCTGGAGATGTTCACCGGGGTAGTAGCAGAAATAACAGCCATGTTCCCTTCAGTGAATACTTGTGTTGGTGCTAAAGGGTTCAGGACTGGTTGAACGGGACCAGAAGACTTAAGGCTGGGGAAACTTGATTCAACTTCTTGCAAGTCTAGTAGAAAGTAAGACCGATGATGAAAATCATCCCACGATCTCTCTACACCAGTCATTGCTTCAAGGATAGCCTCTTCATATGGAAGAGTGGTATCAAGGCAATCCTGAGCAGAAGATGAAGTAAGAGTCCAAGCTGGAGCCACATCTCCATCCAATTCCTCCGGTGAAAGAGAAACTGGAATGGAATCTGCAGAGTCAACGATAGATCTATAAGAAATCTTAGCTGCAGACATAGGAAATTTCATTCCACCCACTTGACCTTCTTCTAATGTGGAGGCAGGAGAAGGTAAGGTCCAAGGGTCTGAAAAATAATGAGTTTTGAAGAACTCTCTCCAAATAGGAACCCTGGAGGATGAAATAGCATTGATATGAACCAAAGGAGGCAGAAGATCAAAAGTACCCATCAAGGATGTATACATTCCAACCCCCATATTCTCAACAGGTTACTTGGTAGCCTTCACCAAAGGAACGATTGAGTTATAATATGCATTTGGATCTACAGGAGAACAATCCAATTGATCAACTGTGACAATTCTCCTTTCATGAGCGAAACATACAATACGAAATAATGAGGATGCAATAGCATCCATCTCATAGATCTAGTTTCACCCCAACAGAAGGTTATAGTCTAAGCTTGCATCGACTATCTCAAATTTGATATTTAAAGTTTTACCCCCAACACAGATGGGTAAAGCTAGAACAATACTATGCAGCCTATGAGAATGACCATCAAACACAGCCAGAAGAGTGGCTGAAGGGACAGCTGAGGGAGATCTAATAGCCTTCCAGAATGCAAGAGACATTACACGCATGGAGGCACCCTCATCAACAACCATTCGAAAAATATTAAATTTCTGATATGTTGACTTGATATGGAAATCCATATGATGAGGAAGTCTCTTTTTAAAATTTGACATGTCAAATCTGATCATTAGAGAATTATTTGGATCAACAGCCCCAATGGCAATGAGAAATGCACTCCTTTGTGTAGGACACGACTGGAGTACCTCTAACGCAGACATGGCACAAGGAATTTGAGCCAGATCTTCTACAATTGAGTAGTTCTGGGCAGCCTTGGAATTAGGATTGATTTTTGTATGCTTTATAGACCCTTTTGGCATCTGAGGTATAGGCTCAACTGCAGGCCTCTCTATATGGAGTGACTCAGCACTATTAGGAGCACCCTTAGCTTTCAAAGGCTCAGCTTCTCCATAATCACGAGATATCATAGTGATATCTGCATGAGCACTCATCATGTATATGTTTGATGTACTTTCCCCTTCCTGGCTACCCCCAGAGGGAGTTCTAGTATTTGCATTTGCACCAGCAAGTAATTTGTTGCCCTTGGGGAAAAGGGTTTTTAAGCACAGCCTAGGAACTAAAAGAACCCTGTTGAGCTAACAAGTATTGCACATCCTGAATTTTAGGGCAGAGGTGTGTAAGATGGTCTCCAGTGCACAACTTGCATGGAAACTTAACTTTATTTTTATTATCCTTCTTACCCTCTCCAACATGATTGTTGGATTTGTTCACATTCCCCTTCCCATCCTTGTCCTTTTTCTTGTTATTTTGTCTCTTCTTCTTCCCATCGGATTGTTGATTTCCTTTGGGGTTATAATTTTGGACAACATTAATTTCCAAGGGTTGAGAAGGAGTTGACATTGAAGGCACAGCCTGACCAGAAGGAGCATATTAAATAGACAGTTGCTGCAATTTACTTAGAAAGTTAGTCATACTCCTATCAATCAAACCGATAAGCCCGTCACCATGAGGACCAGGTTTAGTTTTGGCTAAATCTAATTTGGAGTGAGGAGCATATGGAAAATTTTTATTAAGGACTCCAGACTAAGAATAAATCAGTTCTAGTTTTTGAGCCCTAAAAATAGCCTGCTCTTCAGAAAATACCCCTGAAAGGGATAAATCCTTAGAAATTTCTGGCTGTAAAGATTTCAAAAACCATTCAAGAAGGAATTCATTCGGGATTTGGGCTTTTATGAGCCCCTTCCTTCTTCACCATTCCTGAATATGATCAAAAATGTGAGTTTCCTTGTCATGCTGATAATTGGCCAGGAGGTCAGTTTCGACGTCATAACGGATAGGTAACTGAAAATGGTTCATGAACATTGTATACAACTCTCTAAAAGTATTAAAAGAGCCCCCAGTTATCTCGATGTACCATTTGGTTGCATTTACAATTAAGGTTCGTTGAAATAATCTCAACCTAATCAAATCGTCGATAAGGGAGTTTAACGAACACCATAGATGGAAAGTGGTGACATGATCCGTCCGATCCTAAACAGTCTTACCTTAAAACTTTGGAATGTCTGAGGGTAGTTTGGTGGGGACCAGAGGCCAACCCATACTATATCAAATATGATCGTTATTCAATTTCGATAGATCTGGAAATTTTAACGTTGCCAGAAATGGTAAGCATGGAGGAGCCTGGGAATTCCATCCCCCATAGCAAGGATTCCCCACATTCTGAAAAGAATAACCTGGATTTTTTGAGGCACCAGGTTGCCAGATGTTGTTCATAGAAAATTCTAGGCCATAAGAAAATCCTTGCGACCCAACATTCAGAGAAGGACCCCCTCCCAACATAGAGTTACTATACACAGGAAAATTCTCTCAAACCGATGTATTGAATGAAGAAACCCCTTGGTAAGGGTTCCAAGCATTTGCAAATGGAGAAAAATCTCAAGAAGTACTCGATGAAGGGAAAGGAAAATTCCCTTTCTGACTAGCAAAAAACTGACTCCCTGCTCCCAATGCTGTAAAATCAGGGTTCCATCCTGAAAAAAACATTACAGCCTTGACCTCTAGAAAAAGGATTAAAACCTTGATTCTGAGAAGTGAAGGGCATGGATCCTAAGGAAGGGTTTGAATGAGGGATATGCCCACTTCAAAAGGTGAACCCTTCAAATGAAGCTGATCCACTAGCCATAGAAGGTATGGGTGCAGAGACAACTGAAGCAACAAAAAAGGAGAAAAAAGGAATTCCAGTAGTGGGCATTCCATAAGAAAAGGGACTAGATTGAGAAGCATGTGCCTAGGTGTTTCCAAATACAAGCAAAAAAGCATTAGAAGTGATTGTAGATATGCAATAGTTCCTCCTCCCTCAAATAAAAGAGGAGTATAAACACTTGCAGTGCTCATAGCTGAAACTGTGTTCCCAGTCGTGGCCATCGAAGTAAAAGGATATGACGGAAAAGGACTAGCCGGTCTCTGAGACTCGAGCCCAATGTACCGAAGGAAATCAGGAAAACTAGCAGGAAAAGGAGATGGAAGAGACTCAGTAGGTTGAGGAAATTCCTCTACTTCAACTTCTTCTGCTGGAAATAAAACTCTAGAGATGAGTGGAGCACTCCTCTCTAAAATGACACTAACACCATAACCACCCACAGAAGCAACAAGCCCTGATGGAGGATCACTCTCCATTGCGTTCAAAACCACCGGGTGAAAATCACCCTCTAAATAACTCCTACGCCTTCTTGAAGAAGGTTCGGCACTCGCAAGAGAAAGCCCACGAAGCCTCCTTGATCGACGAGGCGATCGGTCAGCCACTTTAAGAGATTAATTTTAGACTCAAAAAATATAAGAAGCTAAGCAATCTAGGAGCAAAGAGCACACTCTAAAAATTTCCTAAGATACAGCCAGACAAGCAACTCTCGGGTATTTCCACTCTGAGTGATGAGGACCAGACACCAAAATACAAGAAAGCGAAATAATAGGACCTCCCGAAAATAGTCTGGGGTAATTGCGCCCCAGGCCTACTAGCGAAGGTAACAAAAATAGTTACACTGACCTCCGAACAACAACCTTTGCTGGTGCAAGTCCCCAAGCTTCGCAAGGGTACCCTCCAAAAGTACTAATGGAAGTTATGCAATATTTTCCTCAGGTACCATGGGTATTCCCCCCCGCAGTCACTTGTGTGGTCCCTAGGAGAGACAAATAAGGGCACCAATCTGTATCGGTAGCCGGGCAGAACGGTCTTAGGTCAAGATTCAACAAATAGGAAAGGGGGTATCCCTCTTCTCTGCTTGCACTATCCCTCGCGCTTGACTCTCTAGAGGATAGCTTTCCCGGTCCACTTAATGGTGTTGGATTTCGCTTTTTAATAAAATTTCTGTGTTTAACAATTTGAGCGGCCTTGGAGAATTAACTCTCCACTCACTTATTCCAAGGCCCTAAAACCTAGCTAGTTGGTGTATTATTAATGACAATGATACAAAAACTTCTAGTTGCTTTTAATTATAGAGCTTGATTTTAAATAGGTGGTTACTTAAGTCAAAGATACACGGAAGTGAAACTGATGGTGTTTGTTGACGCAAAATAAATCAATGAAAACCTAACTGCATGCAAATGCAATGATCTCCTTTCGATGAAAAGAGATCTCTATATGGGTTCTACGAAACTAAGTAAGAAGAAAATTTGTTTTTCCTTTCAGTTACTCACACTTCACACAATCCAGAAAACTATGAAAAAGACTAAAATGCTTCAATGCACTTAATGCAAACTACCAATGATATGCAAATTCTAAGATGCTAACTTTAAAGAAGCCAAAACAAAGTCTCTAGAAAGAAAATGGTTCAATCACATTTGATAGAAAAAAAGGCTAGTTCCAAATAAAACTCCTATGCATAAAAATGTCAAAATGTACTTGATGCAAAAGTGAGAAATCAAGAAAAGACTTCCTTCGAAACCAAGCCAAAGAACCAAAGACTAGAAACCAACAAAAAGCTTCAAAAGATATGAAGAAACCATAAAAATAAACTCAAAGCATGATCCAGGTGGATATCAGTGGCCACCCACCTATTCCATTTGGACCCGCACCATCAATTCTTGCAGCTTTTCACATTCAGTACAACTTACTATTTTTAGCAGGTTTTCGGGTCCTCCACTCCCGGAGCCACTTTAGGGCCTTAATGATCCAGGTGGGTATTGGTGGCCACCCACTTATTCCATTTGAACCCCCACCGTCAGTTCTTTAAGTTTTTAAGTTGCAGCAAAACTTACTATTTTTAGCATTTTTTCGGGTCCTGAACTTCCGAAGCCATTTTGAGGCCCTAAACGACATTTTTTGGGAAAAGGTTCACGACATCCTTGACAAATCCTACACCAAGTTCAACAGAATTTATGCCCCCCCCCCCCCATGTAGGAACTTAACGCAATGGAGACCATTGCTTCCTAAGGAGGGAGGAATGATCCAGGTGGATATCGGTGGCCACCCACCTATTCCATTTGGACCCGCGCCATCAATTCTTGCAGCTTTTCACATTCAGCACAACTTACTATTTTTAACAGGTTTTAGGGTCCTCCACTCCCAGAGCCGTTTTGGGGGCTTAATGATCCAGGTGGATATTGGTGGCCACCCACCTATTCCATTTGAACCCCCACCATCAGTTCTTTCAGTTTTTAAGTTGCAACACAACTTATTAATTTAGCAATTTTTCGGGTCCTGAACTTCTGAAGCCATTTTGAGGCCCTAAACGACATCTTTTGGGAAAACCAAGGGTAACATCGATCCACTAAAATTTGTATTCCTCAGACATATCTTTGTAACGATCTATTGAGCGTGTCAAACAGAGATCGGATGCCAAAGTTATGTCCCCGGGAAGTTGAACCACCAATTTACCCAAACGGGGCCCATAGTTTTGGCGCTTCATCTCCTAGGGTTAGGTTTTTGGACGTTTAGAGTTCTCCATTGTTTCTCAATAATAAATAGGCCCTCAAGCCTCATTGTAACATATTTCAGAGGTCTGTAGCCACCACATCTCTTCTCAGAGATTCGCTACTAGCACCCTAGCTATTTTATTTCCATTATGTTTGTAAGCATATTTCTGTTATTTCATATTAATGAAATGAAGCCTTATTTCTGATGCATCTCTATGTTTATGGTTATTTCTATATTCTATTGCATTCCTGCATAAATCCGGATCAAAGCAAAAGCTACCGAAAATAAGAAATGTTTTTGGGCTTTTCACTTATAATGGAAGGAAAAAGATTTCAAGAAGACAAGCATAAACTACCCAATAACCAGAATCAAGCAAAATGAGTCTCAACAAGGCTTCAAAGTGCTCAAGCAAACTATGCTACTTTCGTAGCGGGACCCAAACAAGCAAGAAGAAGAAAAAAACTGAAACAACTGATTCAGTACAGTAGCACAATCTTTCAGTGAACAAAACTCAAAAAACCAAAAAGGGATTCTTCAAGATTTGCTACAAAGCTAGTCCAAGAAATCAAGAAAACCAAGATAGTCCAAAAGGGAAAAAACCAAAATCGAAGCAAGGCATAAGGCCAAGAAGAGAAAACAAGTAGAGGCTCACTGTTCTGAATGGTTAAAATAGCCAAGAACTCTAGGAAGAGATCTTGGTGCTACAGCCGCAATTTCAATCACACAAATTAGGCAATTTTACCAAATGGCTAGGTTTTCACAAGAGTAAGAGAGAAATGGATATGCAACCACAATAAACACAGTCCAGACACCTTAAAGACACCACAAGAATGGTTCAACACAGACAGAAAAGACTACAGAGGCTTAAAACTCAAACTTTCAAAATTTTCCAAGCATACACGGTTTTGCAGTATGCAACAAGTGTGTATATGTGACTGTAACCAAGGAAACTCGTGTATACGCGGGTTACATTGGAAAATACAGGAGTTATACGTGACTGTGCAAAGACTAAGTAGCGTATGAAAATAGAAATAAGGAAAAAATAAAAATTCAAGCCTGATCAAGGGATCAGGTCTTCTGTCTAATTGAAAAAAGACTTACTAGACTATAAAAAGTGATAAACCTGTAAGGGAACCTACAAGACAGATAAAAAAACCCGAACTAGGAATTACAAGAAGGTAATCCCGAGTGGAGTCATCAGTTCTGTTATGGGAAATGTTACCCTAAGGTCTCGGGTTGATAAACCTTCACAGATCAGGGCATGTCATCACAAGAAGGACTCAATTAACCAACTTCTATGCTCTAAACTAGAAACTAAGGGTTGCATACCTTACCCGTTTATCCTTCGGTTGTAGTAGATCTTGTACGGTTCAAACCCCCTGCAACACCTTGTGCTACAGAACCTGCAATCCAGCAAAGAACAAGCACAAAAACCTAGTTGTACAACATATATAAGTTTATATGTTAGCGAAAAGCATGCATAATCTCATAAAAATAACAATAAATGAACTATTTAAGATAATTACACATGTATAAGAGATAAATGACACGTGAACATTAGGAAAAAGATAGCACTTCTTTTATTAATGACATGGATAGTAAAAAAATGTGGAGAGATCACCTGAAATCTGTCATGGCCTCGAGCATACTGTCCTCTAGATCCATCCATCCCTAGCCTCACAAAAATTCTTCCAGGAATAGTGCAAAATGGATGTCACATAGGATGAGTGAACATCTCAAGGAAACAAGGGTTTCCTAAAAAATCTGGGAAGTGCAGGAGGCACAGGGGAAATATCAGACTTGGATAGGACTATAACAGAGTATAATATCTATAATTCTCTCTCTTCCTCATTTAGGCCATTCCCTTGAGGGGTTTTTATACTCCCTCAAATTAGTTTTTTCAGTTGGGGAACAGTTAGGCCACGGGCTGGGGTAGTTAAGTTACAGGAACAACTGTAAACCCTGCCTCAAAATTAGGGAAATTATATATTTTTTTAATATTTTAAAAGGAATACGTAGTTCTTTATGTTTGGACTCGCGTGTATACGCGAAAAAGTCTGGGCAGAGTTGCGTATGGGTTTTGAGAAACTGTTCTTTAGAGAAATATGACCAAGTCTGAATGGAAGGGTTGCCCAAGGCCAATGCATAAGTCATTGTTGAGATTCAACAAGATGATGAGCTTAGTGAAAAGAGTCACCTTCACTAAGTGGGCCCGCAGGCTATTTTTGGCGCAAAGTCTATTTTTAGACTATGTCTATTTTTAGACATGTCGATCATATTCTATGAGTTGCAGAATGCTATTTGTGGATGTTTGGTCATGTTGGAAAAATATATGGACTTCTATTTTTAGACATATTGGGCGGAATCTATTTATAGATTGCCATTCTAAAAATATATATGTCGAATATTATTAGCTCTTAATAATATTTGGACTCTAAACATTATCTTATTCTCTTGGAGCACTTCAGTTAAGTGCATAGATGTACAATGAGGTGTGAAGGAATTACGGCTAATGGGAGGTTGTAGACTAAAGCATGAGGACTTGATTAGAAAGACGTGTGTGAGTTTGGTGGAGTTATAGAAGTAGTTGGTGAGTTGTATTTAGTTTAACTCAGTTAGACTCAGTTGAGCTAGTTGTATCTAGTCTAACTGAATGATACACTAGTGAGAGTGGTGTGAATTAATTAGTTAATTAATTCACTAAATAATAACTCATTAATCAACTAAAGAATACATCAGTTAACTACATTGCGTGGCAGTTTCAGTGGAGACCAGTGGAGAGATAGGTGGTGTGCTCAACTTAGTGTTCCTAAATTGAGGTCATAAATTATCAACCAGGGTCAGTAAACTGCTGAAGTGTGGTGCACTATATGTGCCTAGGTATCTGTTTCTCACTACGTTGTGTTTAGTGTTTTTATGATGTTTTTGGTTTTGTGGTTTTATGTTAAGAGGGAAAAGAACTAAATGTTGAAAAAGAATAGTTGTTGGTAACACTAAAAACAGAGCAAAGCCTATACTAGAGAACAAAAAATGCAAAGTTTGATACTGACTCATAGCAAGAAAATAAATCACAGCATGAAATCAATAATTCATAACATAAACTCATCCAATTAATTCATCAGAAATATGTTGGAATAGCTTGAGAAGAGGACAAGTTTAGTACAAATTAGGTTCTCCTAAGTAAACAACCATCTTACAATATTACAAAGAATCTCATCCATGGCTAAAAGTTTATTGGAACACAATTGGAAAAAAAAAACTATTTGTAACATAATAAGATTTCTACTCTGAATTAACTTGTCATGCTAAGATCAATTCATTCTGCAGCTCAACTTGTCACCACTAAACCTTATTCGAAAGTTAGAGATTTTCTAAAATATTTTTTGGAAAGAAAAGGCTTAATTGTGAAATTGCAAAGGATTGCAGAACAATCAAGGCCTTAAACTGATTTCACTAACTCATTCTTGTCCATATGATGATGCATTAATATAAAGTTAGAACAAGATTAGTTTTTAAACAATGAAGGCCGTGAAGTCTAATTTTTATAGTCAACACAACTTAAAGAACAATGGATGACACTGAACTAGAATGCAATTGATCGAACTTGAAACACAGTGATCACAATTAAACTAGAATGCTTTTAGCCTAATTTTAAAATACAGTGAACTGGAACTGAACTATAATGTCACTAGTCTAACTTAAAGTGCAGTGAACAGAATTATACTAGAGTGCCATTATCAAACTTGAAACACGGTGATAGAATTAAACTAGAGTAACATCTACCTTCGGAGTATTATAACTAGACTAAAGATGCAACTAATCACTAAAATGTTTCAGCTCTGTCTCATTCAGAATTAGTGGTATTTTGGAATAGGTTGTAGAATAGGACTGGCTGCAACATGTTATGTAAATGAACATGAAAACATAAAATTCAACAAAACACAACAAAGCTCTAAAACACCACAGCTATGTCTCATCCGAAATTAGTGATATTTTGGAAAAGTTTATAAGATCATGACTAGCTATAACAACTGATGTAATTGAGCATAAGAACGTAAAACTAACTCCTAAAATACTACAGTTACACCTCATTCGACATTAGTGATATTTTGGAAGAGTACGTAAGAATGAGACTAAACTGTAGCATCCAATGCAAGTGAATATAAAACGCAAAGTTCAGAAAGTCAATTGAACTAGGAATGAAACGAGGCTAAGTTACTTATCTAAATCATATGAACAAAGCTTCTCAGGTAGCATGGGCCCTCTACCACCGGATTAGCATGTAAATCTACTCAATATTGACTCAGCTCGTGCAATAAAATGATGTTTCTTTCATTAAAGGAGAAATTCTTCAAAACAAAGGATTATGTCTTCTGAAATCTAGCAACAAAACAAAATCTAAAACAATTGTTTCTCGGTCTCCCGAGTCATACTTATAATGAAGTTACATAACTACACTTGCGAAAAACATGGATAAGTGTCTTTCCCACTTCTAATCAAATAAAAACTCTTATTAACAGTCGTGTATTTTACTGCAGACATCTGTAGAGTCTGTGTCTTGATAGGAGACTGCTTCTCCTCTACGTGCATAACCGCTTGGAGACTTTAACTCAGACTTCGTGGGGAGCAAGAGATGATGGGGAAGTGTTGTGTATTTCACCCATATGCCTTTTTCTTTGCAGTGACACCTGGAACCTACATAAACATGAGGATGGCTGCAAAACAGACGACTGGCTACGGAATGCCTGTATTCTGTAACCGAGTCTTAGTCAAAAATTACTACACCAACAAAATCATGAAAATATAACAAGTTAGTCATTATATAAATTCTTAAACAAATTAATCTTATTGATCATTTAAGCCTGTAATTGATGAGGGACAAAGAAAATGAAGTAGAATGTGGTGAAAGAGAAGAACATCTTTGGGGCTCAACATACCCCCACTGCAAAGTTTTTGCATGTCCTCATGCAACTACTCCATGTACTCTGAGACCTCTGCTAGGACATCCAACCCTCTTCTTCTACTTTTTCTGACAGTCAATGGTCTTCTGGGCTTCCTTATGACTAACTTGAATCTTAAATTCGTAAGTGCCCTGATTAGCTTTTTGTTTTTCTTCTTCAATTTTTCACTAGCCTTTTACAATTTCTCCATTTGTAGAGACAGAGTTGAATTCATATCACTTTTTAGTTTCGCCTGCTCCCTCAAAATGTCATTCTCATTCCTGATATACCTATTGAGTACTTCTAACTCATACTTATCTCTTCTTAGCACATCAATTTCAGATTCTAGTGGGCTGGGAGTTATGTCTCTACTTTCTGAAGCTCTTCTCTCTAATGACTCAATATAATTGTAAATTTATTGTTGTGCTGGGTCTATTTCTAGAGTTTCTTCATCCTCAATGTTTATGATTCCTATTTTTCTAGCCTCTGTTTTCTTTAGTATACCTCTAAGTCTGTGGCTCCGTCTTGGTTGAGATGGCCCTTCACCTCTTTCTTTGGCATATCTTCTTATTATCCTCTCCTTCTTAAGCTGCTTCTTTATTTGAGCCAATTTCTCAAAAATCATCTCTTCACTGTCCTCTTGAATCAATTTACCAATTTCAACCTCAACAGCTTTGGAAAATTCCCTTCTCCTGCTTCTTCTTGTAGGTTTTCTTTCAGGTGGAGATTCTTTGGGTTCCTCAAAATGGTTCCTCACTAGAAATTTTTCCCAATTATCTCCCATTTTCCTCAAATGATGTTCAATTAAGATTTTGACTAAACCATGGTGATACAAAGTTGTTTCTAGAAATTGAACCCTTTTTTGAACATTTGAGGCCATTCTTTTCAGACTATGAAGTAGGAAAAAGGGCAAATTAATTTCCTCATCTAAGAAATGCATCATTAACCGAATATGGTAGACATAGAGGGTACCAAATCTACCTTCACAAGTGATATTTTTTTGCAAAATAAGAAACATGTTCCTCCACTTATTCTTTAATGCCAAGCTAGGAATACCCTTTTTAAAAATGGAAACATCCATACCTGGAGTCTTAAGCATTTGCCTCCATGCTTTGTTATGGAATTCCCTATTTTTGAACCACCTTTCTCCTTGTCTAGGTAATTCTGTTGCCTCTGCAATGAAAACCTCTGTAACAATGAATTTAATATCTCCTATTTCGACCTCTGCTCCATTGAAGGACCTTGAAAATGTTTTAGTCACCTCTTTATGAAAACCACGAAATTTCTCCAAAAATTGCAACCAAACAGCCTGCTGTAGCATTTCTCTGATTTGTGGATAACCTTCCAAGTACTTGGCTCCAACTGGTTCGGTCCTCACTATGAGACTCATAGCTTCTCTTTTCAACCTTCAAATTACTGCTCCTCTGCTCACAGTGAAAATGGCTGTTAAAGAGATGTTTCTGCCCCAAAGATGTTTCCTCTGTTTTACAGACTGGAATGGCTAAGTATTGGCTACGGAAAGGAATGATATGGAGTAGTTATGAAACGAGTGTAATGCGGTGAGGATAATTCATGCGGATTAATGAGTTGGAAGCTATCACGGAAGAAAAGACCGCGGAGATATTTCGTTAAGCAAGTCAAAATCATCATTAAATACTTTGGCCTAGTGACGTGACTGATTAAATCACTTCAGTACTTTAACCGTTAAGTTTTAAATGATGATCGAATATGGTAAGATGGAAGGGTTTTTGTCCAAAGTTTTTATGATATGGTTGATAGGCATGATCAACACGACTAATTAAAATAACCTTTTTGAATCATATATGACTTAACTATGCTAAAATTTTCATGATTTGTCACCATAATAATTTCATACCTTTTCCTTTCCTTTGATTTTCTTTGTGGTTTTGATATGCCTTGTCCTCAATCATTGATCTTCAGTTCCTCATAACTCCTTTGATTTTTCTTGCTGTCTTGAATATGCAGGATCAATTTGCTGCTAAATCAAATGTTTACTGTATAGTTCCTTCAGGGTTTCTGGCTACAGAATGTTTGTCTGGCTGCAGAATGTCTTCCTAGCTGCAGAATGTCTGACTGATTGCAGAATGTACCTATAGAAGTATTTGGAACATGAAATGGAATGGTTTGAAGCATGAATGGAATGATGGAATATTGTATGAAATGAATTAAAAATGGATAATGAAGTATGGTGTAATGGAGTATGGTGAAGTGAATAATGGAATTAAATGAATCTCAATTATGAAGTGGAGTGAAGTATGGAAAATGACTTGCAACTTATGATCTGTATTATTCAATTGCACAAAGAAATCACTCTTAAAAAAAATGAGGTGGACCATGGAATGAAATGAATGAAGTATGGAGTGAAGTGGAGTATGGATGAATGGAATGAAATGAATCATAAGTGGAATATGGGTTTACACTTATGATTTTGTAATAGCTGCTTGCAGAAAAAGAAAAAAATGGAAAAGTTAAAGTGTCAGAAAGATTCTGATTTTCACTCTATCTTTTCTGTATAAACATGCTAATCAGTGATTAGTTTTCATGTTTATACTTTTTTTTTTTTAAATATCTGACTTCAGAAAATTCAATTAAGTTGATGAAGAAGAAAAATTCTTCTTCATTAACTTCACATCACTGTTTTCCTGGAATATTTTGACAAATTCTTCTCTTGAAAGTGGCTTGTGATACAGCTTCAATCTATGACCATTCACAAGAAAAGTGACCTTCTCTTCATCTATTGTCCTGATTTTTATTGCTCCATTGTCAAAAATTCTTATAATTTCATATGGTCCAAGCCAATGTGTTTGGAGTTTACCTTGAAAATCTTTCAACCTTGAATCAAACAAGAGAACCTAATCACCTTCTTTGAACTTCTTTTCCTTGATATACTTATCATGCCATCTAGTCCTTTGCTGTTGGACTATACCTATTTTCTGAACTGCATCTTGTCTGATCTCATCCAATTCATTAATTTGCTCCAATTTGTGCTTTTGTGCCTCTGTTAGATCAAGTCCTAGCTGAACTGCCATTTTGAAAGTTTGAATCTGGAACTCTATGGGAAACAAAACTTGCTTTCCATAAACAAGTTCATAAGGAGTATGGCCTGTTGTGCTTCTCCATGTAGTTCTATAGGCCCACAAGGCTTCAGGAAGCCTATCTGCCCAATCTCTTCTATGCAAATGAACAGTCTTCGTTAGGATCCCTTCAATGACCTTATTAGTAGATTCCACTTGACCATTTGCTTGTGGATGATAGGGAGTAGATTTTCTGTGTCTGATTTTGTACCTCTCCATCATTTGTTCCACTAGCCTTGATGTAAATTGTGCTCCTTGATCTGTAACAATTTCCCTTGGGACACCAAAACGAGTAAAAATATCCTCAAAAAGAAAATTAACTACAGATGCTTCAGTAGCAGAAAGTAATGGCTTGGCCTCTACCCATTTGGTAACATAATCAGTGCAAACTAATATATATTTTTTTTGTCTTGATGGAGGACTAATAGGTCCTACAAAATCTAAAGCCCATTTTTCAAAAGGTTCAATATGTACCTGAGGCTGCAATGGCATCTCACCTGAAGGAGAAGGTTTCCCTACCCTTTGGCAACTGTCACACCTTTTGACATACTCTTTAGCATCTTTAAAAGGGATGGCCAATAATATCCTAAATGAAGGATCTTAAGCTGTTCTTTTATCAGCAAAGTGTCCGCCACAAGGTTCATCATGACATGCCTTGAGGATCTCAAGCATCTCATCTTCCCGAACACATCTCCTAATGATAAAATCTGGACCTGTTTTGTATAACTCATTAGCAACCCATGAATATTTTTCACTATCATAAATGATCTTTATTTTGTCTCTTGCATTCATTATTGAAGGAAATTTCCCTGAAACTAAATAATTAGCAATGTCAACAAACCAAGGAGTTTGAGTAGAAATTGCAAAAAGATATTCATCAGGAAATTGATCTTCAACTGGAGTGTCATCTTTGATGTTTTGGAGTCTAGATAGGAAATCAGCTACTGTGTTTTGTTTTCCAGGCCTATCTAGAATGGTAATGTTGAATTTTTGTAAAAGCAATAACCATCTTATGACTCTGCCATTAGTAATTGATTTGTTCATTAAGTATCTAATTGCAGAATGATCTGTGTGAACAAAAGTTTCATAGCCTGTTATATAGTGTCTGAATTTGTTTATGGCATGAACAACAGCTAAAAACTCTTTTTCAGTTACAGTATAGTTTAACTCTGAAGGAGTAAATTTTTTACTGGTATAGTAGATGGCATAAGGAATCAGGTCTTTTTGTCCCAATACTGCTCCTAGAGCTGTATCTGAGGCATCTATTGAAATATGAAAAGGTAACTTCCAGTTAGGTCCCCTTAAAATAGGTGCTTCAGAAATTTTTGTTTTCAGGGTCTCAAAGGCTAACTGGAAATCGAAATTCCATTTGAATTCACAATATTTGGTAAGTAATTTGAAGAGTGGAGATGCTATCTTGGTGAAGTTTTCTATAAACCTCCGATAATATCCTGTAAATCCTAGAAAACTCCTAACATCTTTTTGACAACTTGGAATAGATAAGTTAGAGATGACTTCAACTTTTGACTCATCAACTCTAATTCCATCCCCTGAAATGTGATGTCCTAAAACAATTCCTTCAGTAAACATCATAAAACACTTTTCATGACTTAGTGAAAGATTTGCTTCTTTACATCTCTTTAATACTTTTTCCAAGTTTGCTAAGGCTTCTTCAAATGTGTTTCCATAAAATGTGAAATCATCCATATATACCTCTACACAATCATGTATTAGATCTGAAAAAATTCCTAGTACTGCCCTTTGAAATGTTGCTGGTGCATTACATAATCCAAATGGCAATACTCAGTAAGCATAGGTACCCCAAGGACAAGTAAATGTGGTTTTGTATTGATCTTCCAGTGCTACTTGGATTTGATTATAACCACTAAACCCATCTAAAAATGAGAAGTAATTTTTGCCAGCTAATGTATCTAACACCTGATCTATGAAAGGCAAGGGAAAATGATCTTTAAGAGTAGCTTTGTTTAATTCCCGGTAGTCAATACATACCCTCCATTTACCATTTTTCTTTGGCACAATCACCAAAGGAGAAACCCACTGACTATCTGAAATGGGATAGATGAAGTTGACATTCAATAATTTCTGCAATTCTTCTTTAACAATCTCCCTAAGATTTGGATTCATCCTTCTCTGAGGTTGTCTGATTGGTTTACAATTTTCCTCTATGTAGATGTGATGAGTGCAAGTCTTGGGGCTTATCCCTTTCATATCAGTGTACTCCCATGCATATGCAGAAGAATGTCTTTGTAATATCTTGACTAACTCTTCTTGTTGAGATTTCTCTAGGTTCTTGTTTATATTTAAAGTTTTGCCTGGAAATATCTCAGTTGTAGAGCTGCCAAATTTATCCATGGAATAGAGAGACATCTGCCTTGATGACAAAAACTCAATGTTGGATTCTTCTTGAAATTGTTCATGTTTATATTCTGAATAGGATTCAAAATTTTCCAAGGTATTCAGAATCTGGTTATCTTCGCTAATTTCTGAAATGGTGAAGAGAGGTTGTAAATATTCTTCATCCTCTATCCATTGAGTATCATCTAATTCTGTAATTGTTCTTGCTAGAGGATACAAGGTAAATTTCTTGGTTGAACTACCATCAGAGATGTACATATCACCGGATCTACAACTAATGAAAGCATCAGTTGTAGCTAACCAAGGTCTTCCTAATATAATAGGATGTCCTCCTAGATTATTCTTAGGAGTTAGGATCATGAAATCCACAGGGTACTCCCAAGAATTCAGACACCGGAATGTCTTCTATTGGCCTCACTGTGTTTGACCAACACAGATCTATCTGCTAATTAAGCCACGTGGGTAAAAAGAAGATTATGAAGTTTCAGTTTATCCATGATTTGTCTACTCGTAATATTGATTGCTGCTCCTAAATCAATGAGTGTGTTTTGGATCTCAATTCCATTGATGTGAATTTTAACAACTGAATTTCCTGGGTCTAGATACTTTGGAATAGCAATCTTACCCATCATGATATCTGTTATTTTCCTGCCAGTTGGATTTTCTTTATCTCTCTTATTCTTTTTCCTGTTTTCTTCATGCTCAACTCCTTTATTTTCTTTGCTAAAATTGGGATTTCCTTGATGGCTTGAAATAATGGGATCTTAATACAAATATTTCTCAGCTCATCTAGGAAATCATAATTAGGCACCATAATTTGTTTTTCTACACCCCTATCAATTTGTAATCTTTCTGGAAAGGGAGGTGTAGAAGTGGATGTTGATGGCTGCTCTAATATAGGAGTTGAAATTACTGGTTCTTTTTGTTTTGATTTTTCAATGTTTGGGTCTTGGAAATTTGTGTTCTCTTCAAGACTTTTATTTACCCATAGAAAATCTTCCTCAGAATTTTCTTTCTCTTGTATGATTACAGAAGGTTTTCTCTTTTCAAGTATCCTTCCAGACCTAAGTTGAACATCACTAAGGTCTAAAGGAGTGATCAAATAAGTTGGAAACTATTGGCCTTCTATCATGTATGTGTTCTGAGGATTTTTATTGTTGGGGTTTGGTATGGGTTGGGCAAGCAACTAATTTGTTTTCTGAGGAAATGGTAGTGGAAGTGGTTGATTTTGATGTTGTGGATTTTGAGAATTTTGTTGAGGATTTTGTTGAAAATTTTGTTGAGGAGGGAAATGTGGATATGGTGGATACGATGGTGGATATTGGTAATACTAAGAGTATCTTCCATAGGGATTTTGTGCTCCTTGAGCCCAGGTTTGAGATTGATTTTGAAATTTGGGCCAAGGTTGCTGCCAAGAATTCCAATTTGGTGGAGGTTGATTATACATCTAATCATGAAATCCTTGTGTTTGAGGTCCTTGCCAAGGCCTCCTGGAAACAAAGTTGAGAGATTCTATGGAACTTGTAGGAATATCTTCTTGAAAGACATCTTGAAGACCAGGAAGTGAAGGACAAATCTTGGTCTCATGTTTTTCTAAACAAATTACACAAGTCTCCACAACTTTGGCATCCAAAGGGCACTTTCTCAAGGCATGTTTGTTTCTACATTTGGGAAAAAAGATTGCTAAGGCATCAGATTCAGCTTTTTGCTTGTTTTGTAGCTTAAGGGTGTCTATCTGTTCACTAAGACTCCCCAAGATATCAGATTTGAACTCATCAAGCATATGTTCTATTTCTGCCCTACTTACTGTCCCAGAAGCAGACTTACTTGCCCTTGCAAGAGCAGGGTCTCTTGGTCCTTTCACAGTTTTAGATTTCCCTCTTGAAAGGTTGATACATAATTTAGCTATCTCAGGTAATGTGAGCTGAGATATATCCCCTTTTCCCATCATGTTAAGGATATCTAACCATTCATCCCTAATTGTTTTCAACAAGAGAGCTTTCAAAGTGTCTTGGTCTAAGTTTTCCATTTTTGCTCTTTTGATGTTGTAGTTAAATCTCTCCAACAAATCTTCCATATTTTCATCTTCTTTTTGCAGCATTTTAAACACTTCCTCCTTATGGTTGACTGGCATACAGTAATCCAAATACCTCTCTAGAAATTCTTATTTCATGTCTTCCCATGTCCTAATAGAACTATTGATCAAACTCATAAACCACTTCAATGCTGCTCCTTTCAATGTTGAAGGAAATAATTTAAGTTTTTGAGCATCTTGTAAGTAGTCATAGGTTCTACATAGGACTTCAAATTCAAATAGGAAGGTTTCAGGGTCTTCAGTTTTAAGTCCATAAAAGTTTGGAAGGACAGAGGGTGAAATGTTTTTCATAGTTGTATTGGTTTCTTCATCTACTATAGGAAACCCAAAAGAGCTTCCCATTTCTCTTCTACCTCTTCCCCTACCTTCTTCTGCACCTCTACCTCCTTCTACTCTACCTCTACCTCTACCCCCTCCAAATAGTGTGTGTTCTCCATTAAAACTCCTCCTCCCCCTTCTTCTACCATAGTTGATTCTTCTGTAGAAGTTGAAAAGTTTATGTCCCTAGCAGGGGTTCCTGAATCTTCTTCTAAGACAGGTTCACTGGGTAAAGTGGAAGGTCTTTCTAACGGAATATCTGATCTTAAGTCCTCTGGAAGGATAGGATCAGTAAAGGATGGAATGTGGGTTTGATTTGGAGGTGTGCTAGCTCTTGGTCTTGGTGAAACAAGTGGTGTTCTAGGAATCAAGCTTCTGCTTCTTATGAATCTACCCCTTGAGTCTCTTTCTCTATGCATATCATTTTTTTTGGGTGGTAAGAAACAAGGCTACCTAGTTACACTTCCCCGGCAACGGCGCCAAAATGTTGTGCTCAACTTAGTGTTCCTAAATTGAGGTCATAAATTATCAACCAGGGTCAGTAAACTGCTGAAGTGTGGTGCACTATATGTGCCTAGGTATCTGTTTCTCACTACGTTGTGTTTAGTGTTTTTATGATGTTTTTAGTTTTGTGGTTTTATGTTAACATGAAAAAGAACTAAATGTTGAAAAAGAAAAGTTGTTGGTCACACTAAAAACAGAGCAAAGCCTATACTAGAGAACTGAAAATGCAAAGTTTTATACTGACTCATAGCAAGAAAATAAATCACAGCATGAACTCAATAATTCATAACATAAACTCATCCAATTCATTCATTAGAAATATGTTGGAATAGCTTGAGAAAAGGACAAGTTTAGTACAAATTAGGTTCTCCTAAGTAAACAACCATCTTACAATATTACAAAGAATCTCATCCATGGCTAAAAGTTTATTGGAACACAATTGGAAAAAAAAGACTATTTGTAACACAATAAGATTTCTACTCTGAATTAACTTGTCATGCTAAGATCAATTCATTCTGCAGCTCAAATTTTCACCACTAAACCTTATTCGAAAGTTAGATATTTTCTAAAATAGTTTTGGAAAGAAAAGGCTTAATTGTGAAATTGCAAAGGATTGCAGAACAATCAAGGCCTTAAACTGATATCACTAACTTATTCTTGTTCATATGATGATACATTAATAGAAAGTCAGAACAAAATTAGTTTGTAAATAATGAAGGCCGTGAATTCTAATTTTGACAGTCAACACAACTTAAGGAACAATGGATGACACTAAACTAGAATGCAATTGATCAAACTTGAAACACAATGATCACAACTAAACTAGAATTCTTTTAGCCTAACTTTGAAATACAGTGAACTGGAACTGAACTAGAATATCACTAATCTAACTTAAAGTACAGTGAACAGAGTTATACTAGAGTGCCATTATCAAACTTGAAATATAGTGACAGAATTAAACTAAAGTGACATCTACCTCCGGAGTACTACAACTAGACTAAAGATGCAACTAATCACTAAAATGTCTCAGCTCTGTCTTATTCGGAATTAGTGGTATTTTGGAATAGTTTGTAGAACAGGACTGGCTGCAACATGTTATGTAAATGAGAATGAAAGCATAAAATTCAACGAAACACAACAAAGCTCTAAAACACCACAGCTATGTCTCATCCGAAATTAGTGATATTTTGGAAGAGTTTATAAGATCATGACTAGCTGTAACAACTGATGTAATTGAGCATAAGAACGTAAAACTAACTCCTAAAATACTACAGTTACACCTCATTCGACATTAGTGATATTTTGGAAGAGTACGTAAGAACGAGACTAAATTGTAGCATCCAATACAAGTGAATATAAAACGCAAAGTTCAGAAAGTCAATTGAACTAGGAATGAAACGAGACTAAGTTACTTATCTAAATCATATGAACAAAGCTCCTCAGGTAGCAGGGGCCCTCTACCACCGGAGTAGCACGCAAATCTACTCAAGATTGACTCATCTCGTGCAATAAAATGATGTTTCTTTCATTAAAGGAGAAATTCTTCAAAACAGAGTATTTACGGTCTTCAAATATCTAGCAACAAAACAAAATCTAACCAACAGTTTCTCGGTCTCCCGAGTCATACTTATAATGAAATTACATAACTACTCTTTGAGAAAAACAGGGATAAGTTTCTTCCCCACTTCTAATCAAATTAAAACTCTTATTAACAGTCTTGTGCTTTACTGCGGACATATGTAGAGTCCGTGTTTTGATAGGAAATTGCTTCTCTTCTACGTGCATAACCGCTTGGAGACTTTAACTCAGACTTCGTGGGGAGCAAGAGACGATGGGGAAGTGTTGTGGATTTCACCCATATGCCTTTTTCTTTGTAGTGACACCTGGAACCTACTTAAACATGAGGATGGCTGCAGAACAAACGAATGGCTACGGAATGCCTGTATTTTGTAGCCGAGTCTTAGTCAAAAATTACTACACCAACAAAATCATGAAAATATAACAAGTTAGTCATTATATAAATTCTTAAAGCAAATTTAATTAATCTTATTGATCATTTAAGCCTGTAATTGATAAGGGACAAATAAAATGAAGTAGAATGTAGTGAAAGAGAAGAACATCTTTGGGGCTCAACAATACTCATAATAATTATGTGTGAGTTATTGTCATGCGTGGAGTCCTTGTGGTGAATGAGAGTTCCTATAGTGGAACATCTCATGGAGGAGTCCAACCACTCTTGCATGAGGGAATTTTCCTTGTACGATAGAGAAAACACCATCCATGTACATGTTCACTCCTTATAACACTTAATGTAGCGGCGTACACTATCTTGACACCGAGGCCTGGAGACGTAGTCCCTCCTAGATGAACTCCGTTATCAATATCTTATGTTGCTAATGCTTGTTATTTTCCTCTTATTTATAGTATGTAGATGTTTATTTATGTTCATTAACGCTTTGATTAAATGAAATTCTAACACATCAGCCGAAGTAAAAGGTTTGGGTTAAAAGGGTATCAGGAA
Organism: Pinus albicaulis; assembly: GCA_034641835.2. Lineage (NCBI taxonomy): Eukaryota > Viridiplantae > Streptophyta > Pinopsida > Pinales > Pinaceae > Pinus > Pinus albicaulis. Next base: position 901,927,168 of record CM076570.1, read on the forward strand.
TTTACCCGAATCAAGTGGTATCAGAGCGGTCTTCTTGTTGATTGGATTGTGGGCGTGAACCATTAAACGTTCACTAATTTGAGCAATGGAGAATGTCACAAACATGTATGAGACCATGCTCAAGGTGTTTGAGAAAGAAGACATGTTTTATGAAGCTTATGAAAAACAAGTAGCAAACAAAGACGAATTGAAGACACTCCTACAGGAAGAGAAGGAGAACAAACATCGATTATAGCTTCAGTTGCAAGCCACGACAGAGGCTTTGGAAGAATTGAAGTGCAATAAAGAAAGTATTTAAGCATATCATGATGCATTGAAGGCAATTCTATAGGAAGATAAGGAGGAGAATAAGTGATTGCAACTTCAATTACAAGCCGTGACAAAGGCCTTGGAGGAAGTGAAGCGCAATGAAGGCTCAGAGAATCCCTCTTCACATGTTTTAAAATCGACAGCTGAGGTAAAAAATGTTGATTTCTCTTCAGTCTCATATTCAAATGATATAATTTCTATTGGAAGTGTGGAGATACCCATTACAGGAACCGACATGAGACTCCTTACCAAGATGGGGTACCAAGGAGGATGAATTTGCATTTTTGGCCAAGGTATAACTCAACCACTCGAGGTTTTGCAGAGACCTTGCTATGCAGGTTTGGGATACACTAAAGGAGGATGTTCGAAGGACATCAAAGGCAAACATAAATTTTTGAAATCACCAGGGAAGAGGATTGTTGGGAACACTTCACCATCATTCCATGGTAGTGCATGTTGTAGTGATAGAGCTGAGGCAAGCTCTCATCACCATGATCGCACTAGAGACCACCAGGGAAGCTATAACAAGTTTCACTATTCCAGAGTGCATTTTAATTATAAGAATGTTGATAATCATGGTCGTAAATCATGGCATCAAAAAACTTGTCATTTTTATGGTTTGCATAACGATGTGTTTTCTAAGTGTTGGAAAAGAATGGCAGCACAAAGGAGGATGAGGCATGAAAAGCCTTCTCCATAGCAAAGAAACAAATTGATTAAGTAGGTATGGAGGAAGAAGATTCATTGCAATTATTGCAACTGAAGTGGCCATCAAAGAGCCATGTGTTGGAGACTCCATCTAGAGCAGCGCCTCAAAGATAAAACTTCCGCGCAGAAACTAGTCAAAAGAGTTGATCGACAAGCGAATTCCCCATAGGGGAATGGCCCATTCACTTTGCTAAAGAGGGGGTTTTCTAGATTATTTTTCTAGATGTGTTAGCTTTTCATGTCCTTATTTTGTAAATAATTTTTTGCAGTTACACTGTAAAACTGATGATGTGTTTCCATCACTTGTGCAACAAAAATGATATTTTGGCCTTCTTTTATAAATTGTGTGGTGAATTTATTTTATGTAAAAGTGATGAGGTGTTACCATGGCTTTGAAATGAGACAATGATGTTTTGTCTGGTAGTGATAGCTGGGGTGTGATTTCCATTTTGATGTAAGCTTGACTACCGAGTACATGTTATAAAATCATGGAAAGTATGGAAATGTTTGGGTCATAGTTGGTCAATTTGAGCATGTAGTTTGTAGGAGATTGTACTACAGGTTTGTAGAATATGTAGGTGTCGGTTCATCGCTTAAGGCTCCAAAGAACAAAGGTGAAGGAGATGGAAGGGTGACCTTTTCAGGTTACTTGTGGTGTAGACATAGTACACAGTAGTTATAGATTCTTGTTGATGTTTTTGGAGGACCAAAATCTCCTCAGTCAGGAGGATTGATCCAGGTGACTCTAGAGACACACACAGGACAAAGAGGGCTTATGGAAGCTCAAACATCAAAGTGTTCATATTGCTTTCCAACTAGGACCAAAGCGTAGATCTCGTCGTCTTGATAACAACGGTGTGAACGGTTCTTCAAACTAAGCTCGTATGCGAAAGTTAGAGCTGGTCAAAGTTTTGGGTTGACTATGATGACTCAATAGGTTAAGGAAGGTGTAATTTCAACCTTTCCCGGCCACTAGATTCTGGCCAGCTCCAACCGGATTCTGACCAGCTTCGACCAGATTCCGGGAAAATTTACGGCCTCTGAATGACTACTATAGCCAAAAATTCAAAAATTCGAAAATGCCCATTTAGTTCTAAAAAAAATAAATATTAAAATTTTTTGGGGCTGCGGGCCACCAACCCCACCACCCCCGATCAATACCCATGGCATATATTATAAAATATATATGAGGCTAGTGGGAGTTGAACCCGCGGTTGGCCCCACCCATGGGGCAGCCCCTCCATTCAACAGAACCACAACTGCGCACATAAAAAATGTGGTGGGGTGGTTGATGGCCAACCCCACCACCCCTACCACCACTCTCAACATATACACAACGACCGTAAGATGTGGGGAGAACACCACTAGTCTGAAAAACCTGCCACCCCTGCCATATCAAACAAAAATTATGTGTTAAAATGGGAGGGGCGAGATTTGACCGCCCGACCCCTCCTCGACCATGCACTTGAAATTTCCATTGTGCCAACAATTCCACATTGGAAGATCTGCCCAAATTTTTAATATAAACATGTATTTTCACCAGTGTGCCCAAGTGAAGGTAGAGCGAGAGCGCACACAAATTTCGATGTAGTCATTTTTTTAATGCAGGTGGAACCATGATTCTTGAATTTTCCCAGGGAGGTAATTTTTCTCCATGTCAGAATATATTCAAGTTTACAATCATTTTTCATGGTTTTTCGCAGGGAATGCGATGGCAAGGCCAGATTCACCTTTTGAGTGGCAGATTTCCAGTCCATCCATGGAGAAACATCTTTGAGGAATCTAGGGGGAATCTAAAAGATTCTTGTAGCCCCATTTTTTCACTTTGTCACAATTCAAGAAATTGACAATTGATCCTACACATCTTAGCGACACGATTTCAGCGGTGCAATCAGATTTTCCATCTAAGCCTTATGTCTTTCAACCACTTTTCAAAGTCGATTTGCAGGTGTCTGCATTCAGTGAGTGAGGATTCGATTTCACACCTTTTGACACCAATGGAGCAATGGTGATTTCACACCTTTTGACACCTTTTGACACCAATGGTGATTTCAGATCCAGCAATGGAGCAACCCATTCTTCAGTCATATTTAGTGTGAGGTATATGATGCGTTAATTTCATCTACTTCCTTGTCTCTTCGCTATGAGATGCATTATTTTGTACAGATCCTTGTTGATGTTTGATGTGGGATCTTGTTTTCTTCTTGATGTGGGATGCAATTTATATCATGGATTTGTATTATGTTTGAGATCCCTTTGCTTCCATGTTGGTGGGATACTGATTGTCACATGTATGTTTGATTGAGATCCCTTTATTTCCATGCTGGCAGGATAATCATAGTCATTATGTGTGATTTATTGTCATACAGATATGACTCCTTGTGGTGGATGAGAGTTCCCATAGTGGAACATCTTGTGGAGAGGTTCAACAAGTCCTGCATGAGGGCATTTTCCTTATACGACAGAGAAAACACCATCCATGTACTTCTTCACTCCTTCCAAAACTTAATGCAGCAGCTTACACCATCTTGACACCGAGGTTCGGAGACGTAGTTCCTCCTGGACGAACTCCATTATCAATCTCTTATGTGGCTACTGCTTGTTATGTTCCTCTTCTTTATAGTATGTGGATCTTAATTTATGTTCATTAAAACTTTGATTAAATGCAATTCTACCACATGAGACGAAGTAAAAGTTCTTGGTTAAAAAGGTATCAAGAACTTACCCGGATCAGATGACATGGAATCTGCTCGAATTATGGTGGTCAAAATAGGAATATCAAATTCTGAGTGGCATAAATTTTGCATACAAAGTCCAATTGAGGAAGTTTGTGTGTTTTTTAGAATGATATATATCTGTGGATTAGAGAAAAAAATGATGCACTAAAGAAACATTTTTTTACCCCAAAAAAACATCATTTGATGCATTAAAATGCCCCCAAGGTGTTCCAAACCCCAAATTTCCAAGCTATTTCATGCCCATAAAATGGTCCCGAGAGCTTATTCATCCATTGTTTTCACTCTAAAAGCATCAATATGGATGAAAAATAATATAATGATCATATCAGGATCACACCTCCCCATTTTAGGAGGCTTCTGGTCCCCAAAAGCTTAAATTGAATGAGGACAGGAAATTTTTCCTCCACCTTCTCTCGGGTGTACCATGTAGCTTTTCCTGGAGCCTATCCTTTTAACCCAATCTACCAAATATCATGATGTCCCCATCTTGTAGTTATCGACCTCTTCTATAAATTGTATCCTTTGTCAAATTTGTCTAAGAATTTGGTTCCAAATACTCTATTGAAGGTAGGGCATGTTCCTCTTCTTTATTTAACAAGGAATTCTCATAAATTTTCAAATCATCTACATTCACCACTAAATAAATGCACATGTATGGGACTAGATTAAGACTATAGGAATTATCTCCCACCTTTTCTACTATCTCAAAGAGACCATACCCCGAAGGCTTGATTTTCTTATAAGGACCCTATAAATTCTCCTTGTTCAACTATAACCATACTTTCTCTTCGACCTTGAAAGACTTCTATGTTCTATGTTGATAATTCATGGCCTTATATTTTTCCTAATACTTCTGTAGTGCATATTTTATCAATATATGGACTTGTATGATATTCTCAACAAATTTTTCAACCCTCAAGCCATCCCCTGTAAGATCCTCCCTCACTCCTCCTTGTTGCTAATATGCAATATCCAACAGTGAAGGTGGAAATATCCAAAGAAAGTTTCAAATGGGGACTTACTAGTAGAAATGTGGAACATTGTATTATATGAGTGTTGTACATATACTAGAACTTCAGCCTAGGTATTCGGATACTTTTGATTGTAATGCCTCAAAATATACACCAAATTCATGTTGAGAACTTTTGTCTACCCATCTATTTGTGGATGGAATGTTGTAGACCTCTTCAACTTCGTGTCCATTTTCTCCCACAATGTAGTATAGAAGGCATAATTATTTCCATTGAATAATGAAGGCTTGTTTGAAGAATAAACTTCTTGGTTGTCCATTTTCTTGTAGGATATTCCTTCTAACTATTACATTGTCTCTAAAAGGTATCCATACTCATACCAACTATTGAAGACAAAATAATACTAAGAGGGGGAGGGGAGGTTGAATCCATGGGGTCTTCACTCAATGAACCTCTGACATATCATGTGTGTCTATGGTACACTAAACAATACCCTTAATTTGACTACATATTAGAAAATACCTTTAAAAATCAAATTATTTAACCCCCTACAAATACAAAAGCAATACACCTTCCTAATTTATAAAACCCCTACTTTCACTACATATTGTAGGTATCCATTTTTTCATTAACATTTCTTATACCACTTTATATTTTTTCATTAGATTTAAGCTCCATTATTTATACGTGCTAATATAAAAACCCTTTACCCCCTATTATATTCTCAATAGATTATGTCATTTTTTCCTTAATATATATCCCCCAATATGAATGAATGTGGTATGGTATTACCCTCCTATTGAAGCCCCCGCGGTTGAATCAATATTATAAAGTTTGTAACAATATCTAAAATATTTAACCTATTTATAATATGAAATACATAAATACCATAAATCAAATTGCACACATATGGATCATGAGACTCATAGTCTTACGTGGAAACCCATATGGTAAAAATCCACAAAATAACTTCTTCTTTATAGATGAATGTAGGAACCAACCTACATTTATGTTAATTTATTCTTCACCAACCAGAAGGAAATGCAAATCCCTTGATTTACAAGCACCAACATAAATTAGACACTAATCCTCTCATTGTTTTATATTTTGAATTTCATCTTTGTTGTTCCAATTAACTCCTTCCTCAAGTGCATTTAATATGTTTCAATTTTTCACATTTCACTTATGATCTAGTATCTCTTCAGCTCATAGTTTTTTATACAACTTTTCTTAACATTCAACCACAACTCTGATTTTCTTTATGATATTCTTTGGTCTTTGTCTTTGCATAACATTCACTTTCACCACACTCTAATTTGAACTTTAATCTATTCAATATATATTTGCTCAAATGGGATTACTCAGTCTCACTTGGTCTACTATTGTTTTTTAAGTCTCGCTGGTTTTAGAAACTCGCTATCACATATGCACAATCACAACAACATTATTAATTTCTTAACCCTATATTTATAGATTATAGCCTCCTTAACCATGGGTATTGATCCATGCTAATGACCCCTGGTATTGTGGGTTGAATAGGTCATACAACTTTCCTACATAGTCTTAGTAGTATCTTGAATCCCCCAAATATCACACATTTCTCTCCCATTACTACAATGCAATTCACATTTATAATGGCTCCATATTTAATTTTATTGTTACTTGATAGATCCCTTCTGTCCAACCAATTGAATCATAGTGTTTGAGCCACTTTAACTCAATGGGACCATATTATATGACCATGTCCTTTGACAGAATCATGACAAAAATAACATTGACCTTTCATACCAGATACTAGATTATTTATATATTCTTAGCTCCAAGATCTAATACATGAAGCACCTGTGATTGCATGTTGTGAAATTGGTCATATATATATCACTCTTATACCCTTCCAATTACAAATTTCTCGATACGGGTACTTTAGCTCCAAGTGCTAAACTATTAAGCACCCATGACCTGGTCTAGTAACAACGCTTAGGTATCGGATCACCTCATATGGAAGGTTAATGCTTGTTATGCATCTCAGTATCATGGTAATTCGATACCTCAATATAGGGCCCACAAGAGTTAAGCCCTTAGCCATGTGATTCTTGAAGCATAACCTTGATTTTGACTCTTTTAGCCAAACATAAATACATACGAAAACCTTGCAAAACTAGGTCTTAGCACAAGCCTTAAGACCTATGGGTTTTACAAGCCAATACACCATGGACTATTGATTTTCTACCACATGGTCCTTTTGACGCATCATCTATGGAATTTCAAACCAGGTGTTAGCTTTGATGTTTATATATAAATATGGATTTTGTTGCCTACTACCCCAACACCGTGGTATGGAACCCACCATCACTATATGTCTTACTACTTCACATTTCATGTCATCTATTGTGACCAATCGATGTCTACCACATGTTTGAGTGGTGACATGTACCTACCACGTGTTGTGTGCAAATCATCCAGTCAATTAGCCAAAAAATACATTTATTCCTACAATGTGCATTAGAGGAAATTTCATCCTTAAATTGGTTTCCTAAGGAAAAATAATAAATTAATAGTTAAAATAATAAAATAAGAGCTACAAATTTTTTAGGGAAAAAAGAAAACTTTTTTTTTAATTGTATTTTTGGCTTACCTCCTCATAGTTTTACTCAAATTTGAATTTTAAACACTCATTGGATGCAAAATTAAATTCCACATCCAATGAGTACCCATTTTGCATACTTCTGAGAAGACCCACATTGATAAAAATTTAAGATACATTGAAAAAAATGTTCAACACACTTTTTTAATGTACAATTTTTATCAATGTGGGTGTTGGAACGAGGTCTCCTAACAAGTTGCGAAGCTGGTCCAATTTTTATCTTTTTGATTATATTTATCCCAGCGGAGGGGTTTTGGGGTGGGTCAAAGCCCCGAATGCATTGTAATGGGTCAAAGGGTAAACTAGGGGTCCAAAAGCCATGGGTTGCGGACCATAGGAAATTCGAGGCTAGATTGTTATAAATAGAGATGCATTTTGTATTGTAAAGGATAGAAAATGATGAGCTATTGATGCGATCTGTTGTGTAAGCGATCTGTTTGGGTTTTGGGGAACATACTCCTGCTAGCTGTGTGCGCGAAGAACCTAGTCCAGCTATGTGCGGACCCTGCTGCTGTGTGCGCAGATTGGGAAGGGAATTGGAATTGTAAGGAAGAATTGATGAATGAATGAATGAATGCGAAAGATTTTTAGGGAATTGAATCTGTGAGTACTGTTATATGAATTACTGGTTATTGTTGTATTGTGTGTTTTATGTCCTTAAGCTGCGAATAGTTTGTGTACTGTGCTCTTGGATCTAGATCTGTTATGTTCTATTTATGTATTGCTGTGTTGATGATATAATAAGCATATAACTATACATCTAGTACATGTGGATGCGAATAGAAACATAATTAAACCCTGCACAGAACAAGGTAATATGGGAATTATTGAAACAGGACGCAGCTCTGCTTGCCTTACCCATCCTTTCTCAGGGTGCGGAAACCTGGTTACAGCACCCACCCATACTACTTCAGGTGAGACTTTGACCTGCGAAAGTAGGTCACTATCGAAAGGGCCAGTAGTATAGGGGTTTGTTGGCAAACCTTGCTTACCGAACCTGGGTCAGGACCCCTCGAGCCACAAATGGTTCTTTTGCCGGTACCAAAAGAATTCTGAGAGAGGAATCAGGTAATGACAAGAGAATACTGGAAACCTTAAATAAAATAGATCGAAGACTGGTTCGAAAGACAGATCCAGGAGTTTGCAGTAAAAGAAAACCGCAGTGAAAAATTAATGGCGGAAAGGTGGAAAAATAGGTACATTCTTACTGAAAGCTACGAAATTTTCTTTGTGACCTTTGCAATTGAACTCCAGGAGTGGCTGGCCAGGATTGTGGAATTCCAGAAGTGCTGGAAGGACGAGCGAGTCACTCAACGGACCACAGAACTGCTTGAGCAGCTGGAAAAAATTGATAATACTATCACACACACGGTGGATCACTAGGTGGATAGTGTGCTGGGAGGATTTGTGAAAATTTTTTCCATTGATCAATTTGTATCATACTCTGAAGCCGAATGATGATTCTTCAAAGGATTCTAAGGCAAATTCCTGAGGACGTTACAGTTGTTGATCAGGAAATTACTATGCGAAAAGAGCATTCTATGTAGTCATACTGATTGAATGACCTCAGATCTAGATGGGAGCGCGACCCACAGTGGTAAGTACTATCAGGCCAACCTTGATGGAGGGAGATCCACCTATAATATGTTGTAGGAACCAGCTGTGCAAGATCCCCCAGCTACATCGCCACCTCAGCCATGCAAAGGTAAGAATTCACCTATATCGCCACGTTCAAGGGGGTAGGAGATGAGGATATGGACCGATTTTGGTTCGTGGCAGACTCTGTATGGACTGCATAGAATGTGGCAAGTGATACGGTAAAAAGGGTGCAGTTGTCATTGGCCTTCGAGGATAGGGCCCTGGACTGGTATATGCGATATATTGCCCAGAATGGGGCGCATCTATTCAAGATATCAAGGACGCTTTGAAGAACCAGTTCAGGAAGCCGAAATATTATTCCTAGTTGGTAGTGGAAGTAAAGGACTTCAAACAAGGTGCGTCTGAGTCAGTATGAGAGGTTGATCAATGACTAAATAAGGCAATCAGGGAGGGAGGATTCGAATATGATGATAGACAGCATACGGAATGGTTCATCACTATGTTGTTACCTCACCTGCGCACGCCAATGAGTCATCAAACCTTTGAGTCGTAGGAGAAGGCTGTGGAAGTCACTATGAAACTAGAGGTTGCCCCCCGAGAGGATACGTTAGCAGGGGTACAAAAAATCCAGGAACAACTTGGGGCTATGCATATAGAGATACAAAACTTGTGAAAAGAGTGGGGAAACGACAGTTTCGCAGATCTCTAGTGCATACGATGCCGAGTGTCTGGCCATACGAAGGATCAGTGCCCTCTGTTGACAGATTACATGCAAGCAGGAGGACCTAGCCCGGTACGCCCAGGGGTGAGTAGGGACCCTGTCCTATTACGACTAGGTTCAAGCGGACTTGCACTATGGTGTGATGATTGTCGGGTAGCGGGACTGCATGATATGAACCATTGCCCTCGGTTAGGTGCGTATGTCCCGGAACTAAAGCAACAATGGTGTTGATTCTACTGATCAGTGGGACATGATGAGCAGAACTGTCGTACTTATGACTCAATGATGGATCGTGGGAACTTATATAGGGTACAATCGGACCCTACGTCACCAAGATTTTCTGCGCACTTTGGAGGATCACCGACCCTAGGCAAAGGAGGTCGGGGAGGAAGCGCAGGATGAGGACGTGGGCAACTATTATGTTATAACTGTGGGGAAATAGGGCATTTTTCTAGAGAATGCCCAAATCCCACCAAGTCATCATGCAAATATTGTAGGCAGCTGGACCATGAGGTAGAGAACTGCATAATTTTAATGGTTAAGGTGCAGGAAAAGCATCCCACCCCTACGCAGAACGTATAAAGAGTTGAATCCAAGCTAATAAAGGAGCATCTTTGTGTAAAAGTCATGACACGCAGTGGGCTGGTCACCCAGGGAGAAAAATAGGAGCTTGCCTCTTGGGAAGGGGTGCCTCTCTACGCAGCTTCCAACGCAACCTCAGATAGAGGAAGGAGTTGAGACCTTTTTAAAGGCATGTCTAAAGCTGTTGCGAAATCCACAGGCTGTAGGAAATATCTAATACCAACTGAATACCTGCGTGATTTGAACCAATTTGACCCCTAAAACCAATGATGTGCACAAACTATACAACTATAAGAAGCGCACCGGAAGAGAGATGCAATTGACTGCACAGATTGGTGACTATGAGATGGATCAAGTTATCTTGGATCTAGGTCAAATGTGAATGTATTACCAAAGCAGACATGGAAACGAATGGGGGAACCTAAATTAGAATGGTCCACCATCCAACTACGAATGGCCAATCAACAAAAAATCATCCCTCTAGGGAGATTACCAAAATTCATGGTTGACATCGCAGGGGTAAGGGTCCTCGCTGACTTTGAAGTCATAGAAATTGTGGAAGATGCAGATCCCTACCCTGTGCTTCTTGGACTAGACTGGGCAATTGACATGGGGGGTGTCATCAATCTCAAGAAACACAGCATGGTATTTCAAAGCAAAGGTACGCAACTCATAGTACCACTAGATCCAGCAGAAGGTGCGTGGTATACAGAGCCAGCCTATGAGGAGGAGGAATTAGATCACATTTATAAATTAACTGCGCTAGATGAAGATCGAGTAAACCCCACAGAGGAAGGAATGCTCTGCTGGGAGAAGGAAAGTGAATGTTTCTCTGACTCTGATGAGGAGCTGGAAAATTGGCAAGGCTGATTGCACGAAGTTTCGGTGCTCCGATGTTTTCAGACTGTTAGGAATTTTTGGCGCATCTCTACCGAGGAAAGGAACCTGCACTGTCTGAAGAACGCAGATGATATTCAGAAGATGGTTGAACCTGAGATTCCCATGGAACGTAGGCTTGGGGCACTATCACTAACATTGCGCAGAGCACCTACGCAAGGACCGGTATTCTTCGCTCAGGAGAAGTATTGGAGAAGGGTGATCCTGCGCATAGGGACCCCAGTTGCTAGATGGACTCCGAGGTCAGTCGACCTATGTGGACACTTTCTGACATACCACACTCAAGGGTGTAATCAAGCCTTGCACAGTCAGGCTTGCCAAGGTACCGCTACCCTAGGCATGCGACGGATTACGGACCTGCCCGAACCCACGTGTAATTTGAAGAATTTGTGAACGCCTAAAGTAATAAATGGCACAAGGACGTGTGACGCAGCCCTCTGGTGCAAGGACGTTCCAACCATGGGCAAAGCGCATGGCTCAAAAAGACTGATGACCGATTTGCAGATGCACCTCACGTCGACCTTCACTCAGGGTACACGAATGACATACAGGCATATTCATCCATGGTCTGACATTCCGTGGAAATGACCTCAGGCATGTACATCGACCGTTAGAACTTCCTGATTTAATAAAGAAGGGATCTTACAAGTATTCACAATCGGTGGTAGATAATCAATGTAGCCATTTATAGTAAGGTTGATCTACCTGATCGATGGTCAGTCTCACGAATGGGCTACTCCTCCATTAAATGGCTCCGGACGGTGTGCAGATGGCTGGATAGTTACACACTAGGCTATTTATTCACCCTACATCATGCTCCCACTATCTGCTTATTGGGTTTTTTCACTCCTTAGTATTCTCTGGGTTGCTTGCTTTTGTGTTGCTAGGATGGACCCAACCAGAGAGCCTGGGAGTGCTGAGTGCAGTCACAAGGGTGAGTGTTGGCCCCCGCTAGAAAGGATTGTCCGCGAGCTATGGACAACAGGAACACTATGATACAGGGACATTCTGTGGCTTCTTCGCAACTCCAGAACACCACCCAGATGAAGTAATGTGTGTTCCCTCCTTCGAATTGCCCTCGTCAATAATCCTGATCCAACTACAGGGGACATCCGAATTGATTTAGCACAACTATCCTGCACAGAGCTACAAGGACTGCACACTAGAGTGATACACAAAGTTCGCCACTGTGATTGAGACAAGCAACAACATTATAATGTACCTCAGGAAGTACGGGACTAGAAGATTGAAGTGGTCACAGAGGCAACGCAGATTATTCAAGAACAGCTGATGCAGGGCACACAACTGGTCGAAGCAGCTACCCAACTATGGACGACCATCGAGCACCATTCCATGCTGCAGCATATCCAGACGAAATTGCAGCAGGCAGAAGCTTCTCTAGACCAAGTCAGAGCCTCCTCACCCTCTACCGTCTTCGTGCAGCGTCTATCCATCCTGGACAGGATTGAGAACCTTCGCCACAACAAGCATGTCACTTGGAAACGGTTGAAACCATGGGCTGATACCGCACTCTAGCTCTCCAAAGATGCTCAGTCTGCCATTTCGCGCCTCCACCGGCTATTGGAACGGCTCATCACGGCTCCAGATGGCCCTGCCCCCTTACAATGGTCAACATTGCGCAACATGCTGCGGCTCAGAGTAAGGAAGTGCTCCGTTCACTCTTTTGCACTCTGACTACCTTGTGTGTGCAAGTCAAAGCCGCACCACTGTAGTGACTCGGGACGAGTCATAAGATTTTGTTGGGGGACTGTTGGAATAGGGTCTCCTAACAAGCTGTGAAACTGGTCCAATTTTGATATTTTTGTTTATATTTATCCTAGCGGAGGGGTTTTGGGGTGGGTCAAAGCCCCAAACACATTGTAATGGGTCAAAGGGTAAACTAGGGGTCCGAAAACCATGGGTTGCGGACCATAGGAAAGTTGAGGCTAGATTGTTATGAATAGAGATGCACTTTGTATTGTAAAGGATAGAAAATGATGAGCTATTGATGCGATCTGTTGTGTCAGTGATTTGTTTAGGTTTTGGGGAACAGACACCTGCTGGCTGTGTGCGCAGAGATCCTAGTCCAGTTGTGTGCAGACCCTCCTGCTGTGTGCGCAGGTTGGGAAGGGAATTGGAATTGTAAGGAAGAATTGATGAATGAATGAATGCGGAATATTTTTTAGGGAACTGAATCTGTGAGTACTGTTATATGAATTACTGGTAGTTGTTGTATTGTGTGTTTTCTGTCCTTAAGCTGTGAACGATCTATGTACTGTGCTCTTGGATATAGATCTGTTATGTTATGTTTATGTACTACTATGTTGATGATATAATAAGCATATAACTATAGATCTCATGTATGTGGATGCGAATAGAAACATAATTAAACCCTGCGCAGAACAAGGTAATCTAGGAATTACAGAAACAGGATGCAACTCGGCTTTCCTTACCCATCCTTTCACAGGGTGCGGAAACCTAGTGCTAGCACCCACCCATACTACTACGGGTGAGACTTTGACCTGCGAAAGCAGGTCACTGCCGAAAGGGCCAGTAGTATAGGGGTTTGTTGGCAAACCTTGCTTACCAAACCTGGGTCAGGACCCCTCAAGCCAACAGTGGGTCTTATCAAAAGTATGCATAATGGGTACTCATTGGATGTGGAATTTAATTTTTCATCCAACGAGTGCCTACACTTGAAATTTGAGTAAACCTGTAAGGAGATATGCAAAAAATACAATTAAAAAAATCTTCTTTTCCCTCCAAAATATTTACATGTACCTCTTTTTCATTTCGAAGGATTTTGATTGGTTTATTTTGTTTTTCCGAGACATTGGAATCTAGGTTAGGTTATTAGAATCTCTAACACTACCAATCCAAATACCACAACAAAGTACTTTGCACAATTGAATCTAAACAACATTAAATCAACATGTGCACAAACTATAGACAACTTTTTACAGTTTTCAATAACCCAACTTTGTTATATTAACAAACTATCTACATGGGAAATTTTAGGCTAAAATTTCCTCTAATGTCACTCATTATTGTTTCCATGTCACATAGACTGCCACTTGGCACTATATCATCTCTTCCATGTCACATCAGATATTGGCCTCTCCTCTTTGATGTTTATGTATACACCTAGTTCCCAATAGACTTAAGGTATACTAATCTCCATCTTGTATGTTTTAACTTAACATAAGCATGGTTTAAAGCAGTAAGAAAGCACCCATTATGGTCCCATCTATTGCTAACATGCATTGGCATACTAAACCTATCTTGTACTACTAGTAATGGTTTAATTATAGTTAAGCATAGATTAGTGGGTGAGATTAAGAAAGTGGTGTAGGAAGAAAAATTCATTTGATCTAGTTCTAAAGTTTTACCCTTATTTTATATAATGCATCATGGCTTTTGGGCTTATATATTGGACCTTTCCTTTTCCTTGTAGAATAATACTTGAGGGGGGAGAGGGGGCGCATGTCAAAGGTGGTTTCCAAAACATGCTAATGCCCCCTTGATATGCCTATACAACTGCCACAGATCCTAGTAGTTTACGCCTACGAAACATCTTGGACCCCCCTTTCGATTAAGTGTCAAACATGTTGGGACCCAACCAAGTGGATAAGAGTTTTTTATCTCATTCATCTGCCACATTCGAGTTATCTACTCATCCCGTTGTTTCCTTTGTTGCATAATTCCGTTTGACATAATTTGTGCCTCAAGCAATATGCTCGCCCATTAAAAAGCATATTCTCATAAAAAATATAAACATAGAACAAATAGATTGTACCTTTTATAATATCATAAATCATCTTTTTTATTAACTCTCAATTGGAATGAGATTAAATCTAGCATGACATACACGATTACTTTACTTCTAAAAACTAATTGCATAAGCACACACTTTTCCTTCTATTTTTTTATTAATTAGTAACGCTTAATAAAATATTAATATAAATTAATTGGCATTAACACATGTTATAGCTATTGTAGTTTGAACTTAATCTACATTCATTTTTAATATTAAGTTTATTCTCTAAGTTTATTCTCAAACTATACCTTTCACTAGATATATTATATAATATTTCAATTTCTATTGGATATTAGACAGAGCAGTAACTCTAAACTTCATTTATTTTCCATTAATACTGATATATATAACATTTTGTGACATTTGATTTCATCTTCGAGTGTTTGATAAATATTTTTATTATAACTCTTCAAAGTTATCTTATTTTAAATATTTACAATTCTCCACAGTCCCTAAGGATTCAGTGTTTAACATTTCCCCCTTGAATCCATATTGTTGTGTGTGAGTCCAAGTAGAAAAATGAATGGAAATTGCTAGTGGATGAATTTTCTCACTGAATCTATTGGTTTTGGGATGACCACAAACCAAATGACTAGTAGAATCTTATGCCTTCTACTAAATTGTTGTTTAAAGTTGACCACAAATTGAGGTCTAACGGAATTATTTAGTCTTTTATTAAATCATGGTTCAAAGATATCCACAAACCAAATCATGTTAATGGATTATAGCTCTAGATATAACTCTAAAGTAGGTACTCTAGTATTTCAATGAGCAACAACATAATGAGAATATTTCGATACTTCATCGCTTGCTAGATTTAAGGTTTTATATCTACCTTCTTTCTCACCTTGCTCATGTTTTATGTTCTTCTAAGGGAATATTAATGTCTTTTTCTCATGTACATTTATACCACACCAATAATAGTGAAGATTAGATCTCTTAATTTTTTACTACCTTCTCCTCTAAAAGAGTTATTTGATTGATTCTTCCATTTCTAAGTAGGGCACATAGTTTCACTAGTGGGATAATTTTTTTTCTTCCTTCCAAAATATTTCACATGTTTCACAACGTTGTGAAATAGAGATTCAAATGCGATGGAATTCATTTAGCCACTAGCTTCAAGGGATTAATGATAGTGGGAGTATGTAGGGTAAAGGGTTTAGTAAAGGATGTGAAAGGAATTCCTATCTCCACTCGAGTGGCATTGATGTCATGCATGATGGATTTGATATTAGCCTAGCTAAAGTCACCGTATCATCATGCTCCAACTCTAAGTTGAATAGCTTCACCAACAATTGTACAAGCTCCAATTTTGATTAAGAGTCATAGTAGTCCTTTCAACTTTGTAAGGCTCCATCTGAATCATCAATTTGAATAGTATGGCACCTAACCTCTTCAATTACTATCATAGAGGTCAAGGCATATGCTTTATTTTCTTTGTTCTTCCAAAGGTAAGCTCCTTAGTTGATATAGGTTTTGTAGGTCCACCAAGTTTTCACTACACCTCTCCTTTAGCTACTTTTTTAGATTTTCATTCATAGATTCCATCCCATAAATCATCAAAAATCAATGTAATTTTACCTTTATCGACCACTTTGGGTTGTTCTCCTTGGGCCAATCAAAACCACACTAAAAATGTAGATGAGAATATATCTTCAAGTAGTCACATGATATGGTGGATGAAGATGATGTTGAATTAATTTAGTACCAAAACTAAATGTGAAAATCTTGTTTTGGTTGATGACGATTGAAATTACACATATATGACATCCAACAATCGATGAGTGTTGAAATCCTAGTTTAAAATTTGTGATATGAATGCTCTTTTTTTACATGAGGTGAAACTCATACATCATCAAGAGAGAATTTTCATGAGGATTCTTAGCTCAACTTTTATGTGAAAAGTGTCACTAGGTAATGGATAAGAAGAAGATACTACGAATAAATTGGATGTAGCTAGGGTATGTAGAGAGAAATGACTAATTGGATAAGACAAAAATGGAAGGTCAACATTTACTATGGTTTTCATAATTAAATATAGAAATGTAAGGGGAAATTAAATGGTGGATCGCAAAGGTTAGGTCCACAGAGAATATGATAATGATGGTCCTATAAATAATATGGCATAGATAGACCAACAAATAATGAATCATATCTTGGAGTTATGACCAATTCTGATATCACTGTTGGATATTAGACAAAGGAATAACTGCAAACTTCATTGATTTTTCATTATTCAAATATTAGTATATAAAATATTTCATTACCTTTGGTTTCATCTTCCAATGTTTGACATCTCTTAATATTTCCCTTATTTTAAATATTTACAATTCACCACAATCTATAAGAATTAGTTAACAATTTTCACCATTTTGAATTTCTAAATTCATTTATGTATATGCTCTAGTTATGCTTTTTATGACTATATTTTGACCCATAATACAGGGATGACTTACTATGGTGATTTTGAAAGACTCATAGCATGATTTTTCTAAATTTAATCAAAGGTTCCAAGTTTAAGGTAGAACACCTAAAGGGCCATGAGCCCAGTAGATGGGAAAGGTAAATGGGTATAATTGGATTAAACTATGTCTCTTTGGCTTTACATATCATAACTATGGTCTACTTTATAAGTGATTATCATATTTTTCCACATTATCCTAATGTTTGTGTTAAATAAATTAGAAGGATAGTTAAATGGAAAGAAAAATATAAAAGAGGAAAAATTTATTGCCTCAATTAATTAACCCACTAAATTAAGAAAAATATCTCATACCTTGAAGCAACCAACTTGTAATTTCATGGAATGATTCATAAATTTTTGTGAAAATTCTACTAGGTAGTTCATCATAACAAATATGATAAATTATACTAAAATATCAAAAATCTATATTGTGAAGGTTTATTCTCTCTAGATTTCTGCATTTGTAAATTATTTTTTATTGCCTATGCATGCAAATAACAATTATGAAAAAAAATAGGGATTAGAAAAATGAAATATCACAAACCACAATTGATAGAAGATATCAATTGGGAAGCTCTTTTGGGATAAAATCAAACTATAAGGTGAGGTTACTCTTCTATATTTATATGAATAGAAAACGACCGAAAGTACAAATAAGTAAGGTGTGTGGCTTGTGGGATACTACATTGCAAATATCCTTTATGTGTGTTCTCTCCCTATTGCTTTTGGCTAATATAATTGTCTATGAAACAAAACTCCCTCCAAAATAATTGGAACCCATTTTCCTCCTAGTGGCCTAGTTATAACACAACCAAATATCTTACTCGTGGTTAGGTTTGGCTCCATCAAATATTAACTAAAGTTACAATAGGACTTTTATAGTGTCTTCTTCATCATGATTACATCACTAGCTCCTTTTCCATGAATAGTGGGGGATGAAATGGAATCCCCTTGAATTATGGTGAAAAAAATAGGAAGGTCAACTTCCGAGTGGCATAAATTTTGCATATAAATTTCAATTGAAGAATTTCTTGTGTTTTTAGAATTATATATATTTGTAGAATAGGGGAAAAAATGATGCACTAAAGAAAAAAAAAATTACCCCCAAAAAACATCATTTGATGCATTAAAATTCTCCCAATATGTTTTAGACCCTAATTTTCCAAGCTAGTTCCTGCCCATAAAATGGTCTTGGGAGCTTATTAATCCTTTTTTTTTCACTCTAAAATCAACAATATGGATGAAAAATAACATATTGATCATATCAAGATCACACCTCCCCATTTTGGGAGGTTTTTAGTTCCAAAAAACTTCTATTGAATGAGGAGAGGAAATTTGTCCTCCACCTTCTCGTGGGTGTACCATGTAGGTTTTCTTGGAGAATATCCTTTCAACCCAATATACCAAAGGTCATGTTGCCCCAATATTGTAGTTATGGATCTCTTCTGTAAAATTGAATCCTCTTTCAACTCTGTCTAAGAATTTGGTGCCAAATCCTCTACTGAAGGTAGGGCATGTTCCTCTTCTTGATTTAACATGGACTTCTCATACAGTTTCAAATTCTCTACATTCACAACTGAGTAAATGCACATGTATGAGACTAGAATAAATATATAGTTATTATCTCCCACCTTTTCTAGTATCTCAAAGGGACCATACCACAGAGCCTTGATTTTCTTATCAAGACCCTATAACTTCTCCTTGTTCAACTATAACCATACTATGTCTTCCACCTTGAATGACTTCTTTGTTCTATGTTGATAATTCATGGCCTTATATGTTTCTTATGACTTATGAAACATCTCTTTTATCAATATATGGACTTGTTATATATTCTCAACAATTTTTTCAACCCTTAAGGAATCCCCCGTAATATCTTCCCTCACTCCTTGTTGCTAATACGAAATACCCAATGGTGAAGGTGGAAAATATCCAAAGAAAGTTTCAAATGGGACTTACCAGTATAAATATAAACTATTGTATTATAAGAGTGTTGTAGATATACCATATTTTTACCCTAGGTCTTTGGATACTTTTTATTGTAATGCCTCAAAATCTACACCAAAGTCATATTGAGCACTTTTGTCTACCCATCTATTTTTGGATGGAATGTTTTATACCTCTTCAACTTCGTTTCCATTTTATTCCACAATGTAGTATAGAAGGCATAATCATTTCCGTTGAGTAACGAAGGCTTGTTTGAAGAAGAAACTTCTTGGATTTCCATTTTCTTGTAGTATCTTCCTTCTAGCTATTAGATTGTCTCTAAAGGATATCCACAATGATAACAATTTTTTAAGAAAAAATAATACTGCTAGGGGGAGGGGAGGTTGAATCCATGGGGGATTCACTCAATGAACCTCTCACATGTCATGCGTGTCTTTGGCATACTAAACAATACCCTTTATTTGACTACATATTGGAAAATACCTCTAAAAATCACATTATTTAACCCCCTACAAATACAAAACCAACACATCTTCCCAATTTAAAAAACCCCTACTTTCACTGCATATTGTAGGTATCCATTTATAACACTATATATTTTTTCATTAAATTTAAGCTTCATTATTTATACATGCTAATATAAAAACCCTTTACCCCCTATTATATGCTCAATATATTATGTCATTTTTTCCTTAGTATATATCCCCCAATGTGAATGCATGTGGTATGGTATTACTCCCCGAGTGAAGCCCCCATGGTTGAATCCATATTATAAAGTTTGTAACAATATTTAAAATATTTAACCTATTTGTAATATGAAATAAATAAATACCATAAATAATATTTCACGCAGATAGATTAGGAGACTCATATTTTTACGTGGAAACTGACATGGGAGAAAGCCACAAAACAAATTCTTTTTTATATATGAATGTAGGAACTAACCTACATTTATGTTAATTTATTTGCACCAACTAGAAGCAAACACCAATCCCTTGATTTTCAAACACAAAAATAAAGTAGACACTAATCCTCTCATTGTTTTATATTTTGAATTTTAATCTTCATTGATCCATTTAACTCCTTCTTCAAGTGCATTCAATATGTTTCAATTTTTCGCATTTCCCTTATTATCTAATCTCTCTTCAGCACATAGTTTTTTATATAACTTAGCTTAACATTCAACCAAAAATCTAATTTTCATTTTGATATACTTTGGTATCTTTCTTTGCATAACATTCACTTTCACCACACTCTAATTTGAACTTTAATTTATTCAATATATCTTTGCTGAAATGGGCTTACTCACTTTCACTTGGTCTACTACTACTTTGTAAGTCTCACTGGTTTTAGCAACTCGTTATCACATATGCCCAATCACAACAACATTATCAATTTCTTAACCTTGTATTTATATATTATAGCCTCCTTAAACACTTTATAACATATTGTTTCTTTATTTCTGTAGACGTTTATCTTTTTGATATGCAATCTGGTTTTATAACATTTGCAGTAATTAAGCATTGATTTCAAGAATTAAAAGTTAAAGTGTAAGAAGCTTTGATCCGGTACAAGAACTAGTTTCTTGGTACCAGATCTGAGTGTTGTGGGCTTGAGAAATTTCAGGGCCCTTACACGAAGAAAATAATTTTTAGTATGGACATTACTTTACACCTTCTTCATAAATCGTTGTTCCTGCACTAGTGCAGGAAGAATGCACTAGTGCAAGAAGATTGCACTAGTGCGAGATCAATTATTGTGGAAAGTATATCTTTACATGAGAAGTTTCAAAGGGGGCCATCTATTGAAGACTACCAAGGTGTCTTTGCTAAAGAAAAAAAATTCTCAGTATGTGACCAATATCCAACTAGAGTGATTTCCTTTTTTTTATTTCTGAATTTCTTTTGCAAGTACATTTCTTCTTATTCTAGCGTTAGATTACTTTGAGGATTTAGTTATCTTCTCTGCAAGATTTTCTTTAAAGTAGGAATTTATATCAGGAAAATTCATACCATATCTGGCATTTCCTGTGCTTTGTCTCTAAGTTTACGAATCCCCCAGGTTGAGAATTAAATGTTCAGTAGTTTGCTTAAGTAAAATTCCTGCACCCAACATTTTGGCGCTGTTGCCAGGGAGGCGATTTGATTTGGTAAGAATTTTATGTTGATGCAATAAGGGTAAGTATGCCTTTATCTTTTTATTTTCTATGCAAGTGTGGTGAGATTTATTTCAGCCAATAACTTTTAAAATCAATTATTTTCAAATCCTAATCTTTAACGTTATATCATTTTTGAGGTGTTGCAAGAACCCCTGTTACTAATATGTGCGTGGAGATAGGGACTATCAATAAAATAGATGGACTTGAAGATGATAAATATGAAGGACCTCTCACAAACCCTAGCAGCTACTGGGATCTGGACCTCCACCTCTCAGGAAGAGAACTTTTTAACAATATTCAAGAGCTTGTCCATTTCTCCACCACCACAAGAGGATTTGGAAGTCTCTTTCGATTTCCCTGATCAGTCATCTAAGGAGATAAATGAATCATGCACTATAATCAATGGAGAATATCCACTGGAACCTAAGATCAATGAGTTCTTGACATGTCTATCAGCAGATCCAGAATGTAATCAAGAGACTACTCACCCTACGGAGAATAATCAACATGGCATGGAAGAAGAGGATGAGCAGCATGGGCCAAATCAAGAAATGGACCAAGAATACCATGATCATATCAAACATTGGTTCCAAACAATGACTCAATCAAGGGAGTATTCTTTTCTTTTAAAACTCTTATTGTCTTATCAAGTACATTGGTTGGTTTTTCATGCTCATGTACACTTTCAACTTTGTATGATAAATTTGAGCATGAATATATATTTTCACCTAATCCACACATGGCTTCATTGGAAGTATGCCTACACTTAAAGTTGATATTTCTCTTTTTAAAAATAGGGTAGGGTAATGAATAAAGATGAATAACAACACTCTTGAACTTGTGATTCCATAAAAGCACAGCTTTTGAAATTTTTATTATTACACATTCTCATGGTAAAACTTGTCAAAAGTTCTTTACACTTGACACTTCATATTTTTAAAGTGACTTATTGATATGTATTTTTATAAGTTACATGGAATACTTTTCTCTTATTCTAATAGACTACCATCCAGAAAATCTTTTCAAAATCCTCTTCGAAGGGACCAGTGAAAAAACCTCTTATGGTGGACCACGCCTACAAAAATCTAATAAGCTTTCATAAAGAACCCTAGCATGATAAACTTAAGGAATATTTTTGGTCATTATTTGAGATGTTTTTTTAATAAGTTCTTAGGGTAGCATGACCAACCAATAAAGAATAAACTTTTCATGCCATCCTGCACTCTTAAGGAGTAGATTTTCTTCCCCACCTATTAAGTAATCCATTTGGGGTTAATCACAATCGGAGTTTTTTTTTTAAACATAAACGAATTAATTTAAGGATAGCAGGTCTCATTGTGATTCAACCTACTATTATCATGGGTCCTAAGGAAGATGACATTACCGCACTGGTCACCAAGCCGGGGCAATGGCTTTCAGTTGGAAAAATGGAAGACGAGAGGTCTCATCGTGAGCCGGCTCATTCATTCTTGTTAGTTCTCATGAATGGCGTTTTTTTTAGCTGGTTACCAAGCTAGGACAATGTCCTTCAATTAACTTATAAAAAGAGAAAAATTAAATGTTCATAAATAACTCTGAATCTATATCTAATAGGTGGGACAAAATCATTTTGTAAGGTTAAAAGGTATCCCTGTCGAGGCTATAGATGCCTGCTGGCAACAGGGCCATGCCTGTGGTATTAAAGTTGGCTCTATACTATAATTTACTTGGTTGATTTTTCTTTCCATGAACTCACTACCAATCTCTTCGAGAATGGCCTTAAAATCCTTCCGTTGTTATGCCTTGGAGTTCTATATTTTGAAATGATTTTTTATGGATGTGAGGACCCTTAGTGCTAGTAATTCACTGTGCCCAGACAAGAGAAGCTTTAACTATACATGGATGATGATAAAATAATCATTATGGGAAGGTATTACTATGCCTACCTGTAACACCATATCATTTAAATCATGTCACTCATGTTTATAATGAGGATGTTAAAGTGAAACTTTTTGTCACGGATGCCTCCCAGATATTATTTTTGAAAATTTTAAAATTTGTCTATTTTTCTCAAGCATGCACCATCCTTGCAATTTGGAATTTTTTTTGTGTGATAAATTTTCTTGGAATTAGTATAAATAATCAGAGAGTCCAACAAACACTTTGTTCTTGAAACAAGATTTATCTAGCGTAAGAAATGTGATCACATAGGATTGCAGGAAATATCATTACGAATGCCCATAAATGTTTTTAATATTGCTTTTTGCAAGGGAGCAACAAGGCGACAATTGATTTCCTTGCATCAGGACATGCAAGAAGGTTAGCATGGGGGAATGTTGGGCCTCTGTTTTGCCTTGTTTTATATCACCTTTTACTCGAAATCACTCATGCTTTTTTTTAGCTTGAATAATTCATTATCATAGTTTTGTGCATTCTCGGAAATAATAAGTAAGTATTTGCTATTCCTTTGTTCTAATGAGATTTAAACATTGAAGGAATATTTAATAATAGTTTGTGTGCTTGCAAGTTTACAAAGTTGGTTATATACCTATCCTGATAGAGGCGAAGTTCCTACACCACACGTTCCTGCACTAGTACTAGAACACATTCCTGCACCAGCATTGAAAATTACCAAGTCTGCTGAAAATCCGCATAATTTCTAAATGGCCAAGTTTGACCTCGGTTTTTATGCAAATGGAGGTGAATTATAGAAATCCGAGAAAATGGGTTTTTCACAAAGATAACCAATTACCCATAACCAAAACCGTTTCCTGAGATTCAAAGTATTCCAAAAGTTACGAACAGCTCTTTGAAGCACTTTTATAAAAAAGACAGTTTTTTCTAGAATTCTGAAAACACAGTTAGCAAGTTCCAGACAGCCAAAATTATGCCTCAGTTTTTGTGCATATGAAGGAAAATAAATAAATTCCGTGACATGGGTTTTTATCCCAGTATAGAAAATTGACTAAGCTCGAAATGTTTTCCCAAAATATGTAATGGTTGAGGAGATATGAATGGAGCTTTGAAGGCAGTTTGTTAAAATTACCAGATTTTCCAGAATTCTAGAAAAAATCCCAAAATTGGAAAATTCATATTAAATCTCAATTATTTTAATAGGGGAATGGTTGTACTATCATATGATGCAATTAGAAATTGTTAGGATTCAATCCCCATATTCCTTGCAAAGGAATAACTTGTTTTAATCATTACGGAAGATTATAAAAGGGGAAAGGATGCACGTAGAAGGGGACGAAAGGATAGTAGAGGAGCGACGCTACAACATTGTTGTTGTAGCTTTGTTTTGCTAGTATTGCCCAAATCTGGGCTGGATTGTTATCACGCATGTGTTTGCTTTGAGGATTTAATAAGAAGAGCTATGCCTTTCGCTTCATGGATTTTATCTCTTTATGCTTAAGTAGTTGATGAATTGATTCAATACTGAGTAGCGTTTCCATTTGAAAGGGAGACGCACTGGTTGGCTAGGGCCCAGCTAACCCAGCATGTCCTCCCTCATTTTTGTTCTTGTAATTTATGTTTTTAAATTGCCAAGTGTGATTTAATTTACAACATTTGAATTTATGTTTGAGTGAAAGCAAATCTGCTGCGTGAAGTAGTTAAGTTACTTTTTGCACGGTTGATTTATTTTCCTTGCCTGGTTCGAGTAGGAGGAGTTACCTGGCCCAGTGCATGTTAGTGTGCTATTCACTTTCTGCACGATTTGGTTTATTTCCTCTGCTTGGTTCGTTCCTACACCAGTGCATGTTGATGTGTTATTTACTTTCTGCACGTTGGTTTGTTTTCTCCGTCTGGTTCGAGCAGGAGAAGTCACCTACAGCAGTGAATGTTGGTGTGCTATTCACTTCAGCAAGCCTTTATAATTTACTTTCAACAATTTTCTTGCTTTCATTAAACACTTTATAACAAATTGTTTCTTTATTTCTGCAGACATTTATCTTTTTGATATGCAATCTGGTTTTATAACACTTGCAGTAATTAAGCATTGATTTCAAGAATTAAAAGTTAAAGTGTAATAAGCTTTGATCTAGTACAAGAACTAGTTTCTTGATACCAGATCTAAGTGCTGTGGGCTTGAGAAGGTTCAGGGATGTTGGACGAATAAAAGCATTTTTAGTATGGACATTACTTTACACCTTCTGCATAAATTGTTGTTCCTGCACTAGTGCAAGAAGACTGCACTAGTGCATGATCTATTCTTGTGGAAAGGATATATTTACATGAGTAGGTTTGAAGGGGCCCATCTATTGAAGACTACCAAGGTGTCTTTGCTAAAGAAAACACATTCTCAGTAGATGATTAATATCCAGCTAGAGTGATTGCCTTCTTTTTATTTCTGAATCTCTTTTGCAAGTACATTTCTTCTTGTTCCAACCTTAGATTACTTTGATGATTCAATTATCTTCTCTGCAAGCTTTTCTTTAAAGTAGGAATTTCTATCACGAAAATTCATACCATATCTGGCATTTCCTGTGCTTCGTCTCTAAGTTTACGAATCCCCCGGGTTGACAATTAAATGTTGAGTAGTTTGCTTAAGTGCAATTCCTACACCCAACAGTAATTTTCAATTTTGATCATAATGACAAGGAGGGACATGTCATTGGGAGTTGGACCAGTAGATGTAGCCCACGAAGGGTGAAATACTTCATCATGCTTGCTGTGTAAAACTTATGTGTGATGTTTATTCTCTATTATACACTTCTGTATAATGTTATTTAGGTTTATTTTCATGCTTAAAGTTCACAAATTCATCTATGTTTCATGGTTAAAACATTCATTCCATAGACAAACAAATGGAGAAAAATTGTACATGTTTTAAATACTGAAAGGAAACTTAGCACAACAAACTAATACACTCCTTTTAGATCAGGTTGGTATCAAAGCTAGAGTTTAATGTCTGGTGTTTTTGTGTACAAATATTTTCTTAACTATTTGCAAGGGTTTTCATGCTTACTAGGCTCAAGCTTAAGAGAGGAGAAGACAAATTGGTGGAAGAAAGAGGTTCTCAGAGTGAGCCACAAGAAAGGAAGGCAAGATTTCCACATTCTCCACCACCTAGTTCACCTCTAAAAGAAGCAGAAGAAGCTATAAGAATGCCTCCAGGAGAAGAATAAACCCATGAAGGGGTGGATCCCAAAGAAGAAGAAAGATTGTTCATGAAAGCATTCTTTGAGATGAGTTAAATGGTGAGAGTCCTTTATCAACAAAGGAATGAAAGGCTAGAAGGATAAGGATCCAAACTTCACAAGGAAGGTCATGGATCATCAAGAGGCCACAATGATGAAGATAAATTAAAGGGCAATGGAGGAAATGGAGGCAGTGGAAAGTCACCATCGTCACCCTCATCATCATCATCCTCTATTTCATCTTCAATACACCAGTCACACAAGTCAAAGAACACTGGTAAAAGTCCTTTTCTAAAACTTGATGTTAAGTTTGAATTTTCAATGTTTAATGGTGAAGTTAATGCATAAAAGCTTGATATTTGTATTAGGAAATTGGAGGTCTATTTGATAATTCAGAACCTTCATAATGAGGATACCAAAATCCAACTAGCTTCATTGAGGATGGAAGGTGCATTTCTTGTTTGGTGGGAAGCCAAGACAAAATAGGAGATAAAAAATAATGGTAATATTATTCTATCATGGACTGCTTTCATTACTGCAATAAAACAATATTTTTATCCATTAGCTCACATGCAGAAAGCCATAATGAAATGGAAAAATTTTAGACAATTGAAAGGATAAAATGTACAAGACTACACCCAAGAATTTAGGAGAAGAGCTCTCTTATCACTACTACATTTGGCGGAAATTCCGACACTTGGTTCCGACGCTTTTGACCAAATGTCGGAAATTTCCCCAAATTTTTTCCATCCCGCCCGAAACCATTGCTATACCGACGTTTATAGAAAAGTGTCGCAATACTGACACTTAGAAAAGTGTCGCAATTGCGACTTTTGGAGGAAGACGTCGCAATTGCGACACTATGGCCCAAAGCGTCGCTATTGCGACGACTGCCTCCAAACGTCGCAAGTGCGACACAATGTCTAGGTGTCGCAATTGCGACATTTGGAGGTACCCGTCTCAATAGCGACGCTTTTTCCGCTGTCGGTATAACGACACTTATATGGGCGCTACATAAAAATACAAAACTTATATGCGCGCTACATAAAAATTCGAAACTTATATGCGCGCTACATAAAAATGATTTTATTGTTTCGTATATGTCGCAATAGCTACATTAACGTTTGATATCACACGCGCATTCACCCTCCGCTCTTGCAGAACAACATTTTCCCTGAGCATTCGCCCTCAGCTCTTGCAGAACAACATTTGCCCTCAGCATTCGCCCTCAGCTCTTGTAGAACAACATTCACCCTCAGCTCTTGCAAAATGGTAAGTTCTTACTGCAGGCCCTTCCTCCTATGGTATGGTTGACTTTATTTGGGTTTTTTTGGTCAATTCCATTGGATTGTATTAGGCTGTAGGGTTCTCTCTAGATGTCAAGAATCAAGATTCAATACCCTCTATTATCTTCATCACCCAATACAAGATTTAAATTTTTCCCAAAGAAACGCTTATTAATTTGGCAGCCATTATTTCTCCCTGCTTTAAAAACCCTACATTTAAATGAAAACAAGCATGCATTTCAACTACAAAAATCTATTAGTGTTCAAATGTACATGTGTGCAATTGCTACATTAACGTACGATATCACACGCGCATTCGCCCTCCTCTTGCAGAAAAAAATTCACCCTCGACGTCGCCTAAGCTCTTGAGAACAACTTTTCGCCCTCGTGGCCCTCGGCTCTTGTGAAACAACATTCGCCCTCGGCATTAAGCCCGAGCTCTTGCAGAACGACATTAGCCCTTGCATTCACCCTCGGCTCTTGCGGAAACGTCTTCACCACTGCATTTGCCCCAAAGCTCTTGCGAGCTTGACATTTTCCCTCGGCATTTGCCCTACGGCTTTCGCCCTCAGCTCTTGCAGAACAACATTCGCCCTCGGCTCTTGCAAAATGGTAAGTTCTTACTGCAGGCCCTTCCTCCTATAGTAGGGTTGACTCTATTTGGGTTTTTTTGGTCAATTCCATTGGATTGTGTTAGGCTGTAGGGTTCTCTCTGGATGTCAAGAATCAAGATTCAATACCCTCTATTATCTTCATCACCCAATACAAGATTTAAATTTTTCCCAAAGAAACGCTTATTAATTTGGTAGCCATTATTTCTCCCTGCTTTAAAAACCCTACATTTAAATGAAAACAAGCATTGCATTTCAACTACAAAAATATATTAGTGTTAAAATGTACATGTATGCATCACTTGTGTAGGGTATTCCTTTTCCACTTTCACATTATCCAAGAATGTGTGCAGTATAGTTCATATTTTTTGTGATTTAGATTATCTTGAAAAAGGAAAGGTAAATTATTTCCCATGGAAAAGGAAGGTTCTCCCTTTTTATAGGTTGTTTGGACTTACGTGGAAAAATTTATGGTATGCCTTTCATATTATGTAGTTTAAATTTGAATTAACAGATTATTCTACATGAAAATATAATTACCTATGTGATGTCCTTCATCACTAATTAAAATTATAGGGTTTCAATTTCCTAGACTCTAACTCATCTGATGCTAAATTCTAGGTTCTCATTAGTGGATCACTCTTCCATTGATTTCCTTTCCCTCTGGATCTTGTCATACTTTAAAATTCATCAATGATACATATATTATTTCAGGTATCCCAAAAGGCTTTATAGTAGAACATATTGTGAAGTTTTTTTAACACTTGAGGATTCTTTTTAGAACTGCAACGCGGTCTATGCTATCGAGTTATATACCAAGAAACTTGTCCTTAATAACCACACTATGAGGTAGGTTCAACCAGTTTGAACTTGTTGGGAAATAGCATATGAAGTTGTGTGATGAGTCCATATCACAGATCTATTATGGTGACAAAAGTGAAGACACGTAATGATAGTTATTATGTTAACATTACTAGAAACATTTTCAAAATTATCCATGCTATCATGATGTCAAAATTCCAGGAATTAGGTGTCAATACTCATAGCTAATAGATAATAATAATAATATAAAAAAATCACAACTTTATACTTGAAATATGATTGTTACACATTGGTAACCTAGTTCATGAGTTACTATCACCCAAAGACTGCAAAACAAACTTAAAATATAAATTAAACCAACATGAGAATCCAACTAAGGGTTTCTCGACAAAATCATGCCATAACCTGGCATTTTGAAACCCAAATTTGAATCCATCATAAATAATACAATGCAAACTCAGATGGATTTTCAATGCATGTTTGCATGCTACACTTATTCTCTGTCTAGATATCATTTTTTAAATGGAACCATTAGTCAAGCCCACATTCCTTTTTATGTGAAAAATTTCAGCTCTATTTGAGCTCTTTTTTTCTCCACCACCTCCATAAACATATGCAAACATATATCATGATCTTGGAATTCCATTACATATGTATGTGCAAATGTTCCATAATCATGCCCCATCATCAATTTAAGAAATTTCCATTGAATATCAAATTATGGAGGGGGGGAACTTTTTGCTGCAACATTTGGCTCAAAATCAGGGACCATCTCCGTATGAGGTGAATGAGAACTATATGTTGAAAATGCAGCAAGATGATGGAGCTTAGTGAAATGAAGTCGCCTTCACCAAGTGGGCCCGCAGGCAAATTCTGGCGCAAAGTCTATTTTTAGACTATGTCTATTTTTAGACATATGGAGCATGGTTCGGGGATTCCAGTTTGAGATTCTTGGAGCATTGGTCATATTGGTAAAAATATATGAGACTCTATTTTTTAGGTCGAAGAGGTCGAAGGCTATTTTTAGACTGCCTCTCCTAAAAATAGGGAAGTCAAATATTATTTACCCTTAATAATATTTGGACTCTAAACAGCAGTTTACTCTCTTGGAGCACTTCAATTCGAGCTACAGAAGTGGCTCATGCATCTGACAGAGGAATCACGTGATTCCCAAGGGTTTGATGGCATCATGCATGGTTGACTTCAGTTAGGACTTCAGTGGCAGAAGTTTGGTGGAGTTAATGAGACAGCTAGTGGAGTTGTGTTCTGTTTATTTTAGTTGAACTGGTTGAGATTAGTTTAACTAGCTAATCAATTAGTTATGAGTGGAGTGAGTTAAATATTATTTAATTCATTAATTAGTAACTCATTATTCAACTCAAGAACACATCAGTTCACTATAGCGCATGATCAGTTCAGTGGAGACCAGTGAAAGAGGTAGATGAAAGGGTCGAGTTAGCTATCAGTGGCGACATCAGTTGTGCATGATTTTTGCACCACACTTGGAGGATTTGTCCATGAAAATTGTGCAGTAAAGCCAAGGAGATTCGAACCTTGGATCTCTATATAGATAGGCCTGGATTGCGCAATAGAGGCAAGGCAATTGGCGGTGAGTTTTGAACCAATAACCTGTTCAAAACTGAGCTAGATTGTGTGTAACTTTATGAGAAAGTACTGAGTACTTGTGAGGAGTATTGTACTGAGTTTGTTACTTGATTTCTCCATTATAATATACACAATAGCTGTAGGGTTTTCAGCTATAAGCTTTCCCCATACATACTGTGTTAATGTGTATGATGATTTGATGTGTTATCGCTTGATTTTATTTCCGCATGTTTGATGATCTGAGTGGAAGAGATTATGTGTTGCATATAAATTCGAATTGTATGTGATTAGGATAGTCTCGGTGAATAATTGATCATTATTCAGCAAATTTCTACATGGTATCGGAGCTATTTAAGTTCAGATTGATCATCACAGTGATTACAAACTTATTTCGGTAGATAGAGTCTACATGCGGGCTAGGTAGCCTCCGGATTCATCTTTCTTCGGAAAGTGAAAGGTCTGGTAAATGCCCCTTGCAGTCGATCTCTGTGCTAGAAATAATTTGTTCTCACGATCTAGAGCAGTTGAGCTTTGAGGTGGAATTCGAAGTTTTGCAGCAGTTTTGTTTTCTTGGTGCCAGTGTTGAAAATGTCTTTCAACGGTTTGCGACTCGAATATGCTCTTGAAGGCAGTTTGAATTATGTTGCATGGAAGGATTGCATGGAAGTAGTATTAGAAGATAATGGTCTGAAGGAGTTCGTAGATACGGATGTCCAAAAGCCCACTGATCCTGCTGAAGTCGAAGTATGGCAAAAGAAGATGGCGAAATGTCGAAGGATCCTGTTGGAGGGCGTCAAGGATCATATTGTATCCATCCTGCATGGAAAGGCTACTCCATATTTAATGTGGAAAGCTTTGACGGATCTATTCCAGAGTAAGAGTGACCAAAGGAAGCTGGCGCTCAAAGATAAGCTCGGGAACATCAAGATGGAGAAAGGCGACAGTATCGCCAAATACCTCACGAAGTTCACTCAATGCAGAGATGAGCTGGGAAGTGTGGGGGTGACTGTCGAAGACGAGGACATGGTCGACCTGGCTCTCCTTGGTCTTTTGAAGGCTTGGCACTCATATCAAGATAGTGTCAATGGTCGGGAGAAGCTGCCGGGATGGGAGCGCCTTTGGGCGGATCTCATGCAGGAGGAGATAAGGAGGACAACTCGAGATGGATCTTCATCAAAGGGAGCTGATGAAGAAAACTGCGCTTTGGTGTCCAAAGCTAAGAAAGGGAAGGGTAAGAAAACCTCTCATTCTGGAGCTAAGGGCAAGAAGCAGGATATGGCGAAAGTGAAATGTTTTCATTACCATGATCACGGACATTATGCTACCAATTGTCCAAAGAAGAATAAGAACAAGCAAGCGGGAAGATCTGCAGATGGAGAAGCTTTGGCTTCACAGTTCGAGCTTGACTTTTCACTGATTGCATGCTTGGTTTCAAGTGTGATGGGATCGGTGTGGTTCTTGGACAACGGTGCGTCATTTCATATGACGGGAGATCGGGATTTGTTCTCAGATCTGGAGGACAAAGATTTGGGTGTGCACATTGAGATGGGCGATGATGGTAGATACAGTGCGACTGGTATCGGTACCATATCCTTTCAGAGGGAGTCTGGTAAACCCTTTGTATTGAGGGATGTCATGCATGTACATGGATTGAAGAAGAACCTGATTTCTGTGGCGATGTTGGAGGATAAGGGGTATGATGTGGTCTTCAGCGAAGGAAAAGCCTTCCTGCGCAGTAAGACTACTGGAGAGACCCCGAAGATAGGGGTTCGAACCAAGAACCTTTATCAGTTGCAGGTAGATGGCTGCGCAGCTATGGCATGCAAGGCGGGAGAAGTGGTGAGCCGGGATGATGAGGACGAACTGTGGCACAGGAGATTGGGCCACCTTCACCATGGAGCTTTGAAGATTCTGCAGCAGATTTCTACTGGGCTTCCTAAGGGCACTCTTGCGCAGTCAGATCAGTGCAAAGGGTGTACTTTAGGGAAGTATGTGAAAGCCACCTTTCACGAGAAGGATAGTCGCGCCACGACGATCCTTGAGAGAGTTCACACAGACGTGTGTGGTCCTTTCTCAGTTGCTTCGACAGCAAAGCACGGGTATTATGTGATCTTTGTTGATGATTTCTCTCGAAAGTGCTGGATCTTCTTCATGCAGAAGAAGAGCGATACATTCGCGAAGTTCTGTGAGTTTAAAGCACTGGTCGAGAAGGAGTCGGGGAAGAAGGTGATTGCTCTAAGGGGTGATAACGGTGGTGAATTCATCTCGGCTGAATTCAAGGAGTTCTGCAGCGCAGAAGGGATTCGGAGAGAGCTCATCGCACCCCATAACCCACAGCAGAAAGGGGTGGCTGAGCGGAAGAACAGAACGATCGTGGGTGCTGCACGGGCGATGTTGCATGATCGGGGCCTACCCCTTCACTTGTGGGCTGAGGCATGCAATACAGCAGTGTATGTGCAGAACCGTTGTCCTCACAAGGTTCTTGGCATGAGTACACCAGAGGAGGCTTATTCTGGCAAGAGGCCTGATATTTCCCATTTGCGGATTTTCGGGTCTCCTGTCTACATGCATGTGACGAAGGATGCAAGAAGGAAGCTGGATCCAACTGCTGAAGTTGGAATATTTGTGGGGTACACTGATACACCTCACAACTATCGGGTGTATGTGCCAGACAGTCGCAAGACTGTTGTGCGACGGGATATAAAATTTCGGGAGGAGAAAGCCATGCAGTGTTCGCTTGAGAGGGAGCTACACTTGCATGCAGATGAGGAGCTGTTAGTTCCTAAGGAGGAGCTTCCGGATGTGGATCAGCCACAAGAGGAGGTTCAGGAGGTGGAAGAAACCACCCAGGCAGCGCCAACCATCAGAGGGCGCATGCGCACTACAGAAGCTGAGCGACTGGCTCGGGATGCAGAGAAGGTTGTAGGACCACCTACAGCACAGCGCAGATAGAGACAGTCACCGGATCGGTACACTGGATACATGGCTCTTCTGAGTCAATGTGTTGTGACGGAGCCATCCTCTTTTGAGGAAGCTGTGGAGGAACCCGCATGGGTTAATGCCATGATCGAAGAATATGATTCGATCGTCAGGAACAGTGCATGGGAGATTGTCCCAAGACCGGTGGGGAAATCAGTGGTGGGTTCGCGATGGATCTACAAGGTGAAGCAGGTGGCTGACAGGAGTGTGGAGAAGTACAAGGCGATATTTGTCGCCCGTGGCTTTTCACAGATCGAGGGGATTTACTATGAGGAGACCTTTGCACCTGTCGCAAGGTACTCTTCCATACGGACTATCCTTTCTCTCTCAGCGCAGATGGGGTGGCACATTCATCAGATGGATGTGAAGACTGCATTCCTCAATGGAGTTATTGAGGAGGAAGTGTACATAGAGCAGCCTGAAGGTTTCGAGATCTTCAGCAGTGAGTCGCATGTGTGCCGACTCAAGAGAGCACTGTACGGGCTGAAGCAAGCACCTCGTGCTTGGTACACTCGGATAGACAGCTACTTCACTGGGCTTGGATTCTCCAAGAGTGAGGCGAATCCAAACCTGTACGAGATTGTGGTGGAGGGGAAGCTGTTGATCATCGTACTATATGTAGATGATCTAATTTTGACTGGCGATGAGCAGTTGATACTTTCATGCAAGGAGGATCTTGCACGAGAGTTTGAGATGAAGGACTTGGGCATCCTTCATTATTTCCTTGGATTGGAGATTTGGCAGCGCAGCGGAGGACTGTTTGTTTCTCAGGGAAAGTATGCCCGGGAGATTCTGGAGAGGTTCAACATGCAAGGCTGCAAGCCTGTTGACACTCCTCTTCCTGGTGGTTGGAGGAAGGAGGATGCTACTTCAGTGGAGGTAGTGGATGCCACTGTCTATCGACAGTTGGTGGGGTCGCTTATGTATCTGGTTAATACACGACCCGATATATGCTATGCTGTTAACCAGCTTTCGCAAGCTATGGTTAAGCCTACCAAGCTCTTTTGGAAGGCAGGCAAGCATGTATTGCGTTATATTAGAGGCACATCGGGATATGGTCTATGGTACAGATAGGAGGATGGAGCGAAGCTTTCTGGCTTCACTGATGCAGATTGGGCAGGGAGCCCAACGGACCAGAAGAGCACATTCGGAAGAGTTTTCAGCATTGGGTCGACAGCAGTTTCCTGGTACGGCAGGAAGCAGAGATCCGTGGCACTCAGTTCAGCAGAGGCCGAGTACATGGCAGCTAGCTTGGCTGCATGCGAGGCTATTTGGATGAGGAAGATCCTCGCAGGATTGTTCAGGTTGCATTTGGAGCCTACGGTGATCTACTGTGATAACCAGAGTTGCATTAAACTCTCGGCTAATCCAGTATTTCATGATAGGTCCAAACACATCGACATCAGGTACCATCATATCAGAGATTGTGTTCAGCGGAGAATCATGATGCTTTCATATGTTCCCACGGAGGATCGGGATGCCGACATCCTGACGAAGGCGCTCACCAAGAGCAAGTTCGAATTCCACAGAGGCAGGATAGGGGTTGCAGATAATCCATATCTTGCTGAGAGGGAGTGTTGAAAATGCAGCAAGATGATGGAGCTTGGTGAAATGAAGTCGCCTTCACCAAGTGGGCTCGTAGGCAAATTCTGGCGCAAAATCTATTTTTAGACTATGTCTATTTTTAGACATATGGAGCATGGTTCGGGGATTCCAGTTTGAGATTCTTGGAGCATTGGTAATGTTGGTAAAAATAGATGGGACTCTATTTTTAGGTCAAAGAGGTCGAAGTCTATTTTTAGACTTCCTCTCCTTAAAACAGGGAAGTCAAATATTATTTACCCTTAATAATATTTAGACTATAAACAACAGTTTATTCTCTTGGAGCACTTCAGTTCGAGCTACAGAAGTGGCTCATGCATCTGACAGAGGAATTATGCTATTCCCAAGGGTTTGATGGCATCATGCATGGTTGACTTCAGTTAGGACTTCAGTGGCAGAAGTTTGGTGGAGTTAATGAGACAGATAGTGGAGTTGTGTTATGTTTATTTTAGTTGAACTAGTTGAGATTAGTTTAACTAGCTAATCAATTAGTTATGAGTGGAGTGAATTAAATATTATTTAATTCATTAATTAGTAACTCATTATTCAACTCAAGAACACATCAGTTCACTACAGTGCATGATCAGTTCAGTGGAGACCAGTGAAAGAGATAGATGAAAGGGTGGAGTTAGCTATCAGTGGCGACATCAGTTGTGCATGAGTTTTGCACCACACTTGGAGGAATTTCCCATGATGATTGCGCTGTCAAGCCAAGGAGATTTGAACCTTGGATCTCTATATAGACAGGCCTGGATTGCGCAATAGAGGCAAAGGCAATTGGCGGTGAGTTTTGAACCAGTAACCTGTTCAAAACTGAGCTAGATTGTGTGTAACTTTATGAGAAAGTACTGAGTACTTGTGAGGAGTATTGTACTGAGTTTGTTATATGATTTCTCCATTATAATATACACAATAGCTGCGGGGTTTTCAACTATAAGCTTTCCCCATACATACTGTGTTAATGTGTATGATGATTTGATGTGTTATCGCTTGATTTTATTTCCGCATGTTTGATGATCTGAGTGGAAGAGATTATGTGTTGCATATAAATTCGAATTGTATGTGATCAAGATAGTCTCGGTGAATAATTAATCATTATTCAGCAAATTTCTACACTATAGATATTTGAAGAAGTAGATTAGTGCCTTTTCCTCTTGCCATGGAGTCATATACAGTCATCCATCACAAAAATTTGTCTTTGTTCATTCTCACCTTGAAAGTTGCAAAATTTCATGCCCTAATTGAAATGACACTAAATTTGAAAGATATAATAAAAATGCAAGCTAGAAGTGCCCTATTAATACAAAGGGAAAACCTTCCTACCTACCCTAACTGAGATAAATTTTGATTGAATAGGAAACATGACATTTCCTATGGAGTTGATCCAACAACTTGTTAAATGTATGGGACTAAATCATGCATTTGATTTCTAGGGAAACATGCGCATGAAGAGAAAAAGTGCAGAATTAATGGAAAATCCATACATGCCACTTATAAAAAATACACCGAAAGGTCAAAAAATACTTAAGGCCTTAACTTAATTTGAATCCAAAAATGACAAAACAGGATTAGTGAAAACACGAGAGTGGTGTGGGTGAACAACATAAATAAAAAGTGAGGATACATTTCCCCAAGATGCCTTTGTCACCGTTGTATGAAAACATGTTTTCCTTTCCCTTTATACATGCAAGTGAATGCATTATAGGTATGGTGTTTTCCCAAAATAGGAGAAGCCTACTTAAATATATCATTCGTGGAGTGAATGTTTGGGTGCCTTAATGTGCAATGACATGTTTCCAGGACTGAATTCAATGCAAGGCATATTTGAAACTCTAACTCTGTCTTCTGGTGTCTTATTAGAAATTATTTGAGTTTTCATTTTGTGTTTTCAAGTTAGATATTGTTTTCAAGTTTTTACATTTATAATTTTATTGCAATGTGGCAGACTGATCAGAGCAGTGCAGGAACAACCCTGAGACGGGATGATCGCGGAAAGAGGCCAGTGGAAGAACATGTAAAGTGCCAGCATTGCTCTATCTTCAGGTATTTTAGTTATTTACATAATTGAAATAATATTAATTTTTTTCAAATATGCAGACACCTAGCCATGGTACGCCTGATGATTCCCTCTTTGAGGAAGATCTTTCTTCATCCCTATCTCCAGTGTTCTTGTTGCAAAAAAAGGCACGAGATGCAAGGTTGGAATTTAATACTTTGATAGATGCGCCTCAAACACCTGAAACAGAAGAGAGGATAAAACATCTTATGAGCCAGCTACAAAGATATCAGGTAATAATAAAAAGTCAAAAGGATATTTTTTTTGTTCTGCATGAGATGAATTGTGATAGTTTGATTTTTAATTTTTACATTGACTAAACTAACAAAAAGTTCTTTTGTATGTAGGGTTTTCTAGCATTTGCTAAACCCGATGTTGGTGGTAGTGGGACACAAGGGAAAGAGATTGCCCAACAACCCTCTCGTACACCTTCTACTCCCTTAGGTGCCAGCCAAGAAACACACCTTGCCCAAGCACACACCTAGCCAACCGCTGAAGGTGTTGGCAATGATGAGGCTGATATGGCCAACTACATTATTGCGTTTCCTAGAGCTACACGTGTCAACTCCACAGGGACCATTAATGGCATGTTGTTTGTGAATGATGAGGGTGTCCCTATAAAGCATGTACAACTCCCAGGTAAATTTTAATATTTTAACTATTTCATGTACTTTATCTAAAACATATTTATCATGATTTTTATTTTTAAATTAATGATAATATTTTTATTTTTTTTTTTTTCTATGTAGGAAACAATGAGTTCTACAGGTTTTTAGAGAGCCATGCGTTGGTAATTTTTGGCCCAACCATACGCACAGGGTGGAATTCCCAGAAGTCCAACCTGAAAAAAGAACTTCTAGATTATCTAGAAGTCCTTTTTGGGGTCGGCACATTTGACAGAACAGCGGTGGCTCGGGTAGCCGACAAATATTTGAAATATACCAGGGACACCTATAGGACGCAATTGAAATTTAACCCTAGATATGAGCATCCTCTCACAGTTCTAGAGAGTGAGTGGAGAGCACTCATCCATGACGGAAAAGAGAAAAGGGCAAAGAAAGAAGGAAAAATACCAACTGGACCCGCAAGGTAAATTACAACTTTAATTCAATAGCTTTAATTTTCTCTATGTCTAAAATAAAAGTGTGCTACGTCATATCTGGCTTCAATCTTTTGATGCTAGGTTTCCTGACACCTCAAAGGCAACCAAAGCTAGGATTGAAAAAAAGGGCCATCACAAGCTAGGCCAGGGCGGCTACTTGAAATTAGTTGCAAGAATTGTAATTAAGTAGCTAAACATCTTATAATTAATTGTATCGCCTTCCAACGTTTTTGTAATCCTATAAAATATGATTAAAAATACACAATAATATGTAATGTAGGGTGATGACTTAGGAACAGAAACTACAGAGGAAGATAAAAATATCACTTTCCGTTTCGGCTATCAAGCTGTAGTTGAACGTCGCAGAAGCTTGGGGCAGGTCCCAAGATCCAGAATGCCTGATAAGGTAAAACATTAACCTTTCAATATTTTTGTTTTCGTCCATAAATTTAATGTCTAAAAACTTTGTTTAAATCAGGGGAGCAACACTACCGACGAGGCAAATAACCCAGGTTTAGAGCCAGATGTAGATGATCCTCACGTGCAACCTGATCATTGTAGTGGGGACCAGGCCGACAATGCTACTATCAGTGAGGGTCGTGACGGTAATTAATTTCCAGTTATAATTTTTTCTAATTATACCTTGATGGTTGTCCTTATAACGGTTTTTGTTTAAATGACAGAGAATGTTTCTCTTGAGGATCTTACCACTAGAGAGGAAGACAGGGAAACAATCCCAACGGTGACAACTGGTGCACTAGGTAAATAATCTCATTGCAATTTTCTGTATTAATATTACCAAACTAGTTCAATGATATTTAAAAAATGACAATTAAAATTTAATATTATCTGTTTTTGTAGGCGATGCCCCGTCACTGGATGAGACCAGACATCGTGACAACGCAACTAGGTCAGCGGCGACAACTGGTGCACTAGGTAAGTAATCTCATTGCAATTTTTTTTATTAATATTACCGAACTAGTTCAATGATATTTAAAACCTGACAATTAAAATTTAATATTATCTATTTTTGTAGGCGATGCCCCGTCAGTGGATGAGACCAAGCATCGTGACAATGCAACTAGGTTAGCGGCGACAACTGGTGCATCAGGTAAATAATCTCATTGCAATTTTTTTTATTAATATTACCGAACTAGTTCAATGATATTTAAAAACTGTCAATTAAAATTTAATATTATCTGTTTTTGTAGGCGATGCCCCGTCACTGGATGAGCCCAGACATCGTGAATACGCAACTAGGTCAGCAGTGCGGGTCGAAAGGCACGAAACAAGAGCAGAGCACGATGATATTGATGATGTAATTAGGAGCTTTAAAAATAGGAAGAAGAAAAAGAAAATTTGACAATGTAAAATATTGTATTATTATAAGACAAGCGTTACCATACTTGGAACGTTTTTTGCGTTATATAAAAAACTCATTTATCATACTATTTTTATGTCAAGCATTAATTGCAATGTTTCCTTGTGTACTTTTTGTTGAATTGTTTTTTATTAGTTATTGAATATTTTTTTTATGCTCATGAAAGTAAAAAATGAAATATAGATTGGGTATTGGGGAATTGAGAGTGATGTGAGGGGGGGTAGGGGCCATAAGAGCTTCCACCTTCACGTGGTTGGCCCTGTTTAGTAGAGAATAATTTATTGGAGCGATTTAATCTTGGAGCAAACCTCCCTCGATCCAACGTACCAACAAAAAAGTCACTGTTGACTTAGTTGCTACTCTTTCAGATCATGGGAAGCTTGTTCCAAGTTCATGCGACTCCAATAAATTTTTCTTGAAACGAAGAGGAGCTTATTCAGGTATGCTTTGAAATTTTCAACATATATTCTAACATTATCATAAGAATGCATCTTAGAGTAAAAAATACTACATCAATTACTTGTATTTATTGTATAGATAATGATGGATTTTGATTGACTTGGCAGTGCAGGTACAAATCCTCTTGCATCATGAGCAATACAACTTGTCAACCAGGGTCATGTCTAGGATATTTTTGCTTGTGCGCTTGACCAGGTTCGTAATGTCACATTTTGTAAGTTCATAATTCAATATTAAGCTTGTTCATGATTATTATCTAGGTTTTTTGTATGTGTTTTTTCATCTATTTGATTGTAAGCAACTCTGCATGTTTCCTATTGTTCACTATGATTTCTCCCATTACCACTCCCAGGATGAATCCAACTTTATTGTTACATAGGTTACTTTATTGTTACTATGATTTCTCCATTTACGATTTCATAGGTTACATCATGTAAAGTTGTCAATCTCAGGTTGGTGATGAGCTTTAGTTCTCCAGATTTGGGGCTTTTCTGATATTTTCTCCCTCATGTCATTCATGCATCACCTCGTTTTTTGAGCATGCCAATTGTCTACCACTTGTACCAATTGGAACATGTCAATCCCTGAGTGGTGCCACATTTCACCTATTTTCAGTGAGAGTTTAGGGTTTCTCTAACATAGCTTCAGAAATCCGATTCAGTGCCTGCTTGAATATTGTCACATAATAATCATGGTTTGGATTGATGAGCATGTTCTGAATGGTTCGTTGATTCATAAGAACCACCCATATAGTCATCTTGAGATATTTCAGAAGTTTTCTCGGGTTTCCTTTTTCACCGTTTCTAGTGGGTGGGATGGTGTGGGGTGATCCATCAATACTGGTGCTCTTGTAGTAGGGAATTTGTTTTGGGGATATAAAGGAGCATTTGATGTAGATATCCCATTGGATGCATTCATAGATGGGCATGAGAGGTCAAGAATTTAAATTAAAAATATGCAACCTCTAGCATGGCAACCTGAAGGCCACGAGAGACACTGGTTAAAGATTGTTTTGTGCTGGCCTTAATATAGTCGTGATTTATTTATATTATCTTAATGCAAATATATAGTCCGGTCTCATTAAAATGAGGATTTTGGTTGTATTTCTCTTTGGTTGTTTCTCTCTTAATGCTCCAGAAGTTGCCAAAAGTTGCGATAGTTGTTTAGTTTGCCTGTTACAACTTAAAAGTGGTTTTTAGCAATGGGAGTCATGTTTTTTAAGGTTCATACTAATATGAAGATCTTGTAATTCTATATTCGGCATAAGAGAAGATGGCCTCTGCTTTGGGCAGTATGACAACAATTGCCACATCTACCTCATTGGGTAACAATGGAAAGGGGAAGAAGTTGGGTGCAATGTTTGATAATTATGGAAGACAATTGTCTTCTCTTTCAGTTTTTTCACCCATTTCCTTTAATCGCTCAAGCAGAAGAGGGACTCTAAGATTACGTGACAGAGAGAAGGTAGTTAATACAAGAGCTATAGAAAAGGAGTTGTACTTCAACAAGGATGGCTTAGTGACAAAAAAATTGCAGGTCAGAGAAAAAATTATGTTTAAAGGAAGGTCACCTGCACATGAAACTTCACTGCGGTGGATCTTTCCTTGTCCACTTATATTCGATTTTAATGTGTTATTTTAATTTTTCATGGAGAGTTGTTTTGGCATATGGTCTGGCATTCAATTGCACACTTACTGAAAGCATTTTCAATTTGTCTTGCAGGCGGTGTGAACAAACTTGCTGATCTTGTTGGAGTCACCCTTGGGGCGAAGGGAAAAATGTTGTCTTGGAGAGCAAGCATGGTTCTCCAAAAATAGTTAATGATGGTGTGACAGTAGCTAAGGAGGTAATTTGTAGATGTGTGCTCTGGTTTTCTTTTTAACGTTGTATTAGTTCCCCTCTTAAATGTCTTAGATTTGGTAGGCATAATTTGAAAACTCAAAGGTGAAAGGAAACATATTTGTTACCCAGTGGTCTACTTGGCCTATGGACTAGCCACATTAGATTAATGCATAAAGATTTTCACAACAATAAAAGGAAAGGGTTATGGCTGAGTCAAATTTTATTGTTATTGACAGTGTGATGAAATGTATCTCAATGCT
This sequence comes from Pinus albicaulis, assembly GCA_034641835.2. NCBI lineage: Eukaryota > Viridiplantae > Streptophyta > Pinopsida > Pinales > Pinaceae > Pinus > Pinus albicaulis. The sequence continues at coordinate 901,969,848 of CM076570.1, forward strand.
ATGGTTTTGGACTTTTTATTGGTTGAATTAGAGGACCCAGTTGAAAATATTGGGGCCAAGTTGGTAAGGCAAGCTGCGGCAAAGACAAATGATTTAGCTGGGGATGGAACCACAACATCTGTTGTTCTTGCACATGTTGGAATATTGAAAAATTCCAGAAAAATGAATGGAGAATAAATCTCCCTTCCTCTAACACAGAGAAAATAAAAATTTCTTTGACAGGAGACAAAGTTTCAATACTTTGAAAACAAACTTCTATCCCCTTCAATAACTCAAAAAAAACTATTACACTTCTTCCTCACTGAGAGGGATTACAAAATTATGATTGCTACAAAACACAGTGCATAAAACCAACTCACTGTCTGTTCAAAACAAACATACTCTGTCTCTAAAACACTCGCTGTGTTTTTGACTTTCGCACGGCTGTGCATACACACTTAAAAAGTTACACTCAGTCTTTCACTTTTTACACACTGCTGTGTAATAAAAATTTACGTACTGTCTATAAAAAAAACTACCAAGCTTTTTTGTCCTTTTAATTTTTATATGTCGTAACATATAAAACATATTATAATAAACCCTCTTCTAAAAAAAAATAAAATTAAAACTAAATTCTATGGCCCACCTTTCATTTCGCACATGATATATATATAACATATGTTTAAAACATATGTATATATTAAACTATCAAAACATTAAAGAACCATTTCCGTCGGACTTCAAAAGTCTGAATAGATTGAATTTCAAACCAAATTCGCGTTCCAAAATGGGATGCTGACGTCTGCCTAATTTTAACTCGAATTCTCAATCCAATGTGCCCTATAAAAATTTCGGGTCCGGTTTTTAGGTTTTCAGATTCCCTTCAATTTCATGCGATCCAATATTAATGCCCCACGTGTCCTCCTTTTGAATTTACAAAACTGTTGGGTAAATTTCTGTTTGTTTAATTTTTGGTTGGTGAATTGTGTTAATGCTGGTTGTTGTGTTTAAATACAATCCTGTACAGAAATATGGCTGCGTCCGTCTACAAAAAAAACTTGCAGGAATTTTAAATGTTGAATTAAATTTCTGGATGGCATGCAAGCAACCTCCAAAAAAAAATGTTGCTGCTGCATCCGTCCTTCTGCTGCAGCAGTTGAAGTTAAAATTCAATAGCACAGGGTTTAATAAGTGAGGGTGTAAAGGTAACTTTTTGTCGATAGTACTGGATTAAGATCATCTATTCATTTTTTGTAGGGTCTTATGGTGTTTGGTTTTTTAGTTTTGGGTTGGGCTTATTGAGTCTAAGATAGTTTTTGAGTGAAAAAATTGCTATCGGGTATTAAAAAATTTTGGTTCTTTTGTCAAAATTTATGAGCTTGTTAGGAAATACAAAACTAACAATGGTTGTATCTTAAATTTGTGGAAAATAATTTGAAATGAAACCTTTTTGTTTAGGTTGTTGCAGCAGGTGCAAACCCCGTTCAAATTACTAGGGGCATTGACAAGATAATAAAGGCCCTTGTTTTGGAACTCAAAATTTTGTCAAAGGAGGTAAATGCTTGCCTTTTGAGTAGGCTGGTTTTCCTTTTTGCTGATGGTTTGGTGTATCTAATTGAATTAGTTGCCTAAGGTATTTTTGGTTGCAAACTCCTTTTCATTTTTCATACGGTATTGGCCTTGTGGAATACATTTGATTGTGTGGTCTTGTTAGATCTACAACATTTGTAGTTGTTTAGTCTTATGGCCGAGGTGCACTTTTATTATGGAAATAGTTGATGCAATATTGTCATTTTATCCTTACTGCAGGGTAGCATGTTGAGAAGTTTCTTGTGAAACATTTGGTATTCAAAATGACACTTGATCCTATACAGCATCATGCACTTGACTTCAAAATTCATATTCAAAGTGTGCTAGACAATTCTTGCAAAATTTCAAATATTTAGGTTGTTTTAAACCATTATCTTTTTCATGTATTGGATGCTGAAAATGTGAAAAAGACTTTGGTATGAAACCAACTGGTGAATAATTTCCAGCACAACAACCACTTCCAAGACATGATTTATAAGTAGAACAAATGTTCTTATGAAGCATAGAAAGATATCCTTGATGCATTGTCAATGTTTGGCTAGGGTTATTTTTGGAGAAAATAACTCCTTATTCCTAGAATAGTGATCTTCAATACAAGTAAATGCTAGAGAAGAGAGATCATCGTGTGACGCAACAAAACTGAAATTGGACCCCTAAGGAGAGCTGGTGTGTCTACAATCGCTCTGTCAGCATTTTCCCTTGGTTTACCCCGTTCTTTTCCTCCAGCCTGAGTCTTAATTGAATTCTTCTTTCTTCGGGTTTATTTATCAAATTTGTAGAATTTGATAAATAAATACTATCCACAATGGTTGGAGTTTAATTTATATTCCCGACTTTATATTATCTCCAAGCCTTATAACCAATGTTTAACTTTCAACACTTTTTATTTACACTCCACGTTTCTTTTTAAATAAATAACTTGTAATGAACTTTTGGCTCTATATTTCACCACCCATCCTTACAACAATCACACTCCAGACTTATGCTAATTATCCACCAATCGTTTAATTAAACAATTTCATTATACTCCGGTCCCACCTATATATATCAATAACCAATCAAACACTCGTATCGTACCTGGCTATCCTCTGCACACCTTAGTTAACCTCCGGGCAAGTGCAACGTGCGACCACCGTCCGATGGCCCTTCTCCAAATCAACGACTCTTGGAAATTTCACTCGGCTTCCAACGTCGGGCTTTAACGTGCGATGGTGCGGGTTAAATGGTGGTTTTCCGGGGGTCACTTCGCCATGTGTCACATTCCCTATGGAATCGCTCGCAAATAGGAAATACCGCCTACTCCGCAAAAGCGGTGTGATATGGGCAACCCGCTTTTGTGATTCTGCTTGTGGTTTTGGTACAGGGCTTGACCACTGGTGCAAGTCTGGTTCCACTATCCTTTTGTTTGTTAACTCATGTCCAATCCTTGGGTCAGGTTCCGAAAGCACAACAATTTTGTCTCTTTATTAAGCGGGATTTTTATATTTGAACAGTTTTCATGACCCTGGTTCTCTACACAGACCTCGCCTTCGGGTGGGGTGAGTTCACAGGGTTATCCAACAATTTACGGGAATTCAAAGACAGAAGAATGGAATTATCAGTACCTAATCACCTCACACTTAAACAATTCTTCACAATTAGCAGTTCGAGATAATTCAATGGCAACTAAGCTTGGAAATCATTTAACTGGAAACAATTGTTCACACACAGAGGTTTATTGTAGAAATCCCCTCTCTACTCTCCTCTTCCCTCTCTACTTTTATTCATCCGAGGAATTACAATTTATATACATAACATATGGCTCTTTGGTTCCTCTGAGAGGACCGTTCTAGAAATCAAAAGGTCTAATTATAATAATTCAACTAACTGAAACTGTTCGACTCCTACAACTCTAACTAGTCTAAGTAATATAGTCAGGTGAGGTATTGACACCTAGCTGTTACAACTCAAATGTTTTCGAACCCTCCTAGCCACAACATGTGGACAAAACCTCCTACATTGCTGGCTAGTGCCTAATGCCCCTGCATCATCGTGTGACATAAACCTATTAGCAAAAGTGAACAGGGAATGATTATTAATTATGGCATACTAAGTTGTCAGTGATTTTGACTATTTGTCTTTAACATGTAAAAATGTTAAATTCCAAACTTACATCATCATGGTTTGGCATCATGAGCTTGACTAATTGTCCACCATCCTCATAATTTCATTTTTGTATTCATATCTATAAACAACGTTTCAAATAATAATAAAAAAGTTCTATAAGAAAAATCCAGACCTCCATGCTGCTGCTACTTGTGAGACAAAGCCAAAATTGCATTACACAATCTGACACATAAGAATCTCCTATATCCCAGTGATATGTATCCAAACTCTTATAATAGTGTCTTCAAGACTTATGTTGACATTTCCAATGAGATATTTAAGCAATGAAAGATGGAGCCTTATTCATTGTTGTATATGTAACAATATTTTATTACTATAAAGATTGATGGTTTTGTCTTTCTGAAAATGAAATGTAAAAATAATTTATTGTGGTCAATTGAAAAGTTTTTTTTTTTAAGATTTTCATTATGGAAGGGCGACATAGATATATGCCCTTCTAATTGAAATTTGGACTTTCCCTTCAAATTTGATCACTGTGTGGGACCTTAACAAACAATAAAACTATTCCGCCGCGCGTTATATAAAACATATAACAAAACCTTTGTCAAAACTTCAAACGAAGCCTTTAGCCGTGGGTATTTCATCACGAATTGATCATTTTACCATGTACCTTCTTCTAGAGGAATATTCTTTCACTTGATTAGGTACTTCAGAATGGTTATATGTCAAAGAGATACATAATGTTTATCTATAACTTTTTGTGGTTCAAGAATCAACTTTCATTCTTCCTCTAATTTTGGAAGTTCTATTTACATTGGCATATTTTTTCCCAAAACCTTTTTTAGGCAAGATACATGAAAAACCTTATGAATGCAAGAAGAAGGAAAATATAAATTCTATACCACTTGTGAAATCCTATGAATAATTATTTAGGGCCATAACAGTTATGATTTTTGAGCTAATTCTTTATTCTTCTTTTTCTTGAATGAAGATTGCTTATAATTCTATAATCTAAAAAATAACCAATTATCCTCCTCAAATTATCTTTCACTTCAATGTTGTTCCCCTTGTTGTTTTATCATGTTTCATGTCATTTGAAGGTTTTCCATAATAATTTTCAAAGTTTCTTTAGTATTTTCCATATGTGACTCTGTTTCCTATACTTTGGACTTATCTTGCAAAAAGTATGAGATACTAGGAGTTGGATATCCATAAAGGGCCTTAAATGGGAAATTTTAGTAGATGTGTGATAGGTAGTATGATAGTATCATATTACCATTCTTCCTTGAGGAACCCACTTCATCCATTAAGATTGCTTTTCTAAAGAGTAACATTGTAGATAACCTTAAAAACATTTGTTAACCAAATATTTTATTTGAATTCCTTGCTTTTAAAAGCCAATGATATCCCTTATTGTGTTAATGTTATGTAAATTCCTTGTCCTAGTGCCTCACACTCTACTATGAATGTTTTACCAAAAGTAGGTGCAACCGATGTTGGTGTAGAAGACATGGCATCCATTGAAAAAGAGAATGCCAAAGTAGCCTCATCATTCCATATAAATGATATTTTCTTCAAGAGATATGTGAGTGGACTTGAAATGCATGCATAATTCTTAACAAATGATCAATAATATCGTGTAAGTCTAAAAAATCTTCTAAGAACCTTGATTTTCTTAGGAATAGGTCATTTTGTAATAGCTTGCATCTTTTGAGGCTCCAACTTCACTCCTTCCTTTAAAACAATATGAACCAAATACTTGAATTTTTATTTCCCAAAAGCACATTTGGATATTTTTACATAAAAATGATTGTTCTCAATAATTTATATAACTTTTCCACATGTTTAGTGTGGTATTCCCATGATTTATTATAAATATGTGTATTATCAAAGAAAACCAACACAAATTTTATAAGATGGGATCAAACAAAATTGTTCTTAAGTCGAGCCCACCGGACTTCAAATAGCGATAAACCATAATTCAAACCAAATTCGCGTTCCAAAATAGCCTGCTGACGTCGGCCAATTTTGTGACGCGAAAACCAAATGAATTCCGCCCTAATATTTTTCGGGTCCGAAGTTGGGCTGGCATACGGAGGGAGAGTTGTGACACGAATTTCTTATCAAATTCGCCCTAATATTTTTCGGGTCCGGATTTCCACTGCGCGAGCGGCCCAAACAAAGATCTGCTCCAATCAATTTCTGCCACGTGTCCTCAATAAAAACTTGCCCTGCTCCCGGCTGCGGGTGCATTCGATGGCGTTTAAGGCAATGGGACATGGATATGGCGATTTAATATCAATCACATTAACATTTAACGCTGTTCAATTAAGTTTTCACATCAAATCCGCATTAATTAATTTTTAACACTGTTCAAGATCGGACCTCCACTCCTCTGAGCGATTCTGCATGCTCCAATATGATCCGGCCTTCAACTCTTATTATTAATGATAAGATATTAATTATGACGGGCGTCCTTTGATTGCATTGCAGTTGGGTCGACAAAATGGCGTTTAGCTATGGTTTTTTAGACGAGCCGGTTGCTGGATTACACTGCCTGCTAACTGTGACGATAAGGAGAAGTGGCCAGCTGAACTGCTGCCTAGACCTTGCTGCATATCTGCATTTCTCTCGGTTCTGTCTCTATCTGTCTTCCTTTGTTTCTTGGAATTCTGCTTCTCCGTCTCCTCTTGTGCCCACTGCGCCTGAGACTGCACCCATGCCTCGCGTGCATCATAGGATGCGTTGCCGCAGGGGGAGCACTAGAGGTCAACCCCTGCGCGCTCCCTCCAGCTCCTCAACAGAGTTGACTTCCAGCCAGTCCAGTGATTATTACGAAGGTCGATATCCAAATACTAGGAGTGGGCGAGGTCGGGTTGTAGGATTTGGCCACCGTATGGATTCCCCTGCTCCTCGCTTCCCCACCGCTAGTTCACCTTCTCCCACGACACGCACTACGCAATTTTCCTTTAATTTCTCTCTCAACCACCCGTAAATCACGGCTTTAATCAATGTGGTCTTCCGCGAGGAGGACCAAACGGAGGAAGAATGCACCCGTCCGGTGGGTCTAAGCTCGGAAAAAGCCGACCAGCATTCAAGCCTTCAGGAGGGGAGCCGTGGCATGCATGTGGAGGTATCACCTAGCGATCCTGGACCTTCCGAAGGATGGTGCCGAATCGTGGAGGAACCACCGGAGGAGTAGTTTGGTTCATTTGTTTTTCTTGCTTAGCAGGCCCACTTAATTGGGCTGCTTTTAGATTATTTTACTGTGCTGGACCTTTGTAATATTTTTGAATTCTGTAAATTAAACGTTCAAGACTGGTTTCCCCGTATGAGGGCATTCTTCTTAATTTTTTGATTTTTTGATGACAAATTTTCCATGATACTGGCCAGGCAATTTTTTTGACTTCGGTGTAATTTTATTCACAATGTTAATAGATTAACTTTACTTAGAATTCTCACATGATTAGCGTTTTTCTTGATCTGTTCAAGGATTTTGGGTACTTTAATTTGTATTTGGAACAATGGACGTCGGTACTCTATCTGTTGCTTTACTATTCTACATACTACTATTTCAATTTCTTATAGATGCCTCGGGCATATTTGGATGCTTTCTCAGATTGTCGATAATCTCCATGTGGACCGTTACTGGGTTTTATATCAAGTCCCTGTATGTGACATGGGTATTTTTCTATCACTGTCTGGGGTGGGACTTCCACTTTTCTGGATGGATATTTGGGTTCCAATCTTCAGATGTGAAAATGTAATGACTTCATGGACTGTTTTACTTCATATAATATATTCAAAACAACGTTTTTTCTCTTGTGAAAAAACAAATGATTAATGTTTATCACTCTGCCTTCAAAACTAGCGATGCTGGTCTATGTTGCTGGTTTATTGATATGGTCTGATGGTCTTTTTATATTTTAGACATATCACACTCCTCACATGATTAGCGTTTTTCTCTGTTCAAGGATTTTGGGTACTTTAATTTGTATTTGGAACAATGGACGTCGGTACTCTATTTGTTGCTTTACTATTCTACATACTGCTATTTCACTTTCTTATAGATGCCTCGGGCATATTTGGATGCTTTCTCAGATTGTCGATAATCTCCATGTGGACCGTTACTGGGTTTTATATCAAGTCCTTGTATGTGACATGGGGCATTTTTCTATCACTGTCTGGGGTGGGACTTCCACTTTTCTGGATGGATATTTGGGTTCCAATCTTCAGATGTGAAAATGTAATGACTTCATGGACTGTTTTACTTCATATAATATATTCAAAACAACGTTTTTCTCTTGTGAAAAAAAAATGATTAATGTTTATCACTCTGCCTTCAAAAATAGCTATGCTGGTCTATGTTGCTGGTTTATTGATATGGTCTGATGGTCTTTTTATATTTTGGACATATCACACTCCTCACATGATTAGCGTTTTTCTCTGTTCAAGGATTTTGGGTACTTTAATTTGTATTTGGAACAATGGGCGTCGGTACTCTATCTGTTGCTTTACTATTCTACATACTGCTATTTCACTTTCTTATAGATGCCTCGGGCATATTTGGATGCTTTCTCAGATTTGTCGATAATCTCCATGTGGACCGTTACTGGGTTTTATATCATGTCCCTTTATGTGACATGGGGTATTTTTCTATCATTGTCTGGGGTGGGACTTCCACTTTTCTGGATGGATATTTGGGTTCCAATCTTTAGATGTGAAAATTTAATGACTTCATGGACTGTTTTACTTCATATAATATATTCAAAACAACGTTTTTCCTCTTTTAAAGTTTCATTTTTTTTTTTAAATTGAACCCGCCGTCGGTATACCGATGCCTTGTAAGCGTCAGAATTGCGACAACTCAGAAACGTCGGAAGAGCGACCGTATAAAAACGTCGGAAGAGCGATGTTCAAAACGTCGGACCACATTTCGTCGGAATTGCGATAGCTTACAAACGTCAGAAGAGCGACGTTCAAAATGTCGGACCACCTTTCGTCGGAATTGCGACAGCTTACAAACATTGGAAGAGCAACGTCAAAAACGCCGGACCACATTGCGTTGGAATTGCGACCATTTACAAATTTTGGAAGAGCGACGTTCAAAACGTCGGACCACATTTCGTCAGAAGTGCGACAGTTTACAAACGTCGAAAGTGCAACGGTTCGTGAGACGTCGGAAGAGAGACGCTTGTTCGGAATCGACGGAAGAAGTGTCGATAGTGCGACACTTTTTAAGTGCATCAGAACTGCGATGGCATGAAAAACCACATTTTGTCCATCCTCGAACTGTCGCTCTTGCGACGACTATGTGTCGGAATAGTGACGAATTGGCCGTCGGAATTTCCCCCAAATTTTCTAGTGTATTAGGGGTCGATTTCCAGAGCCAAGATACTTTGCTCAAGTACATAGAAGGCTTACATAGCTCCCTAATACATAATATTCTCATGTTTAACCCTACAATATTAGATGAGGTTTGTGTTCAGGCCACACATTTAGAAGCAAGAGGGGAAAACATTACTGATGAGAGTAGAAAGAAACCTTTTAAGGGGAAAAACAAAGAGAAGACTTCAAAAGGTAAGGGAAAAAAGAATGCATATTTCAAGAAAGAGGGAGAGAAAATGGTTTGTAAACATTGTTTAAGAGAAGGACATGAAGAGAAAAATTGTTGGAAATTACATCCTAAAAAGAGAACCAAGTATAAAAATAACAAAGGGAAGCAGAAAATTGCAGCTACAACTAAACATGACTTAAGAGAGGATTCAGGTGATGAAACTAAAATTACAACCATGGGATTGAAGAACATTAAGGGTAAAGAAATTGAAACAAAACCCAGTACTAGTACTTCAAACTGCCACATACAAGCTTCAAATGAAGAAGAGAGAATTGAATTGTTTCATGTGAGGGTCATATCCAAACATACCAAGATTGACACACTGTTTGACAGAGGGTCACAAGAACAAAACCCAATACTAGTACTTCAAACTACCACATACAAGCTTCAAATGAAGAAGAGAGAATTGAATTGTTTCATGTGAGGGTCATATCCAAACATACCAAGATTGACACACTGTTTGACAGTGGGTCACAAGAAAACTTAATCTCTGAAGACTTGGTCAATAAACGTAATCTTGAGACCATTCCACATCCAAAACCATATCCACTTGGATGGATTTGTAAGGATGCAAATTTACAGGTTTTAAAGAAGTGCATATTGCGCTTTGCAATAACTGCACATTTTTTTGACACAGTTTATTTAGATGTGGTTTTGCTTGATATTACAAGTGTTGTGTTGGGCAATCCCTAATTGTATGACAGGAAAGTGATCTTCCATCGCCATGAGAACAAATACCATTTATTAAAATATGGAAAGGATTACCTTGTTAGATCACATCACAAGAAGACAAATATTGCAATGGTAAATGTTGGACAAGTAAAGAGGCTGGTGAATTCAAGTAAGAATTTTTTTCTTCTGGTGATTAAGCCTAAAGCTGATGTTAATCATGATTCATTTGAAGATTGTGATCCTAATTTGAAATTAGATTTATATGATGTAGTTTATGCACATCATGAGATGTTTCAAGAGCCAACATGATTGCCTCCTAAAAGGGAGATTCAACATGAGATTCAACTACAAAAAAATTGTTCTCTTCCAAACATCGGCATGTATCGCATGTCGATAATGGAGAATGCTAAAATAAAGAGGAAAATCAAGGTCTTTTTGGACAAGGGACTCATAAGGGCAAGTACTTTTCCATGCGGTTCATCCATAGTCTTGATTCTGAAGAACGATGGGACTTGGTGCATGTGTGTCGACTTCAGAGCTTTGAACAAGTTAACGGTAAAAAATCGATACCCACTCCCAAGGATAGATGATTTGCTAGATCAGCTGAAAGAAGAATTTTTTTTCACTAAGTTAGATTTACGAAGTGGATATCTTCAAGTAATAATTGCAGAAAGTGACATATGGAAGACTGCATTCAAAACCAAACAAGTACTCTTTTAGGGGTTGGTTATGCCGTTTGTTTTATGTAATGCCTTGACGACTTTCATGCGTGTTATGGATAATTTTTTGCATCCATTTCTTGATGAATTTTTGATTGTGTATTTAGATGATATACTCATTTTCAACAAAACAAGAGAAGAACATGTCTTGCATGTGAAAATGGTACTTGATGTTTTGAAGAAACATCAATTATTTCTTAAGATGTCAAAGTGTGAATTTGGAAAGACTTCTCTGGTTTATTTGGGACACATTATAGGAGGAGGCAAGTTGAGAATTGATCCTTCTAAAGTGGAAGCCATTGTGAATTTTCCCACTCCCAAAATAGTAACCGAGGTAAGAATTTTCTTAGACTTATCTCAATATTGGAGAAAGTTTATTGCTAACTTTTCTGCCATAGCAGCTCCTATGCATGCAGTGACAAGTGTGAAGAAAGGCTTCCAATGGGGAGGCAAACATCAGCAAGGTTTTGAATCTTTAAGGGACAAGATCAGTTCAGCTCTGGTCCTTTCATTACCGAATTTGAGATAGACATTCGAGATACAAACCGATGCTAGTGATTATGCCATGGGCGCAGTACTTTTGCAGCATGGTAAGCCTATCGATTTTCATTCTGAAATGTTCAATGGTGCTATAAATAATTATCCTACATATGATAAAGAGTTTTATGTGTTGGTACAAAGCATCAAGAAGTGGAAATACTACATGATGGGTAAAGAGACGATTATACATACCGATCACCAACCATTATAGTACTTGCAGTCGCAAACAAAATTGCAGCAATCAAGAAATTTCGGGTGGATGGGATTTCTTCAACAGTTTCATTTTGCTATAAGGTATAAGAAAGGTATTTTCAATAAATTTGCTGATATGATTTCGAGGCCAATTATAAGTGCTTCTACTTTACTTTAAAATGATTCTATTGTACATGAGAGTTACATAGAACAGTATACATCTAATGTTGATTTTCAAGATGTGTATGCTAGTTTGAATGAAGGGAAACAAGTTGAGGAAAATGATTATCACATGCATAAAAATTTGTTGTTTCATTTGGGCAAGTTGTGTATACCATAAGGAGAGAGAATTAGGTTCATGAGAGAGGCTCATCGTCTCTTATTTCTGGACACTTTGGGGCAAGCCAAATAGTGGAGCATCTACAGAGGTATTTCTATTGGCCTCACATGATAGATAATGTGTCACGTTTTATAAGAGGAGGTTCTATGTGTGCAACAAGCAAGCCCAGCAATAGGAAGCTTGGGTTGTACACGCCACTACCGGTACCATCAAGGCCACGGGAGAGTGTCTCCATGGACTTTGTTGGAGGTCTACCTATGTTAAGAAAAAAACATGATTATATTTATGTAGTTGTGGATAGATTCAGTAAAATGTGTATACTTATGCCATGTAAGGAAACCATTATTGCTAAAAAAGCCGCTGAACTTTATTTTCAACATGCGTGGGTTCATTATGGTTTTCCAACTTCTATTGTTAGTGATAGGGATTCCAGGTTCGTTGGGAATTTTGGTCGAATCTTTGGAAGATGATGGACACAAAGTTGAAAAAGAGTACTTCTTTTTATCCGCAAACTGATGGCCAAACCGAGGTGGTGAACAGAACCGTTGTGCATCTATTGAGAGGATATTGTAGCAAACATCCCAAGTTGTGGGATGAACAACTGCATTACATTCAGCACGCTTACAACTGGGCCAAGAACCCTTCTACAAATACTTCACCTTTTGAATCCTCCTTTGGGTATTTTCCGAAATCGCCATTAGACGTCATCTTTGAGAAGGATGTTGCAATTGATGGGCATAGTGATATTGACAAGGCTCGAAAGTTCATTGAGAAAATTCAAATTATTCATCAAGAAGTTCAAGAACAGCTTGATAAGAATCAAATAAAATACAAGGAGAGGCATGACAAACATAGAGTTGATCACAAGTTTCAAGAAGGAGATGAAGTATGGTTGCACATAAGCAAAGAAAGGATGCAAGGAGAAGGTAAAAATCTCAAGCCCATTCGCTATGGTCCATTCAATATCATTAAACAATTTAGTAATAATGAATTTCAACTTGACTTGCCTTCATATATGCAAATTTATTCCGTTGTAAATGTGGAAAATTTACGTTTGTATGACCCTCCTTTGATTGATGATCAAGGGAATGATATTCAACTACCTTCTATAGAATATTTCTCGCCAGAATTTTTGGACGAGCTCAAGGAGGATTCCATCCTTGATAGGAGGACATACACTTCTAAGTGGGGGAAGTGTCAATTATCTTCGAATTGGGCTCAAGGGCAGCAAATCGAGTAAGGCAAGGTGGATGGAAGTGGAAAAATTGAAAGATTTGTACCCTCATCTTCTAAACAGTTAATTCAGGTATTTTGGGGTCCAAAAGCTTCCCAATGGGGAGGTGTGATCAAGAGATCACGTGTTTTTCTCAAAATTGATATCACTTGAAACTGTATCGAACCTGAGCGACCAAAAATGTCTCAAAATTGCGATTCTGGCATCGTGAATGGTTCAAAAAATCGATGTCATACGAGGAATATATAGCATTCTGTTCATTTTTCCAAACAGCTAAAATTTTTGTGACTGGGATGCCTAGTAAGCATACAGGTACAGTTGGAAGGTGGCATATTCTGGGGAATATTCCCTTTCTTACAACCAATTGGATCGTGCCACGTGGCTGATTCTGAGCCATTGATTTTGGTTGTACGAATTTTCATTTCTGACCGTTGGATGGAGTTTTACAGATTTAAAGTAGTCATTGGATGGGCGACATGTGGCAAGTCCAGAGGCTTCCATGTGTCCCTAGGAGGTTTCATTAAAATTTTGGTGGAGTCGGGGGGGGGGGGGGGGGGGTCGACCCCACTACCTCTAGGTGCGCACAAAGACCTCCAACCGTCTCTGCTATCTATTTTTTCTTACCATGTTAGTCTACCACTTTATTTATGGTGTATATGTTTTCAATTCGGAGGGGGGGACCACGAGCGGTCCCAACCCATTGGCAGCCCCAAGCTTGTGATCACATGGACCAGAGTTAAACCGCAACACTTAAACTTCAAAACCAACGATTTACATCCAAGATTTATCCCAACAGTTTCAATGGAAGAGGTCACATGTAACAATGTGACATTAAACTTCAATGTGAAGGTTTTCTAAACCGTAACCTCTGATGGAAGGTTAGACCTGTCACATGGAAATTGTTTATGGATAAGGTTAATGCGGTGGTTATATAAAACTTAAACCTTGGTGGAAAAAACATAACAAACACATGGCGCGGTTCATTGGCAACTAATGCGACGGGTTTGGAAATGGTTTTCGGAACTGTGACTTTGGGTTCCATGCCATGCGAAGTTTTAAATAGTTAGACCGCAGAATTAAAGGCAGGGGGTCGACATGTGACCACCCCGCCCAAACCATTTGATATCAATGCTAATGGTCTTATCTAGGGGTACTGTGGAGGCACCCTAAATTTATGGTTTTTACTATTTTTAGTGGCAGTTAAGTGCAGTCTCCAATTTTGGTGGAGCTTTTCTAGTTGATATTGGGAAAAATGCATTGGGAGGTCAATTTTTGACCAATTTGGGTGAAATAAGAGTCTACCTAGACTAATTTGAGAAATATTCAGCCACTGATGCAGAGAAAACAACATTGGAGGCTTGTAAACACATTTAATTTTCAATTTTGATCATAATGACAAAGAGGGACATGCCATTGAGAGCTGGACCAGCAGATGTAGCCCAGGAGGGGTGATTGGCTTCATCATGCCTGCTGTGTAAAACTTATGTGTGATGTTTATTGTCTATTATAAACTTATGTATAATGTTATTTAGGCTTATTTTCATGCTTAAAGTTCACAAATTCATCTATGTTTCATGGTTAAAACACTCATTCCTTAAGCAAACAAATGGAGAAAATTTGTGCATGTTTTAAATACTGAAAGGACACTTAGCACAACAAACTAATACATTCCTTTCAGATCATCAAGTTATGAAAGCTAAGCGGAATAGTTTTGAGAAAAGAAAAAATAGTATAGGCTACACGTATTGAAAGCCAGTAAGTCCTATTGCTATTAATTCTAAAATGAAAGAGTCTATTCCTTATAATCCTTTTCTCATTCGATTGCCAAGATGACATATACCTTGACTGGGCAGCTAAAGTTGAAATTATTTCTAGTTAAACCTGAAGGCCAAGAATGAAACATGGCATTGTCTATCTTTATCCTCTTTAAAGTGCGGCCATGGAAGGGGTTTCTAAGCCAACGCCTTTTCAATCCAGGTGAAATATTTTGACTGCATAACCCAATATTTATATCTACGCCATGCCTTTGAATCATGTTATATTAGCCATAGAATATTCAGGGTTTGACCTCCTCCCTCGCCCTTTCTCCCTCCTACCTCAGTCGACTCCATCCGGGTCCTTGACCATTTGAATTTCCTTAGTCACAATCTTTGCAATTAACCAACCCATAAGCCTCCAAGTATTGTTTCCTTTCTAGCCCCTTCCTAAATATCCTTTCCCAAACAGAGTAGTTAGTAATAATTTCTAATTTGGGTTTCAATTCTCTTTATTGCATGTGAGGAATGAGGAATTATTGTCATGGCTGAGCCTGAGTCAGTAATTCGGCTACATTCGCATCCTTCCATGTTTTTCCTTTTTCTAAATTCTAAACCTCCTCTTACAGGTACTCTAGTTGATCTTTCCTTATCGCCGATTGTAAAGACAGATTTGACATAAGTGTCACTATGCCATTATTTGATATGAAGGGATCTTCTTAGTATTTGTTGAGACTCAAATACTTATTATAAATAAATTTCAATCACTTCCTCTACCGCCCCTTCTCTTCCTTGATGCATCCCTTCCTCAACTTATCCATATGATCCATGCACTATAAATTCCAGTGTGAGAATGATTCGAAGGAAATTCTCACATTTCGTTATAATTTGCATCAACTTCAGTCTCAAATGGTTACTAGAAATCAATTTCATTCATTTCCTCTACTACCCTATCTCTTCCTTGAAGTATATCTTCCTCAAATTAGATGATCCATGCACTGTAACCTAGGAGTTTAACTATGCTGCTAGTATCTAAATAAACGTCAGACAGGGAACTAAATCAATACTGCAATAGCTGATACAGAAATCCTATTTTGAGGGTTTTTTTTTTATATCCACCCCATATTTTGGTTTGTTTTAAGACGTTTTTGCTTGTATAACTATTTACAGTTGTATTGCACATATAATTATATATATGGATATTCAAATTTATGATGTCGTCTCTATTTCATATGATTTTTTTGTTACATTTTTCTGTGACGGTGAAATTTATTTCCTCCAGCAGAGATTTAGTCATTTGAAACAAACTACCAAAGGAAACGTATAGAACTAAATGATTAGGCTTTGCAACCAGCCACTTGGAACAATCATATTGTGTCTAGAAGAAGTTGGGTTACATTCCGAAACATGTATTTCTCTACTTCCAAGATGCACTCGTATACAACCTATAAATCTGACATCTAAGGTACTTTAGTAATAATTAGTTTTTTTTTAAGTAATACTCAGTTTGTTTTTGTTATAAGCCAAATGTGTCTAAGAAAATAAAATTTGGACAAATGAGAACATAAATGGTTATGGAACTTGATGCTTAATTTAAGAAAGCAATAAAATGAGTTGGAAAAATGAGCCCCTCATGATTCCTACAGTGAAGCTCAGTCCCTACAGCACAATAACTAGCAGCATAGAGCTTCAAAGATATTCTCTAGGACTTGTAAAGCCCTTGTTGGAAAATGCCTATGGTGAGATGGATCTACTATTGGATGATCTACATCTGTATGGACTTAGTGTTGTTACTGGACCAACAAAATAGATAGAAGAAATTGTTGACTTCGTCAACTAGACCTTCGATTGGAGGATCAAGATAAGTAACTACTACTGGTGGTGCCGAAATAATATGAGTCGATTATAAGGAGTTAGCATGTCAAAGCACAATAAAGATATTTGAGTCTTTACCAAGCTGATGGCTTACTAATGTCGTTCTATGGAGTTATTCAATAAATAATTTCTTTCCCTTTTTCACCCTCTTAAATACATTCTTAAATCTTAAATACATTCTTAAATCAAGGCATTTGATTAATAAAAATTAGAACTCAATGAAATGCTTATAATTGTATACCCTAAATCCACTCTTAAATCAATTCATTTGGTTAATAAAGTTTAAACCGTAATGAAATTCTTATAATTATATACTCTTCTAGTTTTACTGAAGAATTCTAACGTGTTTGTGGTTCATCTAGATTTTGGGGGAGATAATAATACCACTGACTGATTATTTAATTAAATAACAATTAGGTTTTGTTGACATAGCGCAAATTCGTTAAGTTGAGCTCACAATAAGATGCAAGTCCTCTAGATTGAAATCTGAAGGGCATATTGGCAAAGGATTTACAGTTCAAGAACCTTATATATAGGAGTAGGGCGGTGATGCATATGTTTTAGCAAGGCACTCTAGGGAAGCATTTTTCTATCGGTCAACAATTTAGTTTTAATTAAAAAATAATAATAAGGGTGTGCTTTATAGTGAAGTCTTAATCCAGTGACAACGATTTCAGTTTAAAATGAAAACATAAGCTTCATATATTGTATTCAAGGTTACACATTATATTTTTTATTATTATTCTCTAAGCGGCCATCACCATTATACGAGATACGTTAAAAAGTAACATTGACATTTATTTTCTTCATAAATTTCAAAACAAAATTATGTTAAAATTATTTATAGGGAGGGGCTCCCGACTGCATGCAGTACTTGTTATAAACCAAACTCATTATATATGAATATAATCTTATTTTAAACCAAACACACCCATACTCTACTTTCAGTCAATATTTTTTAGTAATTTAATTCTAAACATAAGAGACAAGGTGTAAAAACAAACATAAGTATACCTATGATAAAATATAGGGTTTGGATATATTAGAAGTGAATATAACAAGGTTTTATAGGAAAAAATGGATATTTTAGGAACAAAAATACTGTCGTAGGAGGAACCCAACAATGTTTATAGAAGAACATATCTTGGCGAGTCATTAATTACAAGATTTCTCACAGTATGAGCTCCAATTATCTTTTTCCAAATATGAAATTAGTTTACTAGTTGATCACCTTACCAACTGCCAAATGGGTACTCTTCATCCTTATAGATCCTTGAGCTACAAAAAGAATAGAAAAAATATAGCAGGTAGAAGGTGTGGCTTGTCTAGCATGTTCTAAGTCCCCAATTCTATGGTAATATCACATTCTTGAGACAAACTAAACACCATTTCATAGGAAAAAAATGGAGCATTGCAACATCCATCAAGCATTAATATGGAAAAAGGCCAGTCTCATGCCCAAGCCCCATTTCTTATATATCCTTTGAGGCTCATGTAATTTTTCCATCTCATGCAAAAAAAACTAGTTATTTTAATTAGTAATTGCATATTATTCACCCAACCATGTGTTATTTCATGTACAATTAATTATTGTATTTAAAATTATAAATAAATATCATTTATCACACCCCAATCTCTTGTCTTATTTTTATTATTAGATGTTCCCTAATTCCTCTTTTGTTTCCTCATTGAGTTGGTGCACATGGAATTGATATTTTTGATTTAATTAAAATTGTTTTTAGTTTCATTTAACTCACCCTTTTCTATATGCATCTCCATTTCTAATTATAAACTAAATTTAATTTCCCTTTTTGTCCAAACATGTGCATGAGTTTATATAATTAGTCAAATCTCTCATGAAATTTATTTGATTTCCCTTCTTAAAAAGAAATGCATGCTCCATAGGATATCTTTATCCTAAATATACATAAACCAAATCAAAGTTGATACCAAGGGTTAAAATAAATTAACTCATGCCCTTCAAGTATTCGGTGCCAAAATATAGACATGATCATTACAATCAAAGTTAATACCAAAGGTGAAACCAAATTAATTCAAAGCCTTAATGTATTTGAAACCAAGAGCTAGATATGATCATTACAACTATTTAAGTACCCCGCACCAAGAGCTAGACATAACAAAGAGTACCAATTCCCTACATGCCCTTTGAGTATTACTTATTGGTATATACCAAGGTTTTCACGCTTAATAATGCTCTACAAGTATCATATTTAGATGGTGGGGGACAATGTCATGGTTGGGACTTAACTAACACAATTCATTCGCTAGTGGTGAGGGACTAATGGTAATCAAGTAATAAGGAATGAAAACTTATTGTGTTCTAATATCCAAGACCTTGTATGTGACCAAATCCATGACCTACTCTTACGACAACATATAACCTCCAAAAAATACATAAACATGTATCTTTATGCACTTCCTATCACACAAGAAAAGCCACAAGTAGAATCACGTAACATAATAGATTTCAACCATGTGTTCATTTTAAATATTCCATAGCATCACAAAAATATCAAAGAATAAACCATAAAAAATATTTGTGCCCATCAAAAAGTAATCACAACAAAATTAGATCAAAGGTTTAGATCACATCATATATCTACCAAACAAACATATCATTCTTCTATACATATATTACCAAACAACCATATCATTCTTCTAACAATAATGACCACAATAATAACATTATTTTGATAAAAAATAAGTCAAAGAAAAACAAGTCACTACGATGAACCCAAATTTAATTATTTTTCTACTTAATACCATTTGTCATGTAGTTTTTAACTACTTCTTCAGAAACATGTATTTACTCTTCACCCTAATCATTCAAATCTCATCATCAACTTCAACATTTTACTTATATTTTTTTTCTTTTATCTTTTACATCCTATATGTTCCACTTACTACCATGTTCTTTTGATTAGTTCTTGAGCAGTGTCGATACGCTCTTCACTCTAATCACGGCAAACCCATCATTCAACTTCAACCGTTTACTGTTGTCTTTTATTTTATTTTGTGCATCTTAAGTGCAACAATAATTACATTGCTTTATCATTTTCCATTTTCCTACTCAATACCATTGCTTTATCATTTTCCATTTTCTATTTTTATTCAAGGACTCCATCTCTAATAACCTTTTGATTTACTTTTTCATATTTCTTCTATACTTTTTCATATTTCTTCTATACTTATCCATCTTATCCATAATAATGTTCGTAATCGGATTTCCCACTCCCTCATGCATTGTCACCAATGACAAGCACTTGAAGACGATAACATCTCCATTAACCTTTCAATTTATTTTTGCATATTTCTTCTCATTTTGTTATTCATTTCATGCATCCATCCCATCATAAAAAATGTCCCTAATGTGGTGCATTCCTTTATCAAGGTTCAAATCCTTTAAAAACATGTTATATCTCTAATGAGTTGTCGCACTTATACAAATAAGTTATTTTATACTGTTGGTGCAAGGTGCAAGTCTGAAAAAATCTTCAATTTTTTTTAATCCAACTACATTTTATTTTTATTTTCTGATATTAAAGATAATTGCTTTCGCATAGTAGATGTCGAGTGGATATATATATATATATATATATATATATATATATATATTAATTTTATCATCGAGTAGTTGGATAGTTTGATAACTACTTCAACCTAGATTCATCTTTATTATGTATCCATCAAGCATCTAGAGATCAAATCTCTTAAGATTCAAACTTCTTTTAAAATGAAAAGATATTTGATCCCTCTCAATTTTTGGTAGATCTAGAGTTAAGATGGATCTAAATTAGTTTAATTATTAATTATAATTGAGTGTAAATATAATTTTTATTTTTTTATTTAATTTGATCAAGTCAAAATTTTTTACTAATAACTATAATTATTAATTTTTTTATTTTAATTTTAAATTTTAAATATATTTTAATTTCAATTCCATTTTTATGTAATTTGACCAAGTTAAAATGTTTATAGGATAAGACACGATTTTACATCTCTTCCATACTAGATAAAGAGTGTCTCTCGATGTAATAATAATATGATACATGTCATCGGTTAGTGGTTATGAAAAGTTAGTTGCAATTATTATACTTGAAACTTTGGTTAACTTTTAAAATAAAATGGCCTTTTTACGAGCGCTTTTTCAAATTGCGCTGAGTATGGTAGAGATGTTGTAAAGTAATGTCATGTAAACATTTTGGCTCAGTCAAAATAAAATAAAAATAATCCTATCTTAAAATAAAAATAATTTCAAACTAAAATAATAAAAATAAAAATAATGCATTATTGTTATTATTATTATTTGTTGGGTGGTTAAGGTAAAATTGACTTGGCCAAGATACTAGTGGTTTTTGAGATCCAAGTTTATGAGAACCCATCGTATTCATGCCTAGATCCATCTTAACCTAGAACCTTTGCATGATTTGCATTTTCTGTTGTAATAGAGAAGAATGTTAAACATTTGATGAACATGGTGAAGGAATTATAAAAGAATCTAGAAAATGCAAAATAAGAGAATGAAAGGCTTCACATATAATTCCAAGTCTTGAAAGCCTCAAGTTCTCACGAGGAGGATTTTTGGCACATGCATTAGAAGAGATAAGAGTGATGGAAAATGTCACGAAATAGCTATATATGAAGATGATTATTCTTCAAAAACAAATTCCCCATTAATGGATGTCCAAAATGAGTTGAATGGAAAAGTTGCATTGTTAAAAGAATCCGCTACTGCAATAGACCTCATGTATGAATGGTGCACAAAATATATTGATGCAACAACTGACTTACCTATAAAGGATAGAATGTGAAAGGAACAAGACAAAGCAAAAGCTAGGATGTCCATGCAATCTCAAGAGAAGTTCAGAAGAGAAGTGGTTATAAAATTGAGTAACCATGGGTGACATCATAGCATGTTGGAAGCCCTTATCAAGTCTCAAAAGATAGTTTCCATTGGAGTACGAGGAATAGTGAGACTAGAGCAGGAAATCTGGCAATAAATTTAGGAGATGATGGATGTAAGAAATAAATATATGGTTCAGAAAAACATGAAACCTATGAAAGAAGCCATTTGAAAAGATGTGACAGAACCCACAAAGCTGCACACAATTGTCTTCACACTTTTCAACTGGGAACAAACAGATATGAGAACAATAATACTATATGCTCTTAAATGTGAAATCAAATTCAAAAGGATAATATCCAACAAATTTAGATCCATTGTAGTAGATTATAAAGTGTGGCTTGATCACCTAACTCGAGAACTCCAAGTTGAAGCCTCACTATTGATTAGTGCCATGAAGGGATTTATTTTTATTATTTTTATTTTTAAGTAATATTTAAATAAAATTAAAATTAAAAGTCAAATAGAAATTAAAATATAGAGAAAAAATGTAAGGCCATATAGAAAATGAAAAGTCATGTGAAAACTTGAAAGATCATGGGAGGTGAATAGTTACCCAACTTTGTATACATATAAATTCATGGCTTGATAGGGGGCTTTTAGTTTTGAACTCCTTTGAAAACCTTATAAGAGGAAATCTTATAAATTCCTTTTGAAAATCAAGTGACAGCTTAGAACTTGTACAATTAGATTTAATGGATTCTTTTTGCAATAATGCATTGGATACTTAAGCTTAAAATTGAGAAGCTCTCTTGGGCCATGGAAAGCATTCCATTCACCTGCTCTTGAACATTGTAAGAATATTCTTGTGATGATTTATTAGTATTTGATTGCTGTTTATGTGTTAAAATTTAATGTATTGTTTCGTTAATGGGAGATTCACATTTGCTAATTTACGTTTTCATGAGTGTTATTAATTGTGAACTAATTTACAATTGATAATGAATATATTTCTTCAAATTATCCAGACAAATGATTTCATTTACTAATTTTCTCGAAACTAAACTAATTTTCTCGAAACTAAACTTCATTTTTAAATTTGCAGGTTTGATTTCTTTTTCAAATTACTCAACTTTGTATGGATTTCAAATTTTCCAGGTTCAGTGACATTCGATAATTTCACGATCAAGCTCCTTCAAATTAGTTTGATGGAGTTGGCTTACATTCAAAAGAAAATAAAGGGTGAATGGGGTTGACACTTTTGCCCACCAAAAGTGGTATGGTGTAATTATTATGATACTCTTCTCAAGAGGTGGGATCTCCACCAATCCTGCAATGTCTAAAGGTAAAATTACATTTCTATTATCAAATTTAGTTTTTCAATTCCCTGTATTTTTAACATTTGATAAAGGTTTTTTCTTTTATTATTATTTTATTTAAACTGTGAGAACATTGATTAGTATAATCTATATAATCATACCCACTATTTGCATCAATATCAAATATCAAAACATAAACATAAAGCATGATATAACTCAAATTGTCATGATATAGGTTAAATTTTATAAATTTAATTAAATTAAAAAGTTATGTATTTTATTATATTATATATATAATTTCTAAATTAATAATTATGAGTGGAAAATGAGATTTTTTACTATTGAGTAAAGTTTCATTCTTATTCTCACACGAAAAACTATCCTAAAGTCATGAGACATTTCAAAGTAAAGGCTTAAACATGTATAATTACATAGAAAAAAATTATATTAAATGATCTCATAAACCATTTACATATAAGTGGAAAAAAACTTATCTAATATTTTTTTATTTAAAAATCAAATTCATTTATTGCAATTAGATTTTGAGGGTTTCATCTAGAGTTAAAATGGATCTAGGCATAAATATCATGGATCAATACCATGGGTTCTCATAACCCTGGACCACTAGTAACTTGACCAAGTCAATTTTACCTTAACCACCCAACAAAAATTAATAAAAAAATTAATAATAAGAAATTTTATTATTATTATTATTTTAGTTTGATATTATTTTTATTTTAACATAGGATTATTTTTATTTTATTTTGACCAAGTCAAAATGTTTGTAGGAAATTGCATTACAATGGATCACCCTAATTAGTGGTTATCAAAAGTTACTTGCAATTATTATAGTTGAAACATTGGTTAACTTTTAAAACAAAATGACCTTTTTTCAGACATTTTTTTCGGTCTCATCAATTTTGATCAAAATCTAGTAGAGACTTTTAAGAATCATAATGTTAAGTTGTTTAATTTGTAAAGTTCTAGTGTCTTGGGGATTTTTTTGGGTATTGACTTTATTTATGCATTCAAAGTTGCATTTTAAACAATAAGAAATCACAATCTTGCTCAAAATTGTATGATTGTTAAGGTTTCGTGCTAGCAAGTGTGGCCCATCATCAAGATATAGATACTAAATTTGATCATGGGTTGATAGATAAATAGGTAGGAGATGCAAAATAAAAAAATAAAAAAATGTTCAAAATAATTAATGAAAATAATAACCAATAAAATAATGTGAAAAACATATAATTGTTAAAAATAAAAATAATTATTAAATAATATAAAATAAAATAAACCTCAATTTTTTTTTTAATAAATCTATATATATATATATATATATATATAAACCAAAAATAATACTCAACAAATTAATAATTATATATATAATAACGAATATCAATATCTACTAGTAAATGTAATAATAAAAATTATTCAATTATGTATCATATATATATATATATATATATGATTAATAACACATAATAATATAATATTATAATTAATAAAAAAAATAACAACTAGTAATACTAATCATAATATTAATTATGTAAAATTCAACCATCAAAAATAAAATTTCAAAATCATTAATGAAAATAATGACTCATTAGAAAAACAAATATTTAAATGTTAAACGGAAAAGAATATAATAAACAATATAAAATAATCCAAAAGTATTATTTAATTAAAAAAAAATATGAAAAGAAATATTTAAAAAATTGAAATAATTAAAATAAAAATAAAAGGGAAAAAAAGCTAAAGGACAAGCTGGTTTTAGTCGACTATTGGCCATCTTGTCACTCTCAGAATCATTGTCGAAGAATGTCGCAATAGTAAAGTCAATATCTTCTGTTGTTTTGTGGATTTTAGAAAAGCTTTTGACACTATTACTCGAGATAAACTTTGGGAGAGACTTAAAGAGATCATGGTCCTCCCTGAGCTAAGGATTGTTGTGATATGTCTCTATGAGACTATCACTACCAAGATTAAGACCAATGAGGGGTGGTCTAAAGACATTAAATGCACTATCAGAGTTAAGAAAGGGTGTCCCCTATCCCCTACCCTTTTTGGCATATGCATCGATAAGCTAGAGGAGTGTCTGGAAACTGTGGGATGCACGGGCATCAAGCTTGTTGATGTTCTCATTACTCCTCTCCTTTATATCAATGATTTGTTCTTCTTGTCAAAAGCCATGATGACCTTGACAAGTAGCTTTAGACTCTTCATATCTACTGCTCCAAGATGGGTATGACAGTTAATACCAACAAGACTAAATTCATTATCATTAAATCTAAAAACATCACCCATGGTAGTTCATGTATAATAACCAATGTTTAGAGTAGGTTTCTTCTTATAAGTATTTGGGCATTGACTTCCCTCATCAACTCAACTGGAATTATAGCATCGAGAAACAGATTATTGGAAGATGGAAAGTTTATTATGTGCTTGAAAACAATTTTAAGTTGGTCGATCTTTACATTTGGAGTAAAAATAGGTTCCTCTTTGAGATTCTCATCTCCCCTGTTGTCTTATATGAATGTGAAGTTCGGGGTTGCAATATATCCAAAAATTCATGGAGGAAGATTGAGATGATTCAAAATAAATTCATAACCTACAACCTAAATATCAAGGGAAATACTCCCTATCATATCCTCTTAATCGAAGTTGGTTTGTCCCCATTGAAAGTACAACTATTTTTGGATATCTGATGTATAAGAAGAATATTTACAGCATGGAATCCAAAAGGCTCCCAAAAATTACTGCTAATTGTAGTCAAAACACCCACCTTCACCTCAAGCAAGGGTGGCATAAGGATGCCTAGACTTGGCTCAACCATTGGGGGATTAAGGAGGAGCTCAGTATGGGAAGCAAAGATAGTGTCAAAAATATTA
Organism: Pinus albicaulis; assembly: GCA_034641835.2. Classification (NCBI taxonomy): domain Eukaryota; kingdom Viridiplantae; phylum Streptophyta; class Pinopsida; order Pinales; family Pinaceae; genus Pinus; species Pinus albicaulis. Next base: position 901,995,540 of record CM076570.1, read on the forward strand.
TTACCTCCAAGTGTAAGGACAAGCTATGGGAGGATCAAGAGCTGGAGGGGAAAAGGAGGCTAAGATACTATAAAAAGGTGATCAACCCACCTTTGATGAGTCAATATTATCTCTCTATGTTGACCAACACTAAAAAACAAATGAGCATAGCTAGGATAAGAACTAATTCTCATGAGCTTCAGAGTGAGACCGGGTGGTGGCTTATTCCTAGGATTCCTTGGAATGATAGAATCTATCATATTTCCAATACTAAGTAGGTGGAAGATGAAAAGCACTTCCTTTTAGACTACTCGACTGTTACTCGCATGCACTCTCAATTCCCTAACATATGCCACACTTCCAATCTTCTTGACCTATTAAGTCATCCCACCTATAGTGATCTTAGAGCGCTCATTTCCTTTCTCTTTGATCATAGAGAGAGGACTTTGAAGATAAAACTTAGATTCTTTTTCCTTTCTTGAAATATGATAAATTGCATTGATCTTAATAGACGTTAATCATCATCATTAATATATATGTAAAAAAAATAACATATATATAATAATGAAATCAATACCTATATAATAATACAAATTATTAAATTTCTTGAATAAATTAAAATTAAAATAAATTTATATAAAAAAAAAAACCTATGTGGTTATTTTTAAATTGACAATTCTGTTTATTAGAAAATGAAAACAGATTCCAGAATCAAGTTCTCTCCAAGAATAGAGATGCAAAGTATTTTTACAAAAATACTAAATAAAATGAAAATAAATGTTTCATTGTGATAAATAATAACAACACCAAATATTTAAATGGTTTATTATAATACTAAACGACTGATAATTAAAGCTTCTGGTTCTTGTAGATATGGTAATAATATACTTTAAGGTAATTATGAATTATTTTTAAATATTTTAGTTATTTATTATAATATTATTTATTTTGGATTTGAATTTTAAATTTCATTATTTATATAATATTTTATATTATGGAAATCATTAAAGTTGTTTATTGCAATATTAAAATATTTACGAATAAAGTGATATAATTTTTTTTATTAAATTATTAAAAAAATATTAAATAGTATTAATTATTTTGTTACTTTTTTAAAGGTTTTATAGACTTTTTTTAGTTTTATTGGAAGTTAATAATTATCATTATATCATGAAAATTAAAATCAACTTTTTTATAATTAAAATTATATGGCATTTTTTATTAAATTATTAAAAAGTTATGAAAAATATCAATTAATTTTTTACTTTGTTAAGGTTTTATAGACCGTAGAATCACTGAAATTTAATCATCATCATCATTATATAATGAAAATTAAAATCAACTTTTTTTTAATGAAAATTAATTTATAATTAAAAAGAGTTATGGTAAATTTATTTTTAATAAAAAATAAATGTATGGCACCCCTTAAAATAATTTAAATTGCATAGCTTATAGGAGGTAGAAAAATTGGTGAATGGATAAATTAGTAAGATACTCCTTGAATAATAGTTATTGGTTTGAAACCTTGTGGGTAGTCTCATGGCCTAGCATTTAAAGAAAAAATACATAAATAATTTTTGAAAAAATTACTTCCCCTTTATAAAGGTATTCACATTATATTAGAAATGTAAAGTACATAGCACATAGTCTAGAGGTCGTGGGGTATAGCCCCATGACCCATAGGAATTTTATGCCCCTGGCGAGGGAAATCAAAGCTAGTGACAAAAAATCTGTGTGCCACTCAGAGGGGAAATTGAAGAAAACAACATAAAAAATTAGTTTGAGACTATTACATATCATGGAAAGAGACAAAAAAAATTATGATTGTAGACAAGTGACTCTAGGCCACAAGTTGGACAAGTTGAAGGAACCAAAAGAAGATGGAACCACCCTTCGTGAAGAAGATCCGAAGTGCCAAAATAAACCAAACTGGTGAAAAGCATGAGAAACATGAGCCACTTAACGAGAACCTGTAGAGGAGCCAACCTTCTCGAGATAAGTTTGAGTCGCGTTGGAGGACCTGGCTGTGATGTTTGCTTCTTTTGGCTTCTCCTAAATAATGAAGCACCCATAGGGACTTGCAGAAGTAGGATAGGTTGTGAGAGCTGGAGCCTATGCAGTTGCCAACATTGGAGTTGGTCCTACACATCTGTGAACAGGAGAGGGACCACTTATAGGAGCCATGAAAATGTGGGGGTGAGGCTAAGCCTAGGCACAGGTAATTGGAATTCAAGGTGGTATAGGAGGTGGGAGAGGCGATGTTGGGAGAGAATTTGATTTCAATTTCATGCGAGAGATGTTTGAGAGAAGCAGAGGCATGGTTGTGGTAAGTAGAGAGCTCGAAAATACAACAAGTAGCACAATATTTTTCTTTCCCGCGGTCCTTGAGTTAGAAAATTGTGAAGAGGCCAGAGTGTGTTACCTTCATGGATGGTCTCTTCCTCTTTGAGCTTAAGAACCTGATGGTGAATATGAGAAGGAATGACATTGTCAAACAATGCCAATTCCACATTGTCATCGAAGGTGGTTGGGGGACGTCCTCTTCCCCTTCCTCGGTTGGCTCGACACCATCTTCCCTTCTCATATCTCATGGTGGAGAAGCAGGATGTAGAGGATGGTGAATATGATGCAAAGTAGACAAAGGTAACTGAATCAGATTTTGTGATTTGGATAGACCAGGCTCTGAGCAAAATAACTAGAGAGAAGTGGTGGATGGTGTCCATGGAGCAGAGTAATAAACACAGAGAGGAGGTAGGTGAGACATTAAGTTGTGCATGAGAGATTAGCCCCCAGAAATTTGATTTGACGTATTTAAAACTCATGCTGGTCAGGGATGGTATAGGGGAGGTGACGGTCACTAACTAGAGGGCGTCTTCGATCCTCAGTGGAGCATGTCGCTCAGTGGAGCATGTCGCGAAGGCTAGTCAAGGAATCAAATCCAGGGGATTTCTTTCCCTATCTTATTTATAAGAAAATTAAAATATAATTATCATTTGATATTAATTGTCCCATAACTAGTAGAATTGGGACATGGAGAGAAAGAACAGAACGATCGTGGGTGCTGCACGGGTGATGTTGCATGATCAGGGCCTTACCATACACTTGTGGGTTGAAGCATGCAACACTGCGGTTTATGTGCAAAACCGTTGTCCTCATAGAGTACTTGGCATGAGTACACCCGAAGCGGCATTTTCTAGTAAGAAGCCTGATATTTCTCATTTGAAGATTTTTGGCTCACCTATTTACATTCATGTGACGAAGGATGCCAAGAAGAAGCTAGAGATGACCGCAGAGGTTGGGATATTTGTGGGGTACATAGAAACAACCCACAATTATCGTGTGTATTTTCCAGAAATTCGGAAGATTGTTGTGCGACGGGATATCAAATTTCATGAGGAAAAAGCCATGAAGTTTTCATTTGAGAGGGAGCTACACTTGCATGCAGATGAGGAGCTACTTGTTCCTAAATATGAGCCTCAGGATGTGGATCAGCCACAAGAGGAGGTTCATGGAGTGGAAGAAACCACTCATGCAGCACCAAACATCAGAGGGCAGAAGCGCACTACAGAAGCTGAGCGACTGAATCTTGATGCAGCGCAGAATGTAGGAGCACCTACATCACAGCGCGGACAGAGACAATCACCTAACCAATTTACTGGATACATGGCTCTGATGAGCAAGTGTCTCGTGACAAAACCATCCTCTTTCTAGGAAGCTGTGGAGGATCCCGCATGGGTAGATTCCATGGTGGAAGAGTATGATTCGATTTTCAGAAACAGTGCATGGGAGATTTTCCCAAGGCCGAAAGGGAAATCAATGGTAGGTTCGAGATGGATCTATAAAGTGAAGCAAGCTGCTGACGGGAGCGTCAAGAAGTACAAGGCAAGATTTGTTGCCCAGGGCTTCTCACAGATCGAGGGGATCGACTATGAAGAAACCTTTGCACCTATCGCGAGGTATTCTTCCATATGAACCATCCTTGCTCTCTCAGCATAGATGGGTTGGCACATTCACCAGATGGATGTGAAGACTATGTTCCTCAACAAATTCATTGAGGAGGAGGTGTACATAAAGTAGCTTGAAGGATTCGAAATCTTCAGCAGCGAGTCACATGTGTGCAGGCTCAAAATAGCGTTGTATGGGATGAAACAAGCACCACGTGCTTGGTACACACGGATAGACAGTTATTTCACCGGACTTGGTTTCGCCAAGGGTGAGGCAGATCCGAACCTATACCAGATTATGGTGGAGGGTAAGTTGTTGATCATTATACTTTATGTAGATTATTTGATACTAACAAGTGATGAACGGTTGATACACTCATGCAAGGCAGATCTTGCAAAGGATTTTGAGATGAAGGACTTGGGCCTCCTTCATTATCTCCTGGGACCGGAAATTTGGCAGCGGAAGGGTGGACTATTTGTGTCTCAAGGCAAGTATGCCCGGGAGATACTAGAGAAGTTCAACATGCAAGGCTGTAAGCCTATCGACACTCCTCTTCCCGGTGGCTGGAGGAAAGAGGATGCTACATCGGCAGAGGTTGTGGATGCCACTGTTTATCGACAGTTGGTTGGTTCGCTCATGTATTTGGTCAATACATGACCGGACATATGCTACGCTGTTAACCAACTTTCACAAGCTATGGTTAAGCCTACCAAGCTCTTTTGGAAGGCAGGCAAGCATGTCTTGAGGTATCTCAGGGGCACATCGGGATATGGATTGTGGTACAGACAGTCGGATGAGGTGAAGCTGCATGGCTTCACGGATGCAGATTGGGTAGGGATCCCAATGGACAAAAAGAGCACATATGGATGGATTTTCAGTTTCAGGTCTACAACAGTTTCTTAGTACACCAGGAAACAGAGATCCATGGCACTCAGTTCAGTGGACGCCGAGTACATGGCAGCAATTTTGGCTGCATGCGAGGCTATATGGATGAGGAAGATCCTGGTCAAGTTGTTTGGTTCACACTTGGATCCTACTGTGATATATTGTGATAATCAGAGTTGCATTAAACTCTCGGTTAATCCAGTATTTCATGATAGATCTAAACACATTGACATCCGGTACCATCATATCAGAGATTGTGTGCAACGGAAGATCATGTTGCTTTCTTACATTCCTACAGAGGATCGAGATGCAGATATTCTTACGAAGGCGCTCACCAGGAGAAAATTTGAATACCATAGAGATAGGATCGAGGTGACAGATAATTCCTATCTTGTTGAGAGGGAGTGTTGAGATTCAACAAGATGACGAGCTTAGTGAAAAGAGTCGCCTTTACTAAGTGGGCCCGCAAGTTATTTTTGGCACAAAGTATATTTTTAGACATGTCGATCATATTCTATGAGTTACAAGATGCTATTTGTGGATGGTTGTTCAAGTTGGAAAAATAGATGGACTTCTATTTTTAGACATATTGGGTGGAACCTATTTTTAGATTGCCAGTCTAAAAATAGATATGTCGAATATTATTAGCTCTTAATAATATTTGGACTATAAACATTATCTTATTCTCTTGGAGCACTTCAGTTAAGTGCACAGATATGGCATAGCAGCTAACAGAAGGAATTACGCTATTCCTGAGGGTTTACTGGAGCTAATGCATGGAGGACTTCAGTTATAACTCATGTGACAGATTTTGGTGGAGTCATAGAAGTAGTTGGTGGAGTTGTGTTCAGTTTAACTCAGTTAGACATAGTTGAGCTAGTTGTATCTAGTCTAACTGATTGATACACTAGTGAGAGTCGTGTGAATTAATTAATAATTAATTCACTAAATAATAACTCATTAATCAACTAAAGAATACATCAGTTAACTACAATGCATGGGCAGTTTCAGTGGAGACCAGTGGAGAGATAGGTGAAAGGGAAAGATAGACTATCAGTTGTGACTATAATGATGCATTGATTGCATCCAACACTCAGTGGAGATGCCAATGAGGATTGTGCAGTCAATATTGGAGAAATTCGAGTTCATTCAGATCCATTCTTTAGCAGGGATTTCATAGTAGAGGCAGGCTAGCAGGTGGCAAAGATCGATGCATGGATTTTCCAGATCGAGCATGATTAGTGTGTAGCGATTGTATTGTACTGAGAGCTTGATATGATCAGCTTTGTATGAGGATTGTTACATGATCTCTATGACATATATTATATACATATAGTTGGGGTTTTCAGCTTCAGGCGTCCCCTTTAAAACAACTATGTTAATGTGTGTGAATTTTTATGGTTTCATATGTGCATTGCAATTGATTTAATTTCCGCATGTGATGATCAATAGTGGAATATATTATGTATTGTGCATGAAGTTAAAATAGTGTTTGATCAGGAGAATCTTGGAAATATAACATATTATTTATATAATAACATATTAGTTATATAATTTCTACAGCATAAGGATGCCCATACTTGGCTCCACCATTGGGGGATTAAGGAGGAGCTCAGTATGGGAAGCAAATATAGTGTCAAAAATATTATTGCCTCCAAGTGTAAGGACAAGCTATGGGAGAATCAAGAGCTGGAGGGGAAAAGGAAGCTAAGATACTATAAAAAGGTGATCAACCCCACCTTTTATGAGTCAAAATTATCTCTCTATGTTCACCAACACTAAGAAGCAAATGAGCATAGCTAGGATAAGAACTAATTCTCATGAGCTTCAGAGTGAGACCGGGTGGTGGCCTATTCTCAGGACTCCTTGGAATGATATAATCTATCATATTTCCTATACTAAGTATGTGGAATTTGAAAAGCACTTCCTTTTAGACTACCCGACTGTTACTTGTATCCACTCTCAATTCCCTAACATTTGCCACACTTCCAATCTTCTTGACCTATTAAGTCATCCCACCTATAGTGATCTTGGAGTGCTTATTTCCCTTCTCTTTGATCATAGAAACAGGACTTTGAAGAATAAAACTTAGATTATTTTTCCTTTCTTGAGGTCTGATAAGCCGCATTGGTCTTAATGAACGTTAATCATCATCAATATATATGTAAAAAAAAAACATATATATATAATAATGAAATCAATACTTATATAATGATACAAATTATTATATTAAAAACAAAAAACAAAAAACAAAAAAAACAACAAAACTATGTGGTTATTTTTAAATTGACAATTCTATTTATTAGAAAATGAAAAGAGATTCAAGAATCAAGTTCTCTGCGAAGAATAGAGATGCAAAGAATTCTTACAAAAATACTAAATAAAATGAAAATAAATGTTTCATTGTGATAAATAATAACAACACGAAATATTTAAATGGTTTATTATAATACGAATCGATTTATAATTAAAGCTTCCAGTTCTAAAAGATATGGTAATAATATTAAATATTTTAAGGTAATTACGAATTATTTTTAAATATTTTAGTTATTTATTATAATATCATTTATTTTGGATTTGAATTTTAAATTTCATTATTTATATAATATTTATATTATGGAAATTATTAAATTTTTTTATTACAATATTAAAATATTTATAAATAAAATATTTTGATTTAGTTATATAATATTTTTATTAAATTGTTAAAAAAATATTATATAGTATTAACTATTTCGTTAATTTTTAAGGTTTTATAGATTTTTTTTAGTCTTATTGGAAGTTAATCATAATCATTATATCATGCAAATTAAAATCAACTTTTTTATAATTAAAATTATATGGCATTTTTTTATTAAATTATTAAAAAAATATTAAAAATATCAATTAATTTGTTACTTTGTTAAGGTTCCATAAACCTTAGAATCACTGAAAGTTAATCATCATCATCATCATTATATAATGAAAATTAAAATCAACTTTTTTATAATGAAAATTAATTTATAATTAAAAAAAGTTATGGTAAATTTATTTTTAATAAAAATTAAATGTATGGCACTCCTTAAAATAATTTAAATTGCATAGCTTATAGGGAGTAGAAAAATTGGTGAATGGATAAATTGTTAAGACATTCCTTGAATAATAGTTATTTGTTCGAAACCTTGTGGGTAGTCTCATGGCCTAGCATTTAAAGAAAAAAAATACATGAATAATTTTTTGAAAGAATTACTTCCCCTTTATAAAGGTATTCACATTATATTAGCAATGTAAAGTACATAGCACATACTCTGGAGGTCATGGGGATATAGGCCCATTACCCATAGGAATTTTATGCCCCTGGCGAGGAAACCAAAGCTAGTGACAAAAAATCCGTGTGCCGCAAAGAGGGGAAATTGAAGAAAATAGCATAAAAAATTAGTTTGAGACTATTACATATCATGGAAAGAGACAAAAAAAATTGTGATTGTAGACAATGTGACTCTAGGCCACAAGTTGACCACCCTTTGTGAAGGTGTTGAAGTGCCAAAATAAACCTAACTAGTGAAAAGCATGAGAAACATGAGCCACTTAACGAGAACTTGTAGAGGAGTCGACATTCTGGAGATAAGTCTGAGTCGCATTGGAGGACCTGGTTGTGATGTTTGCTTCTTTTGGCTTCTTCTAAATAATGAAGCACCCATAGGGACTTGTAGAAGTAGGATAGGTTGTGAGAGTTGGAGCCTGTGCAGTTGCCAACATTGGAGTTGGTTCTACACATAAGTCAACAGGAGAGGGACCACTTGCAAGAGCCATGAAAATGTGGGGGTGAGGCTGAGCCTAGGCACATGTAATTAGAATTCAAGGTGGTCGAGGAGGTGGGAGAGGGGATGTTGGGAGGGAAGTCGATTTCAAGGTCATGCGAGAGATGTCTGAGAGAAGCAGAGGCATGGTTGTGATAAGAAAAGAGCTCGAAAATCCAACAGGTAGCAAAATATTTTTCTTTCTCACGGTCCTTGAGATATAAAATTGTGAATAACCCAGAGCATGTTACTTTCATGGATGGTCCTTTCCTCTTTGAGCTTAAGAACCTGATGGTGAATATGAGAAGGAATGGTGTTGTCAAACAATTCCAATTCCACAATGTCATCGAAGGTGGTTGGGGGACGTCCTCCTCCCCTTCCTCGGTTGGCTCGACGCCATATTCCCCTCTCACATCTCATGGTGGATAAGCGGGATGCAGAGGATGGTGAATATGATGCAAAGTAGAAAAAGCTAACTAAATTAGAGTTTGTGATTTGGATAGACCAGGCTCTCGGCAGAATAACTAGAGAGAAGTGGTGAATGGTGTCCATGGAGCGGAGTAATAAACACAGAGAGGAGGTAGGTGATACATTAATTTGTGCATGAGAGATTAGCCCCCAGAGATTTTAGTTGACGTATTTAAAACTCATGTTGGCCAGGGATGGTATAGGGGAGGTCATGGTCACTAATTGGAGGGCGTCGTCGATCCTCAGTGGAGCATGTCGCAAAGGCTAGTCAAGGAATCAAATTCGGGGGATTTATTTCCCTATGTTATTTAAAATAAAAATAAAAAATAATTATCATTTGATATTAATTGTCCCATAGCTCATGCATTACATACAAGAAGGAATTCTCTTAAAATTTTCTCTCTCTTTCTCTCTTTCTCTCTCACACACACATAGAGAGATAGAGATATGGCACTATAATATGGATGATTATTTTATTAAATTTTAATTGAATTCTATATATTTCAAATTAAATTAATAGTGGGGATAATAATTACTAATTATTCATCATTATTGAAGTAAATTCACACAATATGGAATTTTCCTTACATCCTAGGAAAATGAGCCCTTAAATAAGTGATGGAAATTTTCCTTACATCCTAAGGGATGACAAATGCTCATTCACCTTGATGAACAAATTTCAATTTTTTTTGGGGGGGGACTTGGATATGTCACAAATAAATAGGTTGAAGCATATGTCTTCCTATGGGGGTGGTTTCAAGCTTCTACTCTCAACCTTCAAAATTTCATTATAGTTGGGGCTTCACAATTAATAATTCACTGTCTTATTTTTTGAACCTCATCGATGAATATCAAACTCATAAATATTTTTAAAAGAATTTATTGTGTCACTAAAATAATGGAAATTCATTCAATATATCATGTTTTAAGACACAATAATAAAGTAGTTGTGTTGCTAACAAATAAGGTTCGTTTCTTCAACATGGCACAAATAGTGTAACGGGAGGAAGGATTACGTCATTATCCCTTCATTAACGAAGAGTTAATCATGAAGTGGAGTCTCAACTTGGCAATATACACATTGAACCACATATGATTTTCATTTACATGGGTTATTAATGAAGGCATATTTGATTTCAAAGTGCACCTATGGAGGGAGGTAAACATAATGATTGGAAGAGTCATACTGATGAGTTTATTCTAACTCTCTGTGGATTTGATAACTAATCATATAGAGGATGAAGAGGTTGATGTTTCGCGTAAAATATTGGAGCACCTGTGGCAAGGGAATGGTGTTTTCTTGGCACACTCTATCCTTTCCCATGATGGAGCCTAAAGAACAATGTATGGATGATGATTATGAGTTTAATGTAAGTCTTTAATATCTTGTGGGGAGTCAAAATACTGTGCTAGAAGTTATCCGTAACAATCAACGAATATTTGGAGGTGTATTATACAATAGTGGCAAAGAGTGGACATGGCTTTCAGAACTGGAAGTTGATTGAGGTACGACAAATATTCTCATGCCACTACAAGGTTGGACTTTCTCTATTCCTCCATATCAAATAGTTAAAATTGGAAATTTAATTCTGTATGTGGGAAAGTGTTCAAGTTTTAACGTGGATTTCTTATTATCAGGAATATTCACAACTCTGATAATCTAGTAGAAGAGGAAAGTTGATGCACCAGAATAGGGTCAATCTACAAGTAGGAAGTAGACAAGAAAAATAGGAACCTGGAATTTGTTGATAAAGTGGGCCATGGATAGTGTGTTTCCCCACTATAACTAAACATGGAGATGGGTTGGAGATTGTGGCAAGTTGATAACATGTTTAGGGAAATTCACAAATATAATATGGAACTTGACCTCCTGCACCTACAAGAGGAAGTGTTGTAAATGAAAATTATACAACCATTTTGCATAAGTTTGACAACCATTATGGAAATTCGTATAGAGCAACGATCTCAATTATAAAGGGTAGAGGATGAAATTGATCACCCACTTCATCAGCTAGAAGAAATCCAAAAATGGAAATAAATAGGTGGCCATCCTTCTCAACTTATGGTAATTCAGTTTCATTTAATCCTAGGAACATTCCTAATTTGAATGTTTTGGCTCCTTCTTTGGAGTATATTTTCCATGGGATTTCTCATACTTATTTTACTATATCATGCTTTGTAAATTTTGTTTGATCTTAAGGCACCTTTGGAGGATCTATCAATTGAATTGAATAGGTATAAGATAACATAAATATTTGTATATTCTATTTTAGATATTAGGTTGGAAAACATGAATGAACTCTTATCCATGTGTGTTTCATTATATAAAATTATTTGTTTTAAAAAAAGAAACACTTAACTGAGAAAAAAAAAATCGTTTGTCAAGCTATCTCTGGTCCTCGAGGCTTGACCTGTGGCTTGAGGAGTTGCGACCGGGGGCATCTATGTTGTTAAATATACTCGGGGATCGACTAGCCACACCAGCCCTTAGTTGACTGGACTTTTTAGCATGTCTCCTCCCCCTAGCACGGGACACAACCACCCTCTGTGAGGTTTGATCCTCTGTCGCCTTTCTTACTAGGCCCATCCTCAATAGGTTTTGCTAGTGAAACTTGACAAAAACAAAAACAAAGCAATTTTAAAGCATATTCCAAAAATTAAATAAATTTTACACACACAGGTATATAAAATAAATTCTTATAAATTATTTATCAATTTTATCTACGATAGATATTCCTTCTTTAAAATTATATTATTAACAATATTTGTGAACGAGAAATTTACAAATGAAAAATACTAACACGGGGAAACAACATGGAGAATTTGAGATGGAAATGAAGCAACTTGTGCACAAATTTCTCAAAAAATTCCAAAATAGGTTGTATCATACTATAAATAATGGGAGTAATCTAACCATTCGATGGAAGGACCTTTGGGTTTTTCACCCCCGACGACTGGCAAGGCCCTTCCAGCGAACATGGGTCCCATGACACCCTCCCCGTCCCTGTCCCACGACATTACCATCTGAAGGTTTTCATTATAGTTTTCAGTCACCATTTTCATTTCCCATTTATCCTCACCTACACAGAGGGGAAACCATGAATGCATGAATTTCCTGCATTCCTTCGAATTTCCCCTCGTTACAGATCCTTGATCTGGATGAACAGGGACATGCAAACCTTTCGACAAGAAGAAACTCACCCAGGTGCCATGAACTATATTGAAATCAATCGAGCTTACTCCCATGTAAATCTCATGTAACTGAGAAATCAGATCCTCCCTTGTTACTCACTCACTGGAATGAAAGTTATCGCTTGAAAAAAATGAAGGGGTTACTCACTCGATGGAAAAATAGTCTCACTAGTACATTTGGCGGAAATTCCAACACTTTAGTTCTGACACTTTTGTCGTAATGTCGGAAATTTCCCCAATTTCTATCAATTTTACAAATCCCACCACAAAATGTCGCTATACCGACATTTATGGATATCATCGCTTTTGCGACGTTTATGTTTTTCGTTGGAATTACGACGTTTTAAACACTTCATCGATCTTATGACGTTTATGGGACGAAATGTCAGAATTGTGACATCACCTACACATTCGTCGGTCTTGCAACGCTTGGGAGAAATCGTTGGAAGAGCGACGTTTCTCATATAGACGTCAGTCTTGCGACGTTGTGAAGCCAAACGTCGCAAGACCGATGTCTATATGAGAAACGTCCCTCTTCCGATGGTTTCTCCCAAGCGTCTCAAGACCGATGTTTAAACAACACAACATTTTAATATGAAAAGAATTGTATTATTTAACATTTTATTAATATAAATATGATTTGTTTGGATATAATAAAAATTGCATCATTGGATAACATTTGTTTGGTTGGACAACAAACTTGGACATGAAAAACAATTACATATGTGGACATGTAAAGTATTACTTTATTAAAAATTGTTCAACATTTGAATATGAAAACATTATATTATTTAACATTTTGTTTATATAAATATGAATTATTTGGATATAATGAGTACTACATTATTGGATAATGTTTTTTTGTTGTTGGAAAACATGCTTATACATCAAAAAATTTACATTACACAAGTGTACTTGAAAACTTGCACATTTTGGTATATTATTCCAAAGGCTAGGACATGCTTGGGATCTTTTAAATCCTTGATTACAACTTGGTGAGATGAAAACTCTACTATTCTACCTTTACTTGAATGAGTTATTTGATATTTTAATTGAAGGTTGCAACAAAGACTCGGAACACATAATACATTATTGAAATGTATGTTATATTCCTTAGTTGTTATAGACCCTAAATCACCAACAACAGAAAAATAAATAAATAAATAAAATAAAATAAAAAAAAAAATAAAAAAAAAAAAATATATATATATATATATATATATATATATATATATATATATATATATATAAAATAAAATAAAATAAAAAATTGGTGTTACAATCATTACTGCAAGCAATAAAATTGCATTTATGCTTAACCATATAATAATATGCTCTAGAATAAATAAGCCACGTCTCATTGGAATAAGAAGTAGAGGATGCATTGAAATAGAAACCAAAAGAAAAAGTGTATTTCCAAAAGAGCTAAGCCTGGGTGAAATATTTTGTGGAAACAAAAAACATGATAAGCATATCTCAGCGTAGGTTTGACCTTTTGACATTTGGTGTGTAAGATGAGCGTGAGAATCAACTATACAAGTCAAACATAAGTTACTAAAATACTCCATGGTTAGGGACTAATAAACGACCAAATTCACCATCCTTTCAAAAGTATTACATCTATATGAATACATTGTCCAAGGGACCTCACAAGTATATGAGAAAAAATATACTAGCATACCCTCAAAATAGAAAGTGAATACAAAAGTGAATTAGGGTTGTTATGTTGTTCAAAGATCAATGGATATTTATTTTAAATAGAAAATGAATAATTCAAAATGTATTCACGCAAGGGTAAGTATGAGTGGACATATGATGGAAGGATGTGATGTCAAAGGTCATGAAATATCTATTCCTCACTAAATCTACTTCAATTGTTGTTTCCAATATCCCCAGCACTATGGGAATATAAGGAATGAAGGATTGTTGTTATGTATCAGGTAATTTTTGTTACAATTAAATTAAAGGCCGTGAATCATTGTTTTATATGAGATCCATAGTCCAAAGTGTACAATAGGGTCATTGTGATAGCCCGGACGAATTTCATCTTATTGTAAATATTATCTCTATTTTGTAAAATTAAAATCACCGATAAATTAGGAAACATATTCCATATTTTGGGGAATGAGATTTGATTAAGGGCGCATGGTTGATATTAATGTCATATTGTGCACTTTAATGAACTGGATGCATATAAATTTGACTAGAAAAGGAATGGTTGGGAACCATACTAATATATGTATAGAGAGAATCAAAACTAAATGAACTCTAGTTGTTTTGACAGCCAGCTAATAGGGGTGACGAAGACGGTATTCCCACATAACCAATGGAAGTGGCTAAAATGTTTAATGGGAGAAAATTCACGACTCTACACATATTGAAGAGGCAAGCATTGGAATTAGAAGGCACGAGAAGAGAATTGTTTAAGGGGTATTTCTTTTTCAAGGTAGTTCTAGGGGGCAGGAATATTTTATTTTGAAAGAGATACTTCACTTTGTAGGAGCACAACTAATGAAAATGAATTTAGAGAGTAGTGGCTTGGATTGAGGCTTATTAACCCATTGTTAGTGTCTTGCTCAAGGGTTGATGAACCCATTGGGAAGCTTTCAAATTGATATTATAACGAATGAAATATGAAAAGGATATTAAGAAGAATCTTAGTTTTGTAGATATTTCGTATGTTTATAAAATTGATCCAAATATATTATTATTGACGTTGTTTTGTAACATTGATTAATTGACCGATTTATTAACCATATATTTATATGAAAGATACTTATTTCAAATATTAACACGATGAGAATCAACTTGAAATATTAACCTGCATATTTTTCTATGAAAGACACAAAAATTTCAAGTCGCGCCTTGTGATCAGGTCGCCCGACCGGGCGCGTTCGGGTCAGGCCGTTTCGTTCGAGGGTACCCATATCAGTTTTGCTAAGTTGTGACCACCCAGGTGCCTTCTACATGTTCGGGTGGCCCGTCTGTTGTTTTCTCCCATGTGGCACCGTTCGGTCAAGCACGCCGTGTGAGGTCTCCTGACCGGGCACGTTCAGGTTGGACCGTTTCGTTTGAGGGCGCCTGTATCAGTTTTGCTAAGTTGTGACCGCTTGGGTGCCTTGTACAGGTTCGGGTGGCCCGTTTTCCATTTTCTCCCATGTGGCATCGTTCGTTCGGGTGCATCGTGTCACGTCATGTGAGGTCACCCGACCAAGCGTGTTCGGGTCGGCCCGTTTCGTTCGAGGGCACCCGTATCAGTTTTGCTAAGTTGTGACCGCTTGGGTGCATTGTGCACGTTCGAGTAGCTCGTTTTCCATTTTCTCCCATGTGGCATCGTTCAGTCGGGCGCGTCGTGTCACGCCTTGTGATCAGGTTGCCCGACTGGGCGCGTTCGGGTCAGGCCATTTCGTTCGAGGGTGCCCGTATCAGTTTTGCTAAGTTGTGACCACCTGGGTGCCTTGTGCACGTTCGGGCAACCCGTTTTCCATTTTCTCCCATGTGGCATCGTTCAGTTGAGTGCGTCGTGTCACGCCATGTGAGGTTGCCTGACCGGGCGCATTCGGGTTGGCCCATTTCGTTTGATGGTGCCCGTATCAGTTTTTCTAAGTTGTGACCATCCGGGTGCCTTTTGCATGTTCGAGCAACCCTTTTTCCGTTTGTTCCCTTGTGGCATCGTTTGGTTGGGTGCGTCGTGTCGCACCTTGCGATCAGGTCCCCCGACTGGGTGCGTTCAGGTTGGGTCGTTTCGTTCAAGGGTGCCCGTATCAATTTTGATAAGTTGTGACTGCCCAGGTGCCTTGTGCACGTTCGAGTAGCCCATTTGCCGTTCTCTCCCATGTGGCATTATTCGATTGGGTGCGCCATGTGAGGTCGCCCAACCGGGCACATTCGGGTCGGACTATTTCGTTCGAGGGCACCTGTATTATTTTTTCTAAGTTGTGATAGCCTAGGTGCCTTGTGCACATTCGGGCGGCCTATTTTCCGTTTGCTCCCATGTGGTATCATTCGTTCAGGTGCGCCGTGTGAGGTCGCCCGACCGGGCATGTTCGGGTCGGCCCGTTTCGTTCGAGGGCGCCTGTATCAGTTTTGCTAAGTTATGACTGCCCGGGTGCATTGTGCACGTTTGGGCAGCCCATTTTCCATTTTATCCCATGTGGCATTGTTCGGTCAGGCGTGCCTGTCATGCCTTGTGATTAGGTTGCTCGACTGGGCGGGTTCAATTTGGGCCATTTCGTTCGAGGGTGCTCGTATCAATTTTGCTAAGTTGTGACTACACGAGTGCCTTATTCATGTTCAAGTGGCCCGTTTTCTATTTGCTCCCATGTGAGGTCGCCCGACCGAGCACGTTCGGGTCGGACTGTTTTGTTCGAGGGTGCCCGTATTAGTTTTGCTAAGTTCTGACCACTTGGGTGCCTTGTGCACGTTCAAGTGGCCCATTTTTCGTTTGCTCCCTTGTGGAATCGTTCGGTCGGGCATGCCGTGTCGCGCCTTGTGATTAGGTCACCCGACCGGGCCCGTTCAAGTCGGGCCGTTTCGTTCGAGGGCGCCCATATCATTTTTTCTAGGTTGTGACCGCTCGGGTGCCTTGTGCAAGTTCGGGCGGCCTGTTTGTCGTTTTCTCCCTTATGGCATTGTTCGGTCGGGCGCACCGTGTCGCGCAGTGTGAGGTCGCCTGATCGGGCGCATTCCATTTGGGCCATTTCATTCGAGGGCGCTCGTATTAGTTTTGCTAATTTGTGACGGCTCGGGTGCCTTGTGCACGTTCGGGCAATCCGTTTGTCATTTTCTCCCTTGTGGCATCGTTCAGTCGGGCACGCCGTGTCCTGCAGTGTGAGGTCTCCCGACCGGGAGCATTCGAGTCGGGTCGTTTTGTTCGAGGGTGCCCTAATCAGTTTTGCTAAGTTGTGACCGCCTGGGTTCCTTATGCACGTTCGGGTAGCGCATTTTTTGTTTTCTCCATTGTGGCATCGTTCGGTCGGGCGCACCGTGTCACGCCGTGTGAGGTCGCCTGACTGGGCACGTTTGGGTCGGGTCGTTTCGTTCGAGGGCGCCCGTATCAGTTTTGCTAAGTTGTGACCGCCCAGGTGCCTTGTGCATGTTCGGGCAGCCCGTTTTGCATTTTCTCCCCTGTGGCATCGTTCACCATGTCGCGTCGTGTGAGGTTGCCTGACCGGGCACGTTCGGGCCGAGCCGTTTCGCTCGAGGGCATCCATATCAGTTTTGCTAAGTTGTGACCGCCAGAGTGCCTTGTGCACATTCGGGCATCTCGTTTTCTGTTTGCTCCCTTATGGCATCGTTCGGTTGGGCGCGTCGTGTGAATTCACCCGACCGGGTGCGTTCAGGTTAGACCGTTTCGTTCGAGGGCGCCCGTATCAATTTTGCTAGTTGTGACTGCCCGGGTGCCTTGTGCAAGTTTAGGCGGCCCATTTTCCGTTTACTCCCTTGTGGCATCATTCAGCCGAGCGCGCCATGTCATTCCATGTGAGGTTGCCCGACTAGATGTGTTCGGGTCGGGCCATTTCATTTGAGGGCACCCGTATCAGTTTTGCTAAGTTGTGACTGCCCGGGTGCCTTGTGCGCGTTTGGGCGGCCCGTTTTCCGTTTATCCCCATTGGCATCGTTCGCCTGATTATCCTTACTAAACCAAAAATTTCATTTAAAATAATAATTCATACCATAGCATTACTACTTCCCTTTTAACCACATAAAAATTATTTTTAAGTACCATAATTCATCTTTAATATCACATAATTAGATTAAAAAATTAACCAAAATCCCTACTTTATGAAATAAAAATTCAACAATTTTATATAATTAATAATTAAATAAATGTCTTAGATCTAATCTCATTAATAATTATTTATAATCAACAATACGACTTATTTACACAAACCCCTTATTAACCCCAAGAAAAGTCTCACACATTTTATTTAATGGAATTTGAGTGGCCTTAAAAAACACACGTATTTCATTTCAAAATGTCAAAAAATTTCAAATATCAAAAGTTTTAATTTCCCTCGTTCATTTCCCTTCGATTGCATGGTTTGTCCAAGGAAGGAGGGAGGATGTGGCAAATCCCATTTGGAGGGGTAGTTCAGGGTTAAAACAAAGTCGCTCTATCTATTAGCTCTGCGGCCAAAGGTTTTCAAATAAGAAGAAGTTGCAAAAGGGTTTCTGAGCCATCTTTGATATTGGGGTTTCGTTGTTCTTTTGGTTTGGTTTCTATGGGTTTCGTTGAGTTTTCTTATAGGTTCTGAAGACTAAGGCACTGAGTGATCTTATGCAACAATTCTTGATGTATTGAGCGGCGATAGAGGGGTAGTTCAGATCTGATCCAAATTTGAGTTGGGTTGATAGCAAAAATGCGAGAGATCCTTCACATTCAGGGGGGCCAATGTGGCAACCAAATCGGATCCAAGTTTTGGGAAGTGGTCTGTGAAGAACACGGGATCGATCCTACCGGGATATATCAAGGCACTTCAGATCTACAACTTGAAAGGTTTAATGTTTACTACAGCTTGTAGGTTTTAAGTATAGCCCGTTTTTTTTTCTATAGCTATTGTGGCAATCAAGCTCCCTTGAGAAGTAAGTGGTTTGGAAGGAGACATTCTGGTCATTTAGTTTTAGATTCATTAAATAAACTAGATGATGCTACCTGGTACTCCAGGTTGACTCATATGCATGAGCTGAAAGAGAAAGTTTTCTCTACTTGGTTTGCTCCTGTTGGGTCTGCAAGCGATTATCTTGTATTTTCCAAGTGGGTTATCTATGGTGAGGTATGTTTTTATCACTTATAATTTTTCTTTGTTCTTTGATTTTAGAATCTGTCCCCTTGTATACAACTTTGTATAGTGGTCGACCTGAATTTTGACTTTAAAGTTTAGCTAAATCCTAAGTTCTCAAAAATGATAAGATGCAATTATTTTTATTTTAAGTTGAACTGCTTCACATAATCAGTTGGAAGTAAACTTTGACCCAGATACAATCATGTCCTCTGATCCAGAAACAATCATCTCCTCTGATCCAGAAATGACTCAATCTGCGGAAGATCAATCCCCAGAAATGCCAATAGTGCCACAGTTTGTATCACTGACCAAGGGACATCAAACTCTATTAAGCAAGGAGGCATTCACTCGTATAATTGAAACCTATAGGCAAGCTGATGGTGCAGGGGGTAGGGATTTGCGATGTTCACTACTTGCACGATTGATTGCTCAGGTATACGCTCATAAAGTTTTTTATCAATAGTCTGTATGAACTGCTTTAGAGATATTGGAATCTGACTTTTCCTCGTCATCAATGTTTGGCTTTAATGATTGCATTCTGAACTTTGAAAAGCCTCTTTATAAAGGCGGCTTTTTATCAAGTCAAGACATCATTTCCCCATTACTATTTTATATTAAATTTATTCTGTGATTGAGAAAATTTTGAAGGTTGAATGTTATAATTTATTATTCATAAGTGTCAAAAAGTTGTTATTTTATGTGGATACAAGATAAAGCTTGGATAGGATACACAAAACACTCATAACAGATGAATATAGAAATTTTGACAAAAAATATTTCTAGAAATAGTGTTCAGACATATTTCCATTCAAATATGGAATCCTTGGAAATTTTTCCTGTGCAACAGCCGTCACATATTAATTGAGTTGATTTGTGTGCATGATTTTTCATTTTTTATTTTTCACATTGGATTCTTGTGACTTGAAATATTTATGCTCTGCGTACAACCATGATGAATTTTTCTAATGTGGTTTGAGCTTGGTATATAGAGTCATGTCCTACTAAAAAAAAAGTTTAATTGTTAATATGTTACAATAATCTGATCAAATATTAGCCCATCAGATTCAATCTTTCTAGTGTGTAGTTCAAGATGTAGGAAACACGGGTTTTTAGTTGCCTAGTTGTGGTAATTTTTTGGGCTCCTTTTCAAATTCAGGACAATAAAATGTGATAAATTTTGTTATTGAAGCATACTGAGGAAAACACTAATATGGAAATACCTCCTCTACAAATGAAAAGTGATTATTCAACAAATTAGTGTCTACACTAAATCCTTATACAGAAGATTCTTACGGAAGTGCCTGCTTGCACCATTATTGATTCTAACACCTCACTCAAAATAATGTCACCTTATTATATGACATCTGCAACCAACCACCTTTCATCATCAATCCCAGATTGTATGGTTGTTGTAACATTGATTGCATGATCATGAGAGAAATTTTCAAATTCCATTCTAATAAGGCTTAGAAGCTAGAAAACTTGAAAGACAAATTCCTTAAAAATACTCTGACCATCTTACCTATTCATATTGCGGACCTTTTGCTTTAGATAGTCTCTTCTAGCCTTACCCCCGACGAATTTTCTTAAATCAATCATCTTTATAAATATGATGATCAAAATGAATCAATTAATTGCGAGACTATCATGCTGTGATACACCACGTTCAAACTCTTTGCCAGAAGAGCAGACAAATTCATCTCCATATGGGCAGAGAGGAAGAAATTGCAGGTTTAAGGTTTAGTCATTACAAATGGAATCACCGCACTTTTGGCTATTTTTCAATCCTCTCAAATGCTATTGAGGAAGAGAAAGTAAGTATATTGTTGATCCATGGACACCTGTTAAGCCTTTCAAATAGTTGGAAGAAACCTACTATTTCAGAGGCTGAAGGTATACCTCTCCTATGCTTGGCGATCTCTATAATTATAACCCTATATGAGATTCAAATTATCATCTCTGGGGTCTATTATATACATTAAAATAGTAGTCAAGCAAGGGTGTTGACTGCCTCACATTCTTTGGACTTCATATTTATGGATGATATTTTCTCATTTCAAAATCCATTGGTGGTAAAGGTGGAGGCCCTCTATGGGATCTTCATTTCACTATTTTTTGACAAAAATGTCCTTCTATGTCACGAATCCAAAAATAAAAGTACATTTTGAGCTCATTCTAGGATGAACATGGTCTTCAAGTCCACCTTGCAAACAAAAAAGCATGTAAGTAATCTCACCTTATTTTCAAGGATAGTAGGTAGAAATGGTGACATCCTAGTCTTTCCTTTGAATGCTATTATTTGGTTCATCTTTTAACTTGTTTTCGACATTTGTATCAATGTTGAACAGAGGATTTCAACATTAAAAAACTTGGAGAGATGATGTTTCCAACTTCAGTTTTAGGATATTCAGGCTAAGTTCTGGTTTCTTGACACCATGGTGATTCATTCTCTCCTTGTTTGCAAGGTTTGGAGTTTGGAGCCCATACCTACGAAAAACAAGTCACGACTCAATTGAGAGAGGTTACTCATTTTTATTCTCTCATTTATGGGAAACATTGTTGTAATATGGCCCACTTAAATTTCAAGGCCATTGCCTTTTCCTCGCGAAATCATCCTCCATATCTTGAAGGTTGAAATAGAATATTGCAACATAAACTGCTTCATTTTTCTTTTGTTACTTTTGTAGGAGAAAATCATAAAATAAAATGGCTGTGCTAATCTCATACTCCATACCGGAAGGTTGAAATAGAATTTTGTAACATACACTACTTACATTCCTGTAAGTTGCTTTTCTTTTTCTATTAGTGTCAGAGAAAGTTAAGTTGTGTATTTGTAGTTGTTTATGTTAACATATAAACGACAGGAATAGGCTTGACATTCTTTGCTAGAGCACATCAATTTCAATAAATGTTAAAATACTAAAGTATTTGGGAAACTTTAAAGTCTTCATTTACGATTTTAGGGGCTCACGTCAGAGCGATTGATGGAGGTGCCTCAAAATGTCGCAAGCTTTCAGCTAAGAATGTCCTCCAAAATTATAGGTGATTCAACTTCACTTTTTTCTTTCCTATTTATCTTATGCCGCTTCTTGTAAGAAGGAAAAAATTATCTGGATAGCTTTAGAAAAAAAAATTGGCCAATATATCAATAGATTTCTTTCAAGTGTTAATTAAAACTTTCACAATTCCTCTAGCCCACTAGGGCCTGGAATTGATATCCACAGAACATTCCTATACAGAGGAGACTTTATTTTTTCCAATGCAATTGATCCAGTAGCTTTGATGTGCTCACTTTGATATTTTATAAGCTTAGTCCACCCTTGATGACAAAATAATATATTTTGATTCTCTTCTTGACTCCCTGTGATGAAATAGTAGTAGGACTGAGGATTGTCGAAGCACATGCATCTTGCTTAGCATCTAGCAATGAGTTACTCAGCCATGAAAGACCTATGAGCCAGTCACATGATATTCCCCTTTCAGCTGTACATAGCCTACAAAACATACTAGTAGTTCCTGCTGTAACCTTTTTGCAATACACATTGAAGTGGCTGCTTGAATATTTGGGCATTTGGAGTTTACCAGGCCAACCAAAAGTTCAAAAACTACAAAGATATTCAGGGTGTCTAAAATCTAAATTACAGTGAGGGAAATCTAGCTTTCTCTATTTAGCACTTATGATTTCATGATTGGTGCTTTACCACTCATGTCTACACATAATTCACTATCTGTGTAATTTCCTCCCTCTAATCTCGAATTGCAATGAAAGAAATCTGCAGAATGAGAGGGAAAAGAAAACAGAGGACATATACGCATACAATGAAACAATGATTTACATCGAGAAAACACTCTTGGGGGAAATACTCCACAACAAATAAGGTATATAGTGTTCCCAACTAAATTACACAGTAGGCACTAAAAAACAGAGCGCATTCTTCTATTGTATCTTCAGTCTCAAAGGATAGAATTTTCTGCTGCTATTACACAGACTCTCTATTGTTAAAGAATCATTACTAGTACAGAATCACTGGCTCTCCATCCGTCATGTCTCTTCCTTTTCCAACAAAAGAGAAACTCCTACCATCCCTAAACCATAACCTCTAGACGGTAAAGTAATTTTTTTTTTCAATTGCAAACTCACATCTTTTACAGAAGAGGTAAAATAGTAAATACATACATCATCCATATACATAACCTTGTGAAGCACAGATAGGACTTGAAGACTATGGTACATACCTATACGAGACTGTTGGGGGTAAACAATCATCATAATGGGTTTTTCCACACGGAGTAAACAGTCATGCGAGACTGTTGGCGGTAAACAGTCATCAGAAAAACGGACAAATGAAAATTTCCACACAAACAGATGGATAAACCAAAAAAAGGATGAACAAACCAAATAGATGGACAAATTTTGTAGAATCCCCATGAAATCAAGGATTTATTATGAAAAAAAACCATGAAATCAAGGATTTTTCTGGCAAGGGCCAAGTACCTTGTGTACAAACGATGAAAAATCAATCAAGCAACGGGGATGGACAACACCTTTTCTCAAGAAGAATTGGTGGCATTACTAGTTCTGACACGAACTTCAAGTAACTCGGAAGAAGAGCTTTGATGGTCGAAACCTTCACTCAAGGCGTATTGAAAGTGTTCCTAGTTCTGATACTAGGTTCAGGTAACTTGGAGGAAGACCTCCTTGTTGATAGCTATAAAAGTAGTCAACCCCTTGATCTCAAACAAGATTCAGATAACTGGGAACAATAGCTCCTTTTGGATAAACAGATAACTAGGAAGAAGAGCATCCATTTTAAAGTTTCATTTTAAAAAAATAAAATTTAAACGACCGTCGGTATTGCAACGCTTCATAAGCGTCGGTCTTCCGATGCTTTAAAAATTTCCCCTTTTTGTCGATATTGCGGCATTTCTTCATAGGCGTTGGTCTTCCGAAGTTTTGAATGATATCTCCTTTTCGTCGGTATTGCGATGTTTCTTCATAAGCGTCGGTCTTCCGACGCTTTGAACGATTTCCCCTTTTCGTCCGTATTGCAATGTTTCATTTTTTTTTTAAATGTTTTTCGGTATTGCGACATTTTAACATAACGTCAGAATTGCGACATTAGTTTGAAAAATTGACAAACGTTGGAAGACCGAGAGTTCTGTATCGTCGGAATATAGAGAGTTCTGTATCGTCGGAAGACCGACAGTTTGGTAACGTTGGACGACCAACACTTATAAAACATCGGAATAATGACGGTTGGCGTAACGTCGGAAGAGCGACGGATTCCTGGAATCGTCGGAAGAAGTGTCGCTCTTCCGATGCTTTTTTGAGGTGTTGCAATTGTGACGTAATGGCTAACCACGTTTTTTCCGGCCCCAAACTGTCGCTCTTGCGATGACTATGTGTCAGAAAAGCGACAAAGTGGCCGTCGGAAATTGGGCCAAATTTACTAGTGTCTGTTTTTTTAAGTGAATGTCTACTTTTCTTAAGTGAGAATTTATGTGTTTCTTTAAGTGAGAATTCCATCTTAACGTTAGATTCTCAGACCCATTTAATTTTTTTACCACAACTAGAACATAAATTTTCAACCCAATTTATTCAGACCATTTTATAAGTGAGCACAAGTCAACTTGCTAGACAACCATTGTGCTAGTTTGTTGGTCAACTGTTGTGGAAACTCACTAGTTAGTTGTTTTAGAAACTCATTAGATGATAAAAATGGTAAATAAAGTCAAATGGGATTCAATAATTTCCCTTTCGGTGCAAAACCCTAAAGAAAATTTCATCTTCTCTAGGTTAGATTTAGATTGGTCTCTTGTACAAGGAAAACACATGGACTCCTTTGATCGGATTTTAAAAATCCCTTCAACTAGAATTGGAGACTTTATTAGAGGAGAGGAAATGAACCCAAAAGCTCCATGTTCTTTCACCTGGGTACAAAATAAATGCCCAGGCTCAAGGCCTTTTGCTTCCTTTCTATATGAAGTGTAAGTTATTTTAGAGATCCATCGTATAGATGTTCGTATTAATAGTGCTCCATAAGTTTTCATGGATTCATATGTATTGATTTTTCAATATTTTTTATTCATATATGCTTATTCATATGACCCCGATGACAGAAGGGGACAAGATGAAATGAAGTGAAGATACTCATTTGTGAAAACGAGCGGATTCCAATGTCATTTCATTGTAAAAAGTATGGTTCAAGTCCTTGAGATTGTGATAATAATATATAACATGTATGAGAATTTAGATAGCCAAGAATGGCCTTTTCATGGCCAATAGGACACCTGAGGTCATGCTAGGGTGCTGCATCAACCAAATTTATCAAAGGACATGGTTTCCTATGTAGAGATTTGTTTCTTCTTAGAAGTGCCAGTTGACTCGATTTGCAAAATTCATGTTAAAAAATATATTGGCGTGGATGTTGCAGCTTGAGATAGGGATTTATTTTTTGAAGGAAAGATGTTGTTAACATATATAATTGTCTAATGAAAGGAAATTATCAGTTGCATAAGAAGGACGAAATGAGTGTGAAACTTTGGTATAGGAAACACCCACATGATTTTTTATTTTATCAAAAGCCCAATGGTGGAGATGTCCCTTTTTTAGTTGGAATTCAGACGAAGTGGATGTTGGAGACCATGGTGAAGCTATTGAACAATATCCTAATAGCCATGTATTAAACATTCAACATGAATAAGTGTGGGGTGAATGTATTAATAATTATTGATTTAGTACAATAATTTGATTAATAATGATTGATGAGCTAAAGTTGACTTCATATGTTTTTTGAATGTGATAGTATCAGTTGTACACACTCATGGTGTTTGATGAGCAACAAAGTGGGGTTCTAGTTGCATGGGTGGTGGCATCATGTAATACATCAAAGGACATTTCACCCTTGTTGGAGTAGCTCATGCATAGGTGTCACCAAGTTGATCATAGTTGGAAAGTTAATGATTTCATGGTTAATGATGCATTGGCTGAAATCAATGCTTTAAGGTAACTTCAATATTCTTATTTTAGAGTACAACTTGTATTTATTACAAAAATAACATGCTTGAAATGAATTGAATGTGGGAGGAGAATCATAAGGTGCAATGTTAACTTGTGTGTTTGGCATGTACATCAAACATGGCTAAAAGATGTGAATCAATTGGCCAGTAGTCCAAAAATAGAAAAATAAATTTTTAGTGATTTGGGTTATTATGAATTATTGTTCCAGTGTTGAAGTGAGCAATGCAACTAATGCTTTCTTTAAAAAATTTGCTAATGAGGAGAATTTCCTAGACTATTTCCATAAGAATTGGGTTGCTCGTGACAATATCTGTAAGTTGAAAAAATCTAAATTACATTTCTCTTTTTGGTTTCCAAATATATGAAATATCTTCATTAACCCAACTTTCATGCAATTACATATGTGGGTCAAAGGTTGTCGAGATTTTCCCCATTCAAATCAAGAGACAAAAAATGTTGTGGAGTCATATCATTGTTACCTAAAGACAAAATTTATATATGATAGATGAAAGAATTTTTTTTTAGGATGGATTGGTTGATATATGTTCTTCTAACAAATGTTGAACCCTGTTATAGATTTAAGGAAATTCTAAAAAATGAAGGATTTTTTAATAATCACAAGAAAGAGAAATGGTTGGAATCATCAATGGAAAAAAGAAAAAATAATTCCAGATAGTGATTGCAGACCACATGAGAAAATTTCTCATGCTTTTCTAGTGAGGAGTTAATCTAAACTTCATAATCAATATCGTGTCACTTGTCATCACACAAATTTCATAACTTGTGATTTCCCATGGTCTATTCGTGGCAACATATGCAAGTATGCCATAAAGGTGGGTTGCTTGTGTTCCCGTTCAATGGCTTAAATCCAATTACAAAATAATCAAATCACAAATGATTCATACAACGACCCTCCTGAGATAAATATAGAGGAATTATCCGATCTTCCTAAAGATGCAAACACATCTACCATGGATAGTCACAATGTTGATGTAAATGTTGAATAAATTGAGATGGCCAAGGAGGAGTTATTTGGCTACTTAGTCCTGGTTTGAAAAAAATTCTCCTACTAATTTGACCAATAATGAACAGTTGATTTCTTTGTTTAAAAAATTGTTGGATGACATCAACAATATTCATATTATGGATTGTGAATTCACGTGTTAGTTGGGTTCTTTTGAGTTATCTTTGAAGAGGAATAAGAGTTTCCTAAGCCCCAAAAAGAGAAGAAAAATAAGGAAACAAAATACAAGATTGGAAATTGACTTGAATATCGCTGCAAATGAATATGAATCGTTTGAGTTAAAACAACTCAGCAAGTGAGGTCGCCCTTGCTCCAACAATGAAGGCTTTTCCATGCTTCTTGCGCATGATTTTGTTTTCAATTTGATTTTAATATTTATTTGTTTATTAGATGTATTTGATGTATTATTTTCTTTTTGAATGTGTCCATGTATGTTTTATAATTGATGAGGATATGTTTGGTAATTTGTCTAATTTGACGGAATTGACATTTAAGGTGATTAAATAACTCCATGCATTTACACTCAGATTTTCAATACATTTATTGTTTTCTAAGTCATGGAAGATAACTTTCAAATGGTTTTTCGTACTTTCATATATTGGTGTCTAAACAAGAGTCTTATATATAAATTCTAATAAAAACAATGGAAATGTAACAAAATTATTAGAGGAAATACAATGAAATTGTAACTAAACATGTCAAAAATAACTCTACCAGTTTTTTTATAACTGTTCAATGTGACTGGTGATATATTATTGGAGAATAATATATATTATAACATAAAATATAATGTGTTTGTTTTCTATGAGGTGCTGCAACGGTGAGCCAATAATAAGGGCTTCACTGTGGGAGAAATACTATAGCACGTGGGTTCATATTGGGGGATATATAATGAGGAAAAAATGGCATAATATATTGGGGGATATATAGGGGGTAAATGGTTTTTTTTATTGGCTGGTATAAAAAATGGAGCTCAAAGTTAATGAAAAAATATAAAGGGGTATAAAAAATGTTAATGAAAAATAGATACCTACAATATGTAGTGAAAGTAGGGGATTTTTAAATTGGGAAGGTGTATTGGGTTTATAATGGTAGGGGGTTAAATAATGTGATTTTTAGAGGCATTTTCCAACATGTACTCAAATTAAGGGTATTGTTTAATATGCTATGATCACACATGATATATTAGAGGTTCATTGAGTGAAACCCCTATGGAACCAATGTGTTAGCAATGGTGACCCAGTGTGTCAGCAACGGTGAGCCTGTGTGTCAGAAACGGTGAAACTATGTGTCAGCAACAGTGAGTCAATGTGTCAGCAATGATGATCCAGTGTGTCAATATGAATCTGTGGGTGAAGGGGGAATTTCATGAATATTGTTGATACAATAATCACTATGTCCTACTTCACCAGGACGAAGATATCCTCATGTCTCCATGATTACATTCCGACATTCATACTCTTCTTTTTTATTCAGCATATATTTCTTTTTATATATCCTTGTTGGAAGCCAGATCACTGGATAGTGAAATCTAAGACCTATCCATTTATTCCCACATTGTCCCATGGAAATAACATTGTCTTTAAGTTTAGGTATTTAAATTTATATTCTTTTCGGGATTATTTTCCCGAGGCATCCCACCTTACTTTACATCCTGCATGTGTTGCAGTTTACAATGATTGAATTTGGCCTGCGCAATATGCAATCATCTTATACCTGTACTTGGCGATATCCTATGCTAGCTCTGGAAATTTGGTGGAATTTTGATGTTCTTATATCACCTCCATATGTTTGGGTTGTTCTCCTCTAACCCACAGAAGGCTCTCGGAATTATGCAAATAAATTTTAAGAGCATCCAACCAAATGTCCCGATTTCTCAAATACGATCCAAGGGCTCTCAATTGGACATCCCCTATAACATTGTTGGGATTCCATTTTGTATTAAGAGGTACCAAAAATTTATGTTGGTACAGTTCACAGAGCAAGACTTTATCTGGATTCCTGCAGGCCATATATTCCTCCATGAAACCAATACTGTTTCCAAGCTAGAGAGGCCTATTTTTTATGATAGCATTCTTTATAAATATCAGTAATTTTTTTTTCAAGTACACGTTGTGATTGGTTGAAGGATATTTGGAACTAAGAACACCATCCATTATCTATCTTTTTTCTTGCTTATAATTCTCCAACTTGCTCACATTCTGTTCCATCTCATCCACAGTTTTTTTATGTTTTCGTAAGACTTTGTTTTTATATCCTTTGCATCTCTTGCAAAGGTCACGAAGTGAGATTTTGTGCCAATTGTAAGGTATTAGGTTTCCCTTACATGGTAATTTACAAAGATATAATTTTTCCTTTGGTTCCTCATCCTCTGTTTGCACAACAATGTCTTTGGTTAGTTTGTTCTCTGGCTCCTCATCCTTTATTAATTTCATACCTGGTTGTTGTTCCTTTGTTTGTACAATTGTTTCTTTTGTTAGTGTCATATGTGATTCATGTTCCTATGTTTGTACAATCATTTATTTTGTTAGTTTCATATGTGATTCTTTTTCTTTTGTATGGACAATTGTGATTTTGGTATGGCCCTCTGTTTATGCAACAATGTCATCAATCTATTTTTTTTCCAAGGGGTATATTTTGTTGGACCCCTGGTGAAGGAATATCTATGACATCAATGGGTATGGACTCTGCAACTTGGGCAAAGTAGTCTAATCTATCAAAAGTTTCTTTTTTTACTAAGCTCATCTGTTAGGGTTCTAACTTCGATCTCTAGTTGTCTATATTTCATCTGGAGAATCATATCCTTCCTTAAAAATGAAATTTAAATAGGATGATTTTTAGGTGTAGTTAATTTTACAATGTGCTTCTCTGTCAATTCTGGTGGTGCAGTTGGTTGGTCCTCGTCATCATCCCCATACATTTTTGGTTGTGTATTTGGTTTTCGCTTCTCATTTTCCCCATACAATTCTGGTAGTGCAGTTCACTGGTACTCCTCATCATCCCCATACAAAATTTGAATTGAGGTAAGGCCTTTTGAGGGGTACATATGGCTATTTCATCTATCTAATCATAGTTAGAATAAAGAGAGGGAAGCTTATCAACTTGTTCTTTTGTGTCAGCAAGGTGGCCTAATCCTTGTTCCATGAATCCTTGTTGCATGCATCCTTGGTCTATGCCTCCTTCAATCAATACATCCTGTGGATACTCTTTCTCTTACTCTTGCTCTTGTTCTATTGTTGTCTCTTCTGGGAATTCTTCTATAACAATGGGGAGCGTTTCAAGAACTGCAGCAAGAAAACCTCTCTTTCTCTTGTTTTGCTTGGATTTTAGGACTACTGCTAGGCATTTCTGGTATCCTCTTAATATTATGGTCATTGGTTTACTCCCCAATATTTCTACTTCATCATCATTGTCTTGGTCATTTCTTTTTTGTGCATATTTAGCGGCAAAAACCATAGAAACCCTCGTATTTTGAACAACTGGCATATCGTTTGCCACATGGAAAGGTTCTATGGGGATTTCTATAGGTGAGAGGTCATCAGGCAGAGTTGCAGGTGGGAGGTAATTAGGCAGAGTTGCAGCTAGGGGGTCATGGGGTAGAGTTGCAACTGGGTGGTCATGGGGCGGAGTTGCAGCTGCCAGAGTGTCCTCTAGCAGGGTGGTAGCTTCAACATGCAATGGCCTTCTAACTAGTTCATCCCAAGTTCTCCCTTCCCTTTTTAGCACAACAACCATAAAAGGTTTAACAAGGAAATGGTGGGACATGATTTCGAGTGGCCTCTTTGATTTATGCACACCTCGGGCCATTTCGTCTAGGGTTTTTGCAAGAAAGAAAGGCATTTTAACCAAATTTCCATGAAAGAAGTGGGTTAACAAGCAGAGGTGCTCATAATAATAACATCATACCTTCCTTCACACGTGAAAAATATCTAAACAAGGATTGAAACATCCTTCCAGGGTTGTGGTAATGACTTCCTGTCATATCCTATGCCTCTCTTGAGCAGTTGTTCACCTGCCTCAAGGAATTTCCGCACAACATCAGGTTGGGGTTTTCGGAGCGCAAACCATTGTTCTCCCTTCTCGGGTAACCCTGTCACTTCCGCAATCGCTTCTTTTGTCACATGCACCACTGTCCCTGCTACCTCTGATATACCCTCCATGTAATGAATGGAAAATTCTAGGGCTACACAATCATCATACCCTCGAAACCTACGAATATAATCTATCCAGACCCCCTATTCAAAAAATTATTTAACACGTGGAAATGCGTCTAGCAATTCTTCGACACTTTCTCTATGTACTTGTACACCTCCCATCTTTATTCATAGTTCATAGTGGCTATGGTTGTGTTTTTTATTTGCAACAGTTTGAATGTGGGAAATGGTGCAATGGAAGAGTTGGGGTAATGAGTCCAGTAAAATCACGACCCATCATCTATGGCAGTGCCAGTATGGCGTCGGGTGTCACCGCAATAGCTGCCTCCCATTTCAAATTGACAGTCTGTTGTTGTCATGGTCAGGGGAGATTTCCATTACCATTGTACACAATTAGAGATTCCCCTTATACCCAGTTAGGATTTTCCGCAATGATGTCCACTGGAATGGGAGGGTGAGTTTCCATGGGAGGGCCTAGCTTTGGCATCATAATAATGCAACTTTGTGGGCCCATGCACGATTACACTGAATCCTTAAATTACTTTCCTTAAAACACATTTGTTACAATTTATTAGTTATACTTGAATGCATATTATAATTTTTCATGATTATCAAGTTAACTTCCTTGATTTTCAGGTTGTTCATATTATTTTCATTGTTTGCAGGCTTAGTTGTTGTTGTTTTCATGTATGTCATAAAGTGCTTCAATTCAAATCACCTAATCTTGTGGGTGTAAATGTTGATAATGGAGTTAAGAAAAAACTCCTTACAACAACTGAATCAAAACACCTTTCCACAATTCTTCCTTTAAATGAGGTTGGAGCTATGGATTGGAAAAATGCAATATACCACAATTGAATTTTGCATTTAACCATGTATAAAGGGAAAATAATGGTTGATCTATAAGCTATCTTGGTTGGCTTGTAAGCAAGGGTATCTCACATTAATTTTTATTGAAGGGGCTTCCTTAATAGTTCGAGTTCACTTTTATTATAGACTTTTATAGTTATTAGAGACTTGTACTTGGAGTCTTCTATTTGATAATCAAAATATCCTTTATTTTGATGTTCAATTTTGGGTTATGTTTAAAGTGATATCAATTGATAAAATAACATTTGTAAAATGAACTAGTGATTCTTCCCCCACCTTTATCATTATTTGCAACAGGTAGACGAAACCGAACTGTAATAGTATTGATTGAAAAATACATTTTCACAGACATGTACCAAAAATTACCAAAACATAAGGTGAGCCCATCCATAAAAAAATATATCTCATATATATACCTCAAAAATTTACATAATAATTGTTTATGTTGCTACAATCTATCGTAAGAAATACGAACTCCGTAATAGGACTCCCAGCATAGTAGCCCCAATAGAAAACACAAGAACAATCAATTCATTAACAAACCACGTATATCGAGGCCTAGCAATGACAATTGGTGGAGCATCTGTTGGATCCTCCACATATCTTCCACATCCATGTCCATTGGATGCTTCTTGAATGAGTATATCATCAACAAAAATTTATACTTCTGATTGGTAAATGATGTTAAAAATAATAAATTTTGCAGCAATATTTTTTTCTTCTTGGTGGAGGGGTTTCAAATTATGTTTCTTCACTTGGTAAATTTCAATAATTTGATTGGTAAGAAACTTTGAATTAGTGTAAGTAACAATTTCACTTGCACCATAACTCCTGGATGTTCTAAGCCCATCAACCAGAGCAATATAATAGGCTTTGTTATTTGTGGTTCTCCCTGGAATATCTTTAGTACTCTGGAAGACTTACCTAGCTGCTTCATTATGAAGCACAAATATTGTTTGTGCAAAACCTGGAAATGGATGGAACCAAACCTGGATGATGAGTGTCCAATTTTTCACCATGAGCAAAAGAGGAAAAAAGTTAAATGAAAAAAATGATTTAATAAAATATCATGAACATCTTGGTTGTATATATATAAATATATATATATATATATATATATATATATATATATATATATATATATATATATATATATATATATATATATATATATATATATATATACTAACTAAAGTCCCCACATAATTTATTGACATAATAGTGATGGAAACTCACTGTAACAGTAGCGCAAACTCCCTGTTACAGTCGGCAACTCCCTATAAAAGTGACTGGCTACCACTATTACAGTGGTGGAAACTCCTTGTAAAAGTGAATCATTGCCATTGTAAGAGTGGTAGAAACTCCCTGTTACAGTGGTGGAAATTCCCCGTGAAAGTGAATTGCTACCACTATAACAGTGAGTAATATAACCACAAATATAATGAGAATCTTGGTTGAAAAGAAATGATATAGCCACAAATAAAATTATCAAAAGAAAGCATTCACTTAATTTAAAATTATCAAAAGGAAATATTCACTTTCTGCATCCGAAAAATCAATGCAAAAACTTCGATCCCAACAACTTAAATTGGACAATAAAATTCTTAAACATTTTGAATAAATATGATAATAATGCTTCATAAGAATTCTTGTAGCTCAAAGAAGTTGTCATTGTCCTAGGTCCATTTAAAGAATAGGCTTTTTGGAAGCTTTAATGACCTGCAATTTATGGGCTTACTGGGACTTGCATGGGTGCTCTAACATAGAGAAATTTTTAATATAAAATATAGAATTTGAAAATACAATATTTTTTAATTTTTAAAATCATATGATTTGAAATAATAAATTTTAGTATTTAATTTTATAATTATAATTTGAACATTATTAAAAAAGAAAGAGGTTTAGTATATGTAAAAATGTAAAAAGATGTGAATTACAAATAATAAACTATTATGAATTTAGAAAATTAGATAAAGAAGAAAATGTTAATATTGAGATGAGTTTCATTTTTTGATTTAGTATTTATCTCCATTTTATTATATTATTTTTGTTATATTTAAATGAAGTGTCTTTTTTTCTTATATTAATTTAAGTGTATATCAAAACACTCTCTTGGATGATGTTATTGAAAATTGAATAATGGAAAGTACAAAGTTTTTATTAAAATTAATTTGATTTTATAATTTTTTAATAAAAAACATATTTTTATCAACAACCTATTTATTCATCTTTAATTTCATACTATAAATGATTATCCTCCAATTAACCTTGTTTGATATTCATACGTTTTAATCCTCCAATTTGCAAGGTTTGGTACTGAATTAATACATTCATACTTTATGAGTTGATAACCAAACTTGGGAACAAGACATTGGGTTTAAAGAATAAGTGCCCCTTCATGCTTTTTACTATTAATTCATGATAATGTAAAAATAAATGGATTTGATCTAAAAGATGGGTTTATCACTTAAGCATTTGTAATTTTCTAAATGATCATATATTTGAATTGGAATTGTACCCTTATTGCCATTGAGTTCTCTAAAAAACAAAGATGTCTAACGTTAATTTGATGTTTAATTAATATTTTTCACATTAATTTGTTGTTTGATTAGGTTATAAACTTAGGGGCTGAAAGTGTTTGGCTTTTTCATACTTAGGTTTAACACCTAAGCATTTTTTATTTTCTAGATGATCATACATTTTAATTGGAATTTCCCTTATTGACATTGAGTTATCTCACTAACAAATTGTCTCAAGTTAATTTGTTGTTTAATTAGGTAAGATGTCTCACATTAATTTGTTGTTTAATGAGGTGAATTAATCTTTCAGAAGCTTGCTATCTAAATTCACCACATAATTCATTGACATAATAGTGGCGGCAACTATTGCGACAACTCACTGTAAAAGTGAATTTTTGCCACTATAACAGTGAGTAATAGAGCCACAAACCTTGAAGAGATGTAAGAAAAAGAGTTGAAGCCACATTGCATTTAACTAGTGCAGAAGGTTGGGTTGTACATTTCTCTGTAAATATTGGTTGTATAATGTCATTGTACAATATGGTGCTTTCATTTCAACTTTCATGTATATGTTTTGGGCTCACTTTTCATTACAATTGTTGTGCGATTATCAGGGAAGAACCCATTTGAATTAATTTTTGTTTTAAAAAAAAATTATATCTTGTGTCCAAAATATTAATATGGTACAATTAAAATGTTTGTATGCATCTATCACTATATCTTATATTTATGTTAATCCATTATCTAAAACATAGATTTACTAAGCATCTATCATTATTATTATCATTTTCATAGGTTCAACATATTTATAGATTCAAATTTAAGACTTTATTTAAAACCTTTATTAATTGTTTTTTGTTTTTTTTTAAATTCAGAATGGTAGAATATTTGTTTGAAACATTTATATTCACTATTGGGGCTATAGCATTTGTTAGTTGTTAGAGGAGATGTCATAAAATATTTTAAGGGATTTTTAGTTTTCTATGGATAGACAATTGTTTTTAGATAGTGCTCATTTATTATTAGTGATTTATGTATCTTTAGTATTAGAGAAAATATACTATAAGCCCAAAATAAACACTAAATCCATTATCGTTTCCATCATAGCCTAAATACCACTACTATTCCAGTGGTCGCTTCAAAAAAAGTATAAATTACGTTTCATGAATGTAGTTGTGGCTATAGATTTTCAGACCTACAATTTGAGATAACATTATCACAATTTTCAATTGTAGCAACACATTAGAGGATAATAGACTTTAAGGAAGCCAAGGCGGAGAAAAGAAGTAAACCAACATTCATGGAAGCCCATCATTCATGAAGCCCACCAAAAAATTACAAACAACAGTGACAAACGAGTTGCCACAACGATAACTAGTGAGTTGTCGCAACGATAATTAGTGAGTTGCCTCAATGACTACCCAGATGCGACAACTCCCTAGTTACCTTTGTGGCAACTCGCTGGTCACTGTCACGACAACTCTAGGGAACAACATCCTAGAGAAAAATCAAACGGATTTGGGGACTTTAGTTAATATATATTGCGAAAGTGAAAAATTATCTTAGTTAATATATACTTAGCAAACATATACACAAAAAAATAGTGAGTTGCCTAATAACAATAAGTTTCCAAATAACCGTGAGTGAATTTACCTTTTCTATTGTTCCAAAAAGAAAGGGAGGCATATCCTTACTTGCTATATGGTCACTGTAAGAATTCACGTGTGTTATTTTCCACACCTGGTATTCTATAAAGTTCCACGCCTGGTATTCTGTAAAGTTTCACACCTGGTATTTTTCACACGTGGTAAGAATTCAATTCCTCCCCTTTAAAGCTCATGTTTCAATTCCTCCTCATCGATTTATATTGCAATCAGTCAAGCTTACTCAATGAAAACTCTTTACTCACTTGACAGAAGGAGCTCCAAATTCAACTGGGATAGAAATGAGGTTTCGGCATTAAAACCATTCAATATATCATCCATTGTCTGACATGCCACGTGCGGTAGATGGTGAGATAACTCGACAGATATGCAACATTTAATCCTCATTAATTCAAATTCAGGTTTTCCAATTCAAATTTCAAATTAAAGCAACAACCTATCACTTTGGCTCTCCTCTAGCTGTGTGATTTAGGTGAGCTCTCGTTGCGTGCGCTGGCCTGCAAACAGAGAGCGTCAAATACACCTTCACTTCCCACGGGAGCTGGATGACGAGGGAGGTAATGATAGTTAATGTATGTTTCGTTAATGTTTGGGACAGAGGGGGCAAGCTCGTCGGAAGGGCTTCACCGACGACAAAGGGGCACAAAACCCAAAGGGAATTTCGTCGAATGGTTAGCCCACTCCAAATGTATAGAAACTTCAAAAATACATGCAAGGTTGTACTCTCAGAAAGTACTAAAAATATAAAAAAATACACGCAAAATTGTCCACCCTATGAATGTGAGGTAGAAACTTCAAAAATACAGGCAAGATTGTACTCTCAGAAATACTTAAACATCATAAATACACACAAATTTGTCCACCCTATGAATGTGGGGTAAGATAGTTGGTGAATATTATGAAGAGCAGATGGAACTTAAAGGAATTTTGTCACCCTATGGATGTGAAATAGGATGGTCAATATTCTAAAGAGGGGAGGGAACTTAAAAGGAAAGAAAATATCTAAGAACATCACTTTTTTTTAAAATTATTTTAATTATTAAAGATTTTTGAAATTATTGAGTTATCAATTTTTTTAATTTTCTTTCATGGTAAAGTTAAAGTATTTTTATTTCAATCAATATAATTATTTCCATGGGTATCTTTATTTTGAGATGGAATTTTTAGACTTTTAAATTAATTATTATAGATGGATGATAGGGATTTAAACTCCATAGAATATTTTCAAATATTTTTAGTAATATACACAAATAAAAGGCATAGTTGCTTTCAAAGTAGTTTATTGTCTTTTTAATTAAATTCATTAATTAAAAAATGTCATAGAAACAAGTATTATATGAAATGAGTTATGAATTTTTGGGCATGTGGTAGTGATAAGCTCATAGTATTGTAACACAACTTATTAACAAATTAAAAATCTCCATGATAAAGTGGGGTGGATCTTCATAGTATTTTTTTTTAATGTATATATGTTTAACTTATATATTAATTATTTTATCATTAATGATGATACTAATTATTTTAAATAAAAATATAATTTAGTTAATTCTTATAATTTTGTAAATTGCAACAATTTGAAATGTATGATAAATTACATGTTTGAATACTTATTATGAATTGATGTTTATGAATTTTTCACATGAT
Organism: Pinus albicaulis; assembly: GCA_034641835.2. Classification (NCBI taxonomy): domain Eukaryota; kingdom Viridiplantae; phylum Streptophyta; class Pinopsida; order Pinales; family Pinaceae; genus Pinus; species Pinus albicaulis. The sequence goes on from CM076570.1 coordinate 902,033,469, forward strand.
AGGAAAATCTATTATAACTCAGGATCAAGACAACTATCTCTAATTGCTATTAACAAATGCAAAATTGATATTTATAGATATTTACCATCATTTAATTTTTATAAATAAACTAATTTAATAATAATTAAATAAATAAATATGTATATTTTTAACATTTTAAATAATGAAATAAATAAATGGGTATATTTTGAAATTAAAATGTTAAAAGATAATTGAAAAATGAAAATTCTCAGTAGGAAAATTAAAAATATTTTATTACGGCCCTTCACGTTCAACTTATAAAATCACTACAATTTACCAATCATTACACTTCCGTGGCTCCGCTATTATTTCAACAAAAACAAAATAATGATGGCCATGCTCCTATTAATTTTGTTCTCATGGCTAAATCTCCCCCTTATTACGTCGAATCCTGAGGTTTCGAAATTTGATCTTATTATTATAATATCCCACTTCCACTCGCTCATTATAGTGTACCGCCCTTGAACGTGTTCGTAAATTTGTGGTCTCTTGTTTTCTAACTATTATATATTTTAGGTAGTGTTTTTTAAATATATATATGTTTTTTATTTTTTAGAAAATGTGAAGGTGGGTTATATTTTTTTGTTTTTGAGAAAAAAAATTCATTTTATTTTTGTTGTTCTTCAACTTTCGGCAAGGCAAAACAATTTTTCTGTTTAGAATTTCATTTTGTGATAAAAATAAAAGTTGTTAGAAATTTTATTAACTTTTTATTACTTATTTTTTGGAATTTTTTTACACACATTTGATATGTCAACTTACTGTTTATTTGAATGTGTGTTTTTTAACAACCAAATGATTCATAAAAAGTAATGTTAATACTCGCTGGTGTATTCTTTGAAAAACTGTGTGTTTTTTATGCAATATGAAAAAACTGCATATTTTGAATATGTTTCGGAACGAAATTTCTCAACATATAGGTTATACTCTAAAAATCTAAAAACTACTCATTACCGATGACGCACCAATATAATGCACCATAATTTTTTCAATTTTTTTACCATGTATTTTGGAAGATACAAAATATTGATTTCAATATAATGACCTTCAAAATTGTTTGCACCGGTTTTATTACAAAATTAATTAAAATTAGTAAATTTTATGAAATTTCATAAAAGTTATATTTCTTGAAAATAGATTGAATTCTGCGAATGTTTTTCTTGGTTCCGACCGATAATTCAAAAACTTTCATGGAGTTTAATCAATCCAAAGTTGAATAAATGTGTTCAGAGCTCGGCTCTACGTAATTGCAGACGTGTTAGTTCGATCAAACTTTTAAAAAAAGTTCGGTCGAATTGTTTTTTGCCCCGACGACCCGTCAGTCTAACGACACAAAAGTTCGGCCAAATTTCTTACAAAAGTTTAGCGGAACTTTTAATTACCTTTACCGCAAACTTTAACGAAGCTCCTTAAAAAAAACATTTCATGGTAATATAAATTGACGTAAACGCATTCATTATTTTCCCATTAAAATATATTTTTGATTGTTTACTAAGGAAATTTTGGCAATTTTACTTTGTTGGTTTTTTATGCAGCAAGTGCAGGCAGAGGTGGAAGAGTAATATATAAAACTGTTTGACAAGTTTTACCATTGCTAGTGAGAAGGTGGGAAGTGCACAAATAGTAGAGCATAAATAATAGCCTTGTGGGATACTTAGAATTGATGATATACCGATTTTTGGGACGCCAAAAGCATTATCCAATGAGTCAAAAGCCGCCAAAAACATTATCAAATGAGTCAAAGGCCTCTCCAAACATTGATCAAAACTTTCAAGAAAATAACTTTTGACCATATCTACATAGAACAAAATGGATCTCCAAACATTGATAAAACTTTCCATAAGGTAACTTTTGAACATATCTACATAGAACAAAATTGGTCTGCACATCTTCTCTTATAAAAAAGGATGCATCCAAAGACATAAGTAAGTTTTAAGTTTTATTTTTCAATTTTTGAAAAAAGTAATATCACGAATACTCACAGCATAAATTACTCTGAAGGAAATTCTGGTCAGAGAACCTCAGAAGGCAGGATAATGTGAAGTAATAGGTTTATATTCTCAGTAGCAAAACAGTTGGTCTTTCGTTTGTATGAGCACTAAAGAACACAAACACTCGATATAGAATGTTGCAAACAGTCTTTTTATTATGTTCTTTAAGAAAGAAACATGTAAATCCAAAGAAGGAAAGAGAGAGAAGTGATCTAAGTTTATGTATTTCTTTTTATTTTAATATGATGTTTTTTTCCTAAAAAATTTTATATATAAAAATTTAGTAGATTAAGTTTATATGGTTTTTGATACACATTGATCTGATAATTTGTTAAAGTACGCTTTAATAATCATTGATTAATTCTAAGCCGAATCAAAATAACAAAATAATATATAAGACAACATGAAAATATAATCCCAACAAACTTATAAAAAAAAAATCGTTATATTAATTTATTATAATTTTTTTACCTTAGACATATGTAAAATATTTTGAAAAGTTTACCATTCAAACTTCTTCTTATTTCAACCAGGTAAGGTAGAATACGGTTATACACATATCGGAGTTGTCTATTCAGGGAACGAAATAGCTTGGACGGCAGTGTTTTGCTGGAATTTGGGCAACTAAAATTCAAGAAATCAAGTAGTTGGAGTGTTTGGAATCATTTTTGATGGTGGAAATGTATTCAGCACTACCAAAAACCTTTAGGATACTCAAAATACTAAAGTTTAACAACTGTAAACATGATTCTGATAAAATCTTTGCCAAATTTTTTAAAAATATTTTTAACGTTGCCTGGGAAGACTACGGCTATACATATCTGGATGTTGCGGTCTGATCTGATCATGGGGAGAACGTCACAAAATAATCATGAACCAGTTGACTCTTTGGAAGGTCGTGTGGACTTATCCATTGGCTCCATTGGCTAGTGGCATACACGCATGCATAGCATTAAAAATTACTGTATATCGCAGCATATACACAATTAATATATGTCCGCCAATGAAGTTAAAGATGAGTATATATACCTGGTTAAAGGTGGGCATATTTACCATGCGATGGCACACGGGCATATATAATATATATGAGTATATATGCCAGTGTGTATATATCTCTGCCATTAAGCAGATCAGCCATGCACGTAATGGGTTCACAGTAGCATCGGCATTAGTTTAGGGAATTGGATTTAAATGCAATACAGTCATTCAAAATAGAAGGAAAGTGCCTGCTAATTTTGTGAAACAGTCAGAAAATTTAGATTTAGATTGGGTTTAGGCAATTTTCATTTATAACATAGATTTTGTTTCAGGGGATTTGGCTTCTAGGATGGAAAATTTAAGTGAAGAGGAAGGGAGAACAGAGGCCAATATCAATGTCAATGGCGTTAGAAAGGGGAAGAGGCACTGGTTGCTGGTGGGCTTAAGCATTATAGCTATTGTAGTGGGGCAATCTGCCTCGGCTCTTTTGAGTAGGTTTTACTTCACAGAGGGTGGCCATAGCCGTTGGCTCAGGTCGCTGTTGCTGTCCATTGGATGGCCGGTGCTTCTTCTGCCAATATTGCTGAACCCCCAAATTAGAAAATCATCGTTGCAGACATTTTTCAGCACCAAATATGTTGTGGCCTGTGGAATTCTCGGTGCAATATCAGCTCTAAACGCCATGCTTTACTCCTTTGGCATTTCTTTTCTTCCAGTCTCCACTTTTTCTCTTCTCTGCGCCACAGTGTTGGCTTTCAATGCCCTGTTCTCTTTCATTTTACTGAAGCACAGGATAAGCCCCTCTGTTTTCAATTCCATCGTTCTGCTTACCTTCAGCGTTGTTCTTCTTGGAATCCAATCCAAGAGCGAAAGACCAAAGGGAGTAAATAGGAATCAATTCGTTCTGGGCTTTGTGTGCACTCTTCTTGCCACTGCCAGCTATGGACTGCTTCTCACCCTGTTGCAGCTCGTGTTCCGAAGGGTTGCAGGGAGGGAAAATTTCAGCGTGGTTCTGATATCGCAGGCGCTGGTTTACATGGTTGCAGCATTGATTTGTACGGTGGGGCTGCTGAGCAGTGGGGATTTCCGAGACCTGGTGTCCGAGTCCGAGCGTTTCAGGTCAGGGAAAATGGCGTACTGCATGACTCTGGTGTGGTGTTCTATAGCGGCGCAAACGTATTCCATGGGGATGTTTGGCCTCATTTTCTTGGTTTCTTCACTCTTTTCTAATGCGGTAAGTGCCGTGACACTGCCTGTTGTTCCCATTCTCGCTGTGTTTTTGTTCGAAGAGAAACTGGACGCAGTGAAGATAGTAGCCATGCTCTTGGGGCTCTAGGGATTTATTTCCTATGTTTTTGGTGGATACCAGAACTCCAAAGATACGGCTTCTAGTTAGTAGTTAGTGGTTTTTCTCTATGAAATGAACTAGTTTTTTTTTAAGTTTTTCATTGCCTACTTAAACAAACTGTTATATACGGCGGTGGAACTGGAGTAGAGTGACACTCTTCTATAGGTGGAAAGAGAGATGCTCTTTTAGAAAAAATAATCTAATTTTGTTAATCATTTTGTTGTTAATTTCATTTATGTGCTAGTTTTGAACATCAAGGTTCTTAGTTTTGTAAATATTGGAACCGTGATAATATAAAAGTCTTTTTAGAAGAAAAAAAAGGAAATTCAAGTGAAATAGGTAGCACATCTCACTTGTGGTGACTGCAAGTGCATAATTTTTTTTTTAAGAGAAGCTATCTTCTACAATAAACAATCTTGAATTCACCAACTCATTTCTAGGCGGTGCATGAGAAATCACAAGCACACCATTTGTTATCTAAGGCTTGGACTTGTGAATAAAACTATCAATCCTTGAATGCTTCAAGTCATCGTCCAAGTCCTCATAATTTTTCATTTTGGAGTAATAGCAGCACTAATGGCATTAATTTTAGACAAATATTTGATAAATGACAGACACATCCAATCGATCAGATTGATTAAAAGAAAGCGATGCATAAACTACATTACTTCACGATTAATCTACAATAATTAAAGATTTCCTTACACTATAGCTAAAAATTCTTCACATCTCTACATTGTTCTTTGTTGTTTCTATGTCTTTCTATTCCCTCTTTTATTATATATTTAATGAATTTGATCGACAATTCAAACTCTTTTATGATATATTTAATGATTTTGATCGACAATTCAAACTATATTCAAGGAACAGAGAGAAAGGAGAACCCCTTGAGCGTAGTATTGTGGACTTTGTCATCCTCGTCGTCCAAGGCTTTTGGTGGATTTTTATTCTTCGACTATATTAAAAGTTGATAGCTTTTCTTCTCAGGTAGGCTTTCACTTATGTTTTTCTTCACCTTCTTCATGGGATAAGAAATCAAGGGATCCTCTTCGCAACCTTCTAAATTTCTCTTTCTGTGGCTTTCTGAATCCATGAAAATATCTTCCCCCGACCAGACAGACATAATGTTTAATATCCAAAACCATGTATGGATTCTCATAATTTGCAAAAGACCATCAAATGGCTAAAAATATTCTTTGCGCCCATCTACTCCGTTAATGGGAAGATAAGAAAACACATAACGTAGCCTAGTGTGCGATTGTGCTTCTCAATCTCTGGATTATTGCAATCTCACTATTGATAATGATACCCGACAGTGGAGTAGCCGAGGTTACTGTATTTGGATATTGTATAAGTTTCAGTGGGGAATTAAATTTTTAAATTGGGTGAAGAAGCTCAACCAGTTGTAGCCCCTGGAATATGGAATGTTAGAAGGCTCGTTCGAATTTTAGTTCCAGAATAACTCAGGGATACGTGTCAACACTCAAAATCTAATCTAATCAGTTTCCTTTGCAGGCACGTGGTCAAAAATTAGATGGAGGAAGACTAAATTGAGCCTCTACGATCGGATGAATCGGCCATGTCAAACCTATCATAGAAACACTTTCTATGTAAATATTCTAATAATAAAAAAATTAAAAATTAATTATTGACTCTTTCGCCATAGGGGAACTTAGCTAAAGGATATATCATCAACTAAATAAAATTGTGAAAAAAGAGAGAGGAAATAAACAATTTATTATTTATTATTTTATAGTATTTTAAAAGTTATATTTACATGCATGTTTATTTTGGAATAGGTTTTTTAGAATTTTAATTTAATTATTGATAATTATTCGGTGGATGGTATGGATTTAACCTCTATAGAATATTTTAATGAAAGGTTGAGATTTATCTCTAAAATAGTTATTCCATTTTAATTTAAAAAATGTCATATTAATAAGTGTCATATGAAGAAAGTTATGGTTTTTAGACATGTGGTATTGTGACATAGCAAAACGCATCAATAACTTCTTTCTTCTTATATTTTTATTTATTCCTTGTTATCTCTAAAGTAGTTATTCCATTTTAATTTAAAAAATGTCATATTAATAAGTGTCATATGAAGAGAGTTATGGTTTTTAGACATGTGGTATTGTGACGTAGCAAAATGCATCAATAACTTCTTTCTTCTTATATTTTTATTTATTCCTCGTTATAATTTACTTTCCCGAACGTTTCCCTAATGCGTGCTCTGGGATTGGAAAGTTGCACAAAAGAAAGTCATTTATTATTCTGACTATTAAAAATTTATAAACCCACGAGAAGTAGCGCAATTGCCAATCACCATGATATAAAGTAATATATAAAAAATACGATTCAAAGTTCAAATAAATAAATGTATATTTCTTACCTTACGCCGACGACCCCACTATGGAACTGGTCCTGACATATCCGGATGAGCATGATATAATCCTATCATGAGCCCCAATTTTCTCAACCCCAGATATTTTTCTTAGTCCGAGTTTTGCATTATTTTAAACAAATTCCTCTGCTACGGGCTTGGATCTCCTCCACATAGGATATCTGGCTATGTACGGCAATCTAGGAGTTTAGCAATGTGCACTTTCTTGTGAAGACAGATGAGTTCAGTCCCCGATCTATTTGAACTAGGCCCCACATCGAATATTTGTAGATTAGTCATTTCTTTGAACCCATAAATTTTTGGCCTAATTTTCTCAACCACAGATATTTGTCTTAGTCCGAGTTTTGCATTATTTTAAACAAATTCCTCTGCTACGGGCTTGCATCTCCTCCACATAGGATATCTGGCTATGTACGGCAATCTAGGAGTTTAGCAATGTGCACTTTCTTGTGAAGATAGATGAGTTCAGTCCCCGATCTATTTGAACTAGGCCCCACATCGAATATTTGTAGATCAATCATTTCTTTGAACCCATAAATTTTTGGCCTAATTTTCTCAACCCCAGATATTTGTCTTAGTCCGAGTTTTGCATTATTTTAAACAAATTCCTCTGCTACGGGCTTGCATCTCCTCCACATAGGATATCTGGCTATGTACGGCAATCTAGGAGTTTAGCAATGTGCACTTTCTTGTGAAGACAGATAGTTCAGTCCCCGATCTATTTGAACTAGGCCCCACATCGAATATTTGTAGATCAGTCATTTCTTTGAACCCATAAATTTTTGGCCTAATTTTCTCAACCACAGATATTTGTCTTAGTCCGAGTTTTGCATTATTTTAAACAAATTCCTCTGCTACGGGCTTGCATCTCCTCCACATAGGATATCGGGCTATGTACGGCAATCTAGGAGTTTAGCAATGTGCACTTTCTTGTGAAGACAGATGAGTTCAGTCCCTGATCTATTTGAACTAGGCCCCACATCGAATATTTGTAGATCAGTCATTTCTTTGAACCCATAAATTTTTGTTGCAATTTGATTTACATGATTTAACTAAGCATGCAATTGGGCCTATAACATGATTAACTTTAGCAACTATGAACATTTGGTTAGAAGCATGAAATCACAACCATGCTCAGTGGGATTTAAACAACATTACGACTTTTAAAATAAATGAACATGTCATCTTTTAAATTTAAAATGTTCATAATTATCAATATATTTAAAGGAACAATGGATTATTCTTTAGGAATGGCTCAACTCATTACACACAAGATTCACCAAAAAAACCACAATGACAAATAACAAATTCAACTCTATTCGTGAGGACATTTACATAGCTCGGTTGGTATTCTCAGAACAATCCTTTTTTGCTATCCTGCTCGTGCTTATGTGGTATACATGCTACTTGTTTTTATTTAAAAACGAAAGGAGACATCTGATGATGGAAGGGGGAGGTCGCTTGCTAGCAGTGCCTCTCCCAAAATTACATTTGGATTTCTTTATAATCTCTTTGCTAATTGATTAACTATGGTTGTACCATAAGTGACACATAAGCTAAACTACCTAGATATTTGTAGAGGATATTTACAAGGAGTTTTTATTTAATTTTTTCTCTCTCGTGAGGAAAAGAGAAAATTGTCATTATGCTCCTGCATTAGAATAATTTATAACATTTTTTTTTCATGGACTAATTTCCATGAGGTATGAAACTTCTTTTCCATGTTTATGGAGCATTCATCGAAACTGCATCTTCAGTTGGTAGACCCTTCCATTTGATCAAATACTGATAATAGTATTTCTTCTTGTTCCTCTTTGAAATTTTTTTATCACGGATCTTTTCCAACTGTAACTTTTGGGTTGTAGGAATTTGGTCCTTCCATTGAATCTTCTCTTGAATTTCACCATTCTTTTCTTCGGGTTCTTTGCAGAGATATAGTTTTGCAACATTAAATATAGGTGAAATCTTAATATCAAGTGGCAATTCAATTTCATAGGCATTGGATGAAAATTTCCTTAAAATTTTCAAATTCCAATCTTTTTTAGCTTCAACTCATTATACTCATTTATGGTAAACCTATCCTTTCTCTGATGAGGTAACACTGTATCCCCAACTTTTAAATTTACTTCTATTCTATTGAGGTCTACTCTTTGCCTCTACTTATGCCTATTGTCCTAAAGTTTTCCTTTAACTTGTTCATGTAATTCTTGCATTGTTGTAGCAAACTCCTCTTTATCAACAATTCTCAATTCTCCCTTTCGCAGTTTCTTGAGTTCAATAATGCCTCTAGTGTGCGTGCCATATAAAATTTCAAATAGATTCCTTCTTGTACTCATGTTAGGAGAATCATTGTAGGAAAATGCAGTATGTGGGAAAACTTGGTCACACTGATTTATGTGTTGATTTACTAAACTCCTCAACATATTTCCTAAAATTTTATTGACTACATCATTATGTCCATTTGTTTGAGGCTAAGGTATATATAATATTTGTCGCAATATTCTTCCACAAAATCCTCCAAAATTTCCCCACAAATTTTGTGTTTTGTTTTGAGACCATACTTTTAGGCCACCGATGTAGTCTCACAAATTCTCTGAAAAATAAATTTGCAATGTGGGTGGCATCATTAGTTTTTGAAAATGGTATGAACTGTGCCATCTTAGAGAATAAGTCCACCACTTCAAAAAATAAGTCATTCTTTCTCTGAGTTCTAGGTAAACCAAAAACAAAATCCATGCTTATAGCATCCCAGGGTATGTTTTCTATGGGAAATGGTTAATATAAACTAATGTTCTGTTGTTTTCATTTGGAATATTGACATTTTCTACGTTTGTGCATAAATATCTTGATAGCATACCTCATTACTAGCTAATAATAAAATGAGCTTAGTTGGGCATAAGTTTTATCATGGCCAAAGTAGCCAACCAAACCTCCATTGTGCATTTCTTTCAACAAATTATCTCTCATCGAGCCCTTTGGGATGCAGAATTGGATTCCCTTGAACAATAGTCCCTTATGAATCATATATTTGATCCAATGGGTTCTATATCTTGACATTGGATTCTCACATGCTTCATAAGCTTCTTTAAATATTGGGTCCTCCTTGTACATTTCTTTGAGATGTTCAAACCCGAAAGTGCTCACTTGGACTTCCTGCAAAACCAAACACCTCATGTTCAGAGCATCCACAACCTTGTTAGAATTCCCACTAATATTTTTAAGAAAAAAAGTAATTTTTTTCATAAAATCAACCCACTTGGCATGCTTCTATTTTTACTTCTCGTGCTTGAAATGTTGTCTATATATTAAATGAATTCCCTAGAAATGAGATAATGCCTCCATTTTTTCAGGGCTTGTATCACTGCATAAAATTATGCCATATGTGGAATATTTAATTTTGGTTTCATTCAACTTCTCATTGAAATATGAAACATTTCTATTCCCTTTATTGAGAACAACAAAAGTGGTCATTCCACTTGCATCACACTTGACTTGGAAAGGTTTTCGAAAAGAAGACAAAGCTAGAGTCAATTGCTGGGTTATATTCTCTTTCAATATTTCAAATGATTTTTTCAGCTACAACAATCCATTTAAATGGTTATTTTTCCTTTTTAATGGTCTCAATGGAAAGTGCACATATATAGCTGAAATTTCTAATAAACTTTCTATAAAAACTAGCCAACCAATGAAAATTTCTCACTTCATGAATATTCCTTGGGGTGGGCCATTCTTTGATAGCTTTCACCTTTATTGGGTCCATATTTAGTCATTATAGAGTTATTATAAAACCTAGGTAGGTCAACTCTATCTTCATGAAGAAAAAATTCTTGAAGTTTATTGAGAGTTTCTCCTCCTGCAACCTTTTCAACGCAAACTTCAAGAACCTCAAATGTTCTTCCCTGGTTTTACTAAACAAAAAAATATCATCCAAATATACAATTACAATTTTCCAATAAAAGCCTTAAGGACTTCATTCATGAGTCTGATGAATGTACTAGGTGCATTGGTCAAGCCAAAAGGAATAACCAATCACTCATATAAGCCATCATGAGTCTTGAAGGCAGTTTTCCATTCATCAACCTCTCTCATCCTAATTTGGTGATATCCACTTTTCAAATCTATTTTAGAAAATATTTTTTCACCACTTAAAAAATTCATTAAATCATCCAAATGAGGTAAAGGGAATTTGTACTTTATTTTTATCTTGTTTATTACTTCAGATTCCATAGACATTCTCCAACTTCCATCCTTCTTTGGACTCAATGCTGCTAGTACACCACAAGGGGTTACGCTTTCTCAAATTAATCCCTTGTTGAGAAACTCTTGGACTTTTTTCCTAATTTCTTCATTCTCCTTGGGGGTAATCCTATAGGTTGCTTTATTTGGTAAACTTGCACCTAGGATCAGGTCTACGTGGTGACTGATGCTCCTTATATGTGGTAAGGAATTTGATATCTCATGCACAATGACATAAGAAAACTCATCTAATAATGCTTGAATTTCAGTAGGCAATTCACTCAAATTTATGTGTGTAAGGAAAAATCTAGGATTACAAATTAAATCAACTTGTACTTATTCTTTCTTTTTGACTTCTTGCAACAATTATTTCCCACTCATCAGTTGTATGCTTGGGCCTTCTTCACCTTTGACTCCCTTCTCTTGTAGAGGTAGCAACACATATCTGCACTTGTCCTTTTCAAAGGTATATGTATTTATCCTTCCATCATGAACAACTCCTTTGTCATATTTCCATGCTCTCCCCAACAATATGTGACAAACGGCAGTCGGCATAATGTCATAGATCACTTCATCTTTGTAGCTACCAATCTAGAATTCACCTCTACTTTGTTCACTTACCAAAATTTGATGTCATTTTTTATACCTGGATACTCGGTATGGAGTAGGATGCAACATCCTCTATAACCCTAACTTCTCCACCATCACTACATAGACCAGATTATCAATGTTACTATTTTTAATGACCATTTAACAACATTTTCCCTTCAATTTGCACATTGTTATAAACTAACTTCTTCTTTGAGTTGGTTCATGGGGTTCCTTCTCAGTTTTAACCAATATTCTCTTCAGCATTAGTGAATCACCCATCTCAAAAGTATCTTCTTTTACCTTTTTCTTTGTTCTCTCATCTTTAGCTTCTGCAATATGTGACCCTTTTTTATTTTCTGACTCATGTTTCAGGACAGTCCCATGATGTATGTCATATTTTCTCACATATGTAGCACCTTATTTCTCTTCCCCTACCTCTTCCTCTCAGGAAGAATCTTTTTCCCATTGTCTCTCTTCCTTTAGGATATTGGTTGCTAGAGCTTCCCTGGTCTTATCTTAGAGCTAGGGATTTCCCTTTACTAGAGAGTCCTTTTCCTTTGGCTAGACTCCTTAATCTGCTCCTTTGGATTTATTTTTTGACCAATTTTCCTCTACTCATAATGTTTCTTGGTAGGCACCCTCCACTGTCTTTAGAGGTAAAAGGTCAATTTCGGTCCTAGATCTCATACCTCAGACCATATATGTATATGGCCACTTTCTCAACATATTCCTCTATGTGGCATACTCTAATGTTCAACCTATAAAATTATTTAGTGTGCTCCTTCACTGTTATAGATTTATTCCTTAGATTTTGTAGTTTCCTAAATAAGTTCAGTTGATAATCCTTGGGCATAACATTTCTCCTAAACTTTTCTACCATTTGGTCCCAACTCTTGATATTTGTATTTCCCTTCTTCTTTGACCCTCTTGCAATTTTTCCCACCATAATTTTTCATGTCCCCTTAGCGTAGTCATTTCATATTTGATATTTATTATTAAAGAATATCTAAAATATAAATTTATTTAAATTTAAAATTAAAAAATGAAATATAATTTCTTATTTGATTTAATAGAGGTTCACTATGAGCAACCATATTCATTATGCCAATTTAAAGCTCCTAATTTATTTATTTATTGGTTATAGTTTAATTTTTTTATGTTTTGAAAATTTTTTGGGCATATTTCTAGTCAAATTTGTTTGAAATTTAAAGTGCATTTTTAGGAACAAAAAAACATTTTTTTTAATTTATTTCAGTAAATTCCTTTAAAAAACTTTAAAACGTAAAATAATTAGAAAATAAAGTTTTTTCCATAGAAAATATTTATAATAAACATGCTACCATTGCAGATAACTTATACAATGAAAAAAAATAAAGCATAAGTTATAGTTCTTTTTGGTCTTCAAGGGTTTGTTTTTTGTGGTTTTCAACGGTTTTCTTGCTATTTTTTGTGGTTTTCATGGTGGTTTTCGTGATTTTTTATTGTATTTTTTGTATGGTAGGTTTTTTTTTTCAAATTAATTTATTTTCTTTTGCAAAATAAAATTAAATAAAAGAGACAAAAATGACAGGAAACCTACCTCGAATTGAGCCTCTAGGTTGTTGGTGGGGTTGATGGGTAGGTGAATTGAGTTCCCCATCCCAGTCGAGCTTAGAAATATTTCGTCAAACTCCTTTTTCTCTCATAGCATGAACAACATGACTTGCACATGTCTCGACTAGGGTTTTTAATAAGAAATAATGCTCAATAGAGCCAAGACACTCTGTTGTAGAGGTAAATCCCCTCTACGGACAAAGGAAATCCCTACTAGCCCAGATTGGGTCTAGCAACAATCGTATCACGCTAAGATGCAAGTTCCTAATTGCAATAGACCAAATTGTGAGAAAGGCCTACCTCAAGTCCAACACTGTTGTTCGTGGAGAATATAGCGCTCCCGATCCCTTGCCCCAACAGATCACAATTCTCCCACTTGACACGATCGAACACCTGAACATACAAGAAACATGATGAACATACAAGTGTAAAACCCAATATATGCAATTATGTATCAGTCAGAGAAGATACAACCCATAATCAGAAAGTATGAACAATACGAGTGGAACCATAACCAAAGTCACTTATCATTAATCAATACAAAGAAAGATACAACCTAGCTCTGATGCTGAATCTTCCTTCGGCGGGTCGACAGTGGAGTACCTCTCGATAAAGCTCGTCGGGGATGGGACAAGCCTCTCTCTTCGGTCGTCTTGACAATAATATCCTTGCTACTGATTTGGCTCTATGAGGACTATTAAGGCTCTTTCAGCATTCTCTAGGCTATTGAGGGCTCTTGAAGGCTAGCTTGCAAAAGGAAAATGGCAAGCTTATATAGATGGTGGAAGGAGAGTTGGGATCCCTATAATCATGGGATTGGCCCTATCCTCAAGGAAGCTTCCATGAGAGGTGGAAAACCACTTCCTCTACATGTAGATCCGGAGCCAAACCTCCCAACTCAATTTAGAGACCAGTTCAGGAATTGGTTGGAGTCAATCTTACGCCATTTATTTAAAAAAAAAACTCCTTAATAAGCCTGGCGTGGGTATAACACTAAGACAGTGCGCTAGCTGGTGCGCCCTCTTTGGAGGATTTCCCTCATTGGCGCGAGTAGTAAACTAGATAGTCGCGCCAAGGCAAAAAAGGCTATTTTTAGGGTTTTCCACAAGGAATTGTCTTCAGGGGAATGAATGTCCTTGTCCAGGGGGATGCCATTAAAGTGGTTTCAATTCATGTCACTGCTCACAGGTCACAGAATAAGCCCTCCAATGTACGGGACAAGGAATTGCAGGGACGGTGACAAATTGCTCTGTAACAGATGCCCCCTAAAGCATGAGGCCCGAGAGAGAGAGGGGTGAAATGCTTTACGAGAACATGTCCGAATGAAAACACTGCCGTCAGAAAACCTGCGTAGAGAAGTACAAATGATATATAAAATACACAATATATGTGGTATGGGCGCAGCCATCCATAACAGAGCATACAATAATCAAGATTCAAGGAATGGACGCAAACATCCAGTAAGGATCGATAAATAGACTCAGGTATGGTCACAACCATCCAATCAATGAGTCATGTAACCAATCATAATAATCCACAAAATCACAGCCTGGATTGTAGCAGACAAAATCCAGGGTCTTGCACTCTATCCCGACCCAAAAAAAGTACAAGTTCAAGCATGCAAATAAGTGAGCTGAATTCGAACATGCAAGAACATCGTCTGAATACCAGCCAATGATGAAAGATGTTAACAGATGCGAGAGGAACCACCAATAATGACAATGGCCCTCAAGGTACTATAGGTACAATCCACGAAATGTGAACAATGAGCTGATGTCGAACATCCATAGAATCATCCGATCGAAGGCCAATGATGAAAACCTTGCGTCGAATGTGAAGAAACTTGCCATTGAGGCATGCAGGCTCCAAGGTACCAGAAGGGAGTCTCTAGATTAGCTTCCTGGATAATGAGCCGAAGTCGACAGGAAGTGACCTTGATCGAAGGTGGGCCATAGTGTTTCCCACATCATCAACACGAGACAGAAAAACATAATGCTGTGAATCAGGATCAGATGAGAATCAGAGGAAGGTTGAAACTTTTGTAGAGGTCAACTTCTCTTGAACATATCGGTAGCACGATAGTGGATTTGGCAGTATTTTGACATCAAAAGATCAGAGGTCATGATGACAAGGAAAAGAGCAGATGAGAGGTCAAAAGGGATTACCCAAACCCACGGAGGCAAACAGAGAATGAGGTGAGATGTCCCCAACCCGAGACGAATGCAAACAAGTGCCATGTTCAAGAGTGACATACTACCGACACGACGATGATACTGGTTCCATTTTCTCCACCATTTCTGGCGAGTACCCTAATTATTTTTGAAGGCAAGCTTGAAGGGGATAGCATATGCTTGTAATATAAGTTTGTCCTTCGGACGAATCCATCCTAGTACATTTAACGAGCCCTAGGAAGGAGGAACTTGAATATCGTCATTACGACTGAATCCGATGTCATCAGGGTTTAACGAGCCTGAAAAAGGAAGAAATTGGCGTCTTTTCATGTTTAGAGAGTTTGAAAAGACATCAGAAAAGTAAACTCCAATGGTCCCTTTTCGTAAATAGTTCCTCAGATCCGAAAAGGTAGAAAACTATGTCTGAGAAAACCTCCTAGTCGTGATAGGCTAGGGTATTCCTTTTTCGTAAATAATCTATCCCAGCCTGAAAAAGGTGTAAACGTATACTGGGTAGATGTCAATACGTAGCCACTTTAACAAGATCGAAGCGACAAGGGACTCGACAATCTTTTCATGTTTAGAGAGTCAGAAAAGAGATGAAATATGACTCCAGAATGACTTTTTCGTGTTTTTACCGAGTTCGAAAAAGTATAAAATACAACTCGTATCATTGTCCAAGTCACATAAAAACCTGTTGCTGCACATAAAAGTGAGTTTAAAATCCATTTTTTGACAAAATATATTAAAATATTGAGAAAAATGACTTTCAAAACCTAATTTTGACTTCAAAAGTTATAAATATGCCACAAATGGTAAAAACATATTTACTCTTACTTTTTACCTCATTGGAGAGCAACAGTGAGCTTTGGGTGTGCGAACTTGTGACAGTGATTGCGATCAATCCAGTACATCATCCAGGTTCTCATTCGTTACAGGTAAGAGGCGCTCCCCTTAGCTTTGTTTTGATCCATTTTTTGTAAGTTTCCATTGTGTATTCGACCTTTGGAGGAGACCCTTTGCAAATTTAGGGCTCCGCTAATTGGCGCAGGTATCAGGCACGGACCCGCGCCAGTTGGCTCTTTTATGAAAAGGGGTCGCACCAGTTGGCGCGAATGTCAGCAAAACAGTCGCGCCAATGGCGCAACTCAAATTTCCGCGTTGATTTACGAAAAAGTGAGCCATTCAAATGAATTTTTAAGTATAACAGAGATCTAATAAGGCATTGTTTACCATGTTGGCGTAGATATTCAGGCACAATGGTGATTGAATGGAAGGAGAGGGAACATGGGGAAGAGGACGAATTTTCCATGGAGAACGAAGCTTGCATGAATGCCCTTCGAGACTGTGGTCTCAAGAAATTTTTCCTTACACAAAGTTTAAGAGCTCAACCTGAGCTATTGCAGTATTTGGTTAGCATATGGGATGAGAACAAGGAAGTATTCAAACTCTGATACCAAGTACTAGCCCTTGAGGTCTCTGTTGTTTATTTCATAACCGGATTGTCGCGCAGAGGCCTAGTGCCCATTATGACAGGTAGTAGACCTTCTAGAGAGAAGATGGAACAGGTAATGGTGAGAGTGTGCCTAGGGGCATAGACAGGATCGGGAAGTGGAAAAGTGGATATCCACACCATCTGCGACCTAACACTCAGAGTAGTGCTTCACACCATTACGCGGGCTGCGGGATTGTAGGCACTGCATGAGGCAACCAAGGCGCAGCTCCTACTAGCCTGCGAGTGTATGAATCCCACATTGTTCGATTGGGCCACCGCAGTGACAACCAACATCAAAAGGTAGCTAACAAAATATAAGAAAGCTAAACTAAAACAGTTTGGATACGGTTCCATTCTAGTGTCGTTCATCTTGGAACGACTACCCATTTTTCAGGGCCAAGGGGCAATAGTTGCCGAGCTGACCCCGAGGGAGCCGAGGATGGCTCGCTAGGTAGCACTTATGCCCAGGTCAGGAGGGGGCCAGCAGATGTCCTGGAGGCCTGAGTTCTTTGTATGGTTACGATGTCAGTTGATTGTGGTTGAGGATTTGCCTTACGCAGGAACCGACTTCACGAGAGACCCAGATATCCCACTTCCAGAGGGGGACGACTGGGACGAGGAGCTGGGTATGAATCTTTTTGATTTTTTTATGTATTTATGTTTTTTTTTGTGATACATGTTTATTCTAACAACAGTTTTATGTGTACGCAAATGTTGGCCCAGGGAGGCTCGCGGGCATGTCGCCCATTGCACGGAGGACCCCTCTCGCGCATGACCCTCAAGCCGAGGGTGGCGAAGGGAGCGAGCTGATCCAGAACCTGGAGGGCATTGCCTGGGGAATCCTGGACTATGCACGGCTGGCAGATGTCCCATTAGCTTACCAGCGGCACACTGTGGGGGTGCCTAGTTGCCTTCACCGACTGTTGAGGCAATTGGTGCGTGCGGTGGCATGTTACCATGAGCACCATGCTGATTAGTCATTTAGGGCTTTTTATATGCATATTTTTTGAGAGACATGTTGTCTTCGGCTATTATTAGACAGACATGTAAATTTTTTGATTTTATGTGATGTACACAAACTGCAAACTATTCGACATATATATATCTATATATCTATTTTTGGATGGATCTTTTTACATGTGATGATGTTTTTATAAGTTGCGCAAATGTCTATCTAAAACCAAATTAGCTACTACATCTGTTAACGCATACATGTGTCTGGGTATATGTTGATATGTAATGTAATCAAAATTTCTTTCCAGTAAACAAATACGTAGATACAGACGTAAAATGGATGGGTTTCTAACTGAATAATGACAGTTAAGTTGTAATACTACAATTTGTGAGTCCAGATACACAAGTAATGCATGAATACCGAGGTTAACAGCCTCGTTTAATAATTCTAAAATGACACTATACTCTGCAACATTATTTGTGGTAGGCCCTAGACAAACACCTTGCAAATTAACCAATTCACTAGCAGGATCGTAGATTACCCAGGCTGTCGAGGAAAAATTCGTGGTACTATGGGAGGCACCATCCGTGAAACCGACAAAAGGAGTAATAGACATCTGCATAATCAGGAAGACCCAATCAGCAAAAAGATGCTTACATCGCACACCACACCACACATGTACACAAATGAAAATACACACCTATGTACACACACCACACCAAAAATTATTCAAGCGTAGTACTTTTTAAGGTACAACCCATTCCTAGCTTGCATCAACGGAACTCCTTCATAATCAATAAGCTCATAAGCCCCATTTTTCAATACTCTTTTTACTATATAGGGCCCATGCCACATGGGTTGGAACTTGCCTGCTCCAAGTTTGTCGTGTGCTTGGTCATATAGGAGGACGAGGTCCCCCTCGACAAAGGAACGCGGAGAAACTGATTGATCAAAGTGGGCTTTGACCCGCTTCTTTTGTGCTTCAATGACTAAGGCAGCCAAGTGGCGGGTTTCATCTAACCGTTCCAAATACAAGAGACGCTCTTCTTCAGGAGAAGCTTTGGGCAAAAGTTCCACATCCAACTTTAAAGAAGGAATTTCGCATTAAACTGGAAGAGTTGCTTCCAGACCATACACCAATTGAAACGGTGTGAATCTGGTCGCACTCTTTGTAGACGTTCGATAAGCCCATAGAGATGAGAACAATTGGAGATGCCAATTGGACTTATGCATACCAATTGTCTGTTGAAGCATTGTGACCAAAACTTTGTTCACAGCCTGAACCTGGCCATTTTCCTGGGGGTAATATGGCGTTGAGCTATCATGTTGCAAGCCCAATCTTGATGTCAGCTTGGCCATCATGTAATCTTGAAAATGAGTGCCATGATCGGTAACAATGGCCTGAGGGACCCCGAAACATGCAATAATGTGGCTGAAAATAAATTGGGCAGTTGTCTTACCATCGGCGGCTAGTGTAGGCATCGCTTCGGCCCACTTAGTAAAGTAGTCTACAGCGACGATTATATATGCATGCCCCCCGACCGAATGAGGGTTACATGTCATGAAATATACGCCCCATTTCACAAAAGGGCCTACGGTAATGACAGGGTGTAGAGGGAGGGATGGCGCGCGTATCTTGCGCTGAAAAACCTGGCATGAATGACATTTTCGGACTGCAACAATAGAGTATTTGAATATCAACAGCCAGAAGTAGCCCGCACGCATAATATTTTGGGCAGTGGCATATCCGGACATGTGACCACCACAGGCGCCACTATGACATTCATTCAAGACTCTCTCAGCCTCTTCCAGGGTCAGGCATCGGCGGAGCACCGAATCTACTCCAACCTGGTATAAGGTATCTCCTATAATGCGGTAGGGTTAAGACTAATGCCGAATCTGACGTCGGTCATCTTTGGTCAACTCAGACTGGAACGTTGAAGTTTGAAGATACACAATGATGTCAGCATACCATGGATCGCTAGTGTTGATAAGGAAGAGTGTTTCGTCTGGGATATGATCCTCAGAGTGAGATGGAGTCGAGTCTGTTGGGAGAGAGAAAATGAGATCCACAAAAACCAGTGATTTGGTCGACTTAGCAGTGGTAAAATCTAAATTGAACTCTTGAAGGATGACGATCCATTTGGAGTACTTGCCCCCCAACAATTGTCAAGATAGAATGTACGTCATGGGGTTGCAATCCGAAACCACGGTTACTGTACGCAACAGGATGTAGTGGCGGAACCGCTACACAGCTTGCACTGCGACTAATGCCAGTTTCTTGGCGTGAGCGTAACGCGTTTCTGTGTTGAGAAGATTCTGTGATATATAATAAAAGACGTATTCATTTCCATCATCACCATCCTGCACCAGAACCATAGCTGTGGTGCTAAACGCGGCAACCAAGTATAGAGTGAAATCACGGTGATAGTTTGGAGGACGAATCAACGGAGCATTAACGAGTAACGTCTTGAGCTTCTCGAAGGATCATTGAGCAATCTCGTCCCAATGAAAGGGAACTTCCTGCTTTAAAAGACGCATGAGTCCTTTAGCCACTTCCGCGTAGTTCGGGATGAAGCGTCGTAGGAAGTTAGCTTTTCCCTGTAGACTCTGCCATTGGTGTAACCAGGAGGGTGATGGGAGATTGACAATAGTTTCGACCTTTAGGGGTCAAGGCGAATTCCGTCCTTGGAGACAATGAACGCTAAAAGACGACCAGAATCCACGCAAAATATGCATTTATGAGGGTTAAGCCAGATATTATAACATCTACAGCGAAGGAAAATCTGGCGGAGGTGTTCGGGATGGTCCTCTCGCCAAGTAGAATGAGCTGGCAGATCGTCCAGATAAGGCTAAACAATATGGTGTATGTCATGGAATGCGTAAGACATAGCACGCTGGAAAGTAGCTCCAGCATTCTTTAAGCCGAACGAGAGATTTTTATAAGCAAAGGTACCCCACAGACAGATGAATGCAGTCTTGTGTTGATCAGCGGGTAAAATATCTGATTGTACCCGAAAAAGCCGTCCATCAGGGAATAAATCTCATTCCCAACACATTTTTCAATGATTTGATCTATGAAGGGAGTGGGGTAATTATCCTTAGGACAGGCTTAGTTAATATCACGGTAATCAACGCAGACTCTTACAGTACCCTACTTCTTATCTACAGGGACAATGTTGGAGACCCATTCTGTGAGGGGAATCGTGTAAATAAAGCCCGCTTTAAGAATTTTTTCAACTTCTTCTTTAATGGCAGTGGCTTTGTGAGGATGCACTGGGCATAGACGCTGGCGCACGGGTTTCGCACCGGGATAGGTAGGAATCTTGTGCACTACTATGCTGGGATCAATCCCAGGCATCTCCTCATAGGACCAAGCAAACACATCTCTGAATTCTCGGAAGAGATCGGTATAAACTTGTAGAGGTAAATCCCCTCTACGGACAGAGGCGATCCCTACTAGCCCAGATCGGGTCTAGAAACAATCGTATCACGCTAAGACGCAAGTTCCTAATTACAATAGACCAAATTGCGAGAAAGGCCTACATCAAGTCCAACGCTGTTGTTCGCAAAGAAGATAGCGCTCCCGATCCCTTGCCCCGACAGATCACAATTCTCCCACTTGACGCGATCGAACCCCTGCACATACAAGAAACACGACGAACATACAAGCGTAAAACCTAATATATGCAATTATGTATCAGTCAGAGAAGATACAACCCATAATCACAAAGTATGAACAATACGAGTGGAACCATAACCAAAGTCGCTTATCATTAATCAATACAAAGAAAGATACAACCTGGCTCTGGCGCTGAATCTTCCTTCGGCGCGTCGACAACGGAGTACGTCTAGATAAATCTTGTTAGGGATGGGACAAGCCTCTCTCTTCGGTCGTCTTGACAATAATCTCTTTGCTACTGATTTGGCTCTATGAGGACTATCAAGGCTCTTTCAGCATTCTCTAGGATATTGAGGGCTCTTGAAGGCTAGCTTGCAAAAGGAAAATGGCAAGCTTATAATATAGATGGTGGAAGGGGAGTTGGGATCCCTATAATCATGGGATTGGCCCTATCCTCAAGGAAGCTTCCATGAGAGGTGGGAAACCACTTCCTCTACATGGAGATCCGGAGCCAAACCTCCCAACTCAATTTAGAGACCAGTTCAAGAATTGGTTGGAGTCAATCTTCCGCCATTTATTTAAAAAAAAAACTCATTAATAAGCCTGGCGCGGGTACAACACTGAGACAGTGCGCCAGCTGGTGTACCCTCTTTGGAGGATTTCCCCCATTGGCGTGAGTAGTAAACTGGATAGTCGTGCCAAGGCAAAAAAGGCTATTTTTAGGGTTTTCCACAAGGAATTGTCTTTAGGGGAATGAATTTCCTTGTCCAGGGGGATGCCATGAAAGTGGTTTCAGGTCATGTCACTGCTCACAGGTCACGGAATAAGCCCTCCAATGTACGGGATGAGGAATTGCAGGGATGGTGACAAATTGTTGTGTAACACACTCAATCGAGCCATAGGATCGATCGAAACATATAACTCAATTAAGCCTCTAACTCGATTCAGAAAAGGGTTTGATCGAGGGTTTTTTTAAACACTCGATCAAACTATTTTTAAGCGCTTAAATAGCTTGATCAAGCGCTTAAAAATTTCTCAATCGAGCATTTAAAATTGCTCGATTGAGGATCATTTTTTCATCAAAACACACCCTTGCTTCGCCAAAAAGTGTAACCTAGCTCCATGCTAGCACCCTAATAATGCCCACGTCAAGGACCACAAAATTTCTTGCTCCAAAAATTAAGGAAGATAGGAATATTGTTTTCTCTTATGCCACTTTTGGATTCATTTAAATGGAAAAGATGAATTTAGATAATCGTGAATACAATTTGTATTCATTTGATACACATAAATGCACAAATTCATGACCCTTAGTTTCATTTTTCCAAGTGGTCTTGTGAACTTTTCATGACTCTTCAAATTCACTTGCAACTTTTTTCTTTCCTCTCAAGTCAATAATAGAATTTTACATAATCCCCTAAGAATTATATTTCCATCAAAATTAATAATGTCATGTAAACATTTTAACTCAGTCAAAATAAAATAAAAAATAAAAATAAAAGATAAAGATAAAAATAAAAGTAAATTATCACTTTTATTATTTTTTATAAATTATTACCAATTGTATTTTAGCTAAGTTTATGAGAACCCATGATATTGACTCATGGTATTCATGTGGAATATAGCTTATTTAAAATGGGAAATTAAACCAACCTAGATCCATCTTTAATGGATCTAGCAAGCTTGAAGAGGGATCTAATATTTTGAGATGCAAACCTTCTTTAAGGGTGAAAAGAGATTCAATCTCTCTCAACCCTTGGTAGATCTCGAATTAAGACAGATCTGGGATATTGTTAAACTAGTTTAGTCATATAAATTAGATGGTTGGTAAACACTCACAGGAAGCAATCCATTATAAGCATCAAAACACTTAGTACACGATATATCTCATGTTACTTAAATTAAAAAATAATAAAAACTACCAAAACTATAAGTTTATTTTCAATTTATGTATTATTAATAAATAATTTAAAAATTAATATATTATTTAAACATATATACATTTTAAGAAACATGGAACAAATATTCTTAACCATGGAGATGTACCTCCTCTTTACCGTGCAGATTCTTAACCATAGATATGTACCTCCCCTTTACGATGGAGATTCTTAATCGATGAATAGGCTTTGTTGCAATAACATTGCTTATCAATATCACATGCCCAAAGAACATAACTCACTTCCTATGGAATTTGTTCATATGATATTTTTCTTTAATTAATTAATTTAATTAAAAGAACAAAGATGACATAACTACTTTAGAGATAAATCTCAACCTTTATTTATTTATACTCAAAATATTCTAAAATATTCTATGTAGATTAAATCTCTACCATACACGAAATAATTATTGATAATTAAAATAAAATTTTAAAAACTCTATTCCAAAATAAACATACTTATCAACATAATGTAAATAATTATATCTATTTGTATATAATTAGTTTTATATTTTTAATTAATAATAACTTTTAATAAACATTCTATAATAAATAAAAATTATACTTTCAAGCAACTTAACATTACTTTTCAATAATAAATTTATTCAAATTATAAGTTATATATCTAATCAAATATATTAATTCTATAAAATAATTGTATATTTATTTATAATATCACTAACATTTTATAACTTTTTTAATTTAAAAAAGCAAGAAGTCAATATAACAACTCGACACCTAAGTGTTTTATCAATTTTGCTTCACTTAAAAGTTTGATATAAATATCTACAACACACTCCTCTCCTCTATTTGAATATTCTATTTTGTAATTGTGTAGTTTATTTCTGGTTAGTTTTGGTTTTTTTTCTCATTTTTGATAAATATTATATTATTTGAAATTTCGTAGGATTGGAACCATAAATTTGAGCTTTGCAGTAAGTATAATTTTAATTTTTTTTAAGATATTAAATTTATTTATACATTCAAAAACGTATAAAAATACATTTTAAACAATTAAAAATTATATTCTTATTAAAAATCTAAACATAGAAGAAACACTAAGCCAAAGTGACTGCCACATGTTTTGGATTAAAGGATTTCCTTGACAATCTTCAAGGTTTGGTGTTGTCTTAACCTTGAACTTTAACAATCAACTTAGAAATTTATATTTCATTTTATCCTCCAATGTACATTATGATTGTCTGTAGTTTTTTTTAAGGGGGCATAATGAATCTAAATATTTGTTCCTCAACTTGGAGTTTTTTTTGAAGGAGACATAATGAATCTCACTTTGACATTTTTTGTGCTAACAATTACTGCTTTATGACAAATTTATGTGCTTGCTATTTTCAATTATGATATATTTATGATCAATTGTGGTGTTGGATCACAACTTATACTTATTATATATCATTTTTCTAGCTTTAA
Organism: Pinus albicaulis; assembly: GCA_034641835.2. Taxonomy (NCBI): domain Eukaryota; kingdom Viridiplantae; phylum Streptophyta; class Pinopsida; order Pinales; family Pinaceae; genus Pinus; species Pinus albicaulis. Next base: position 902,058,241 of record CM076570.1, read on the forward strand.
ATATGTGTGTCATTTAATGTTATCAAAAAATCCTTTAACATTGCTTTTTTAATCTTCGTTTATCTTTGTTTTAATTCTTATGCATTGAATGCTTACCCATATTTTATTTAACCATTGTTTGGTTTACTTTATTTTGTTAATATCACATATATAATAAGTGCAATAACTAAGAACATCAGTTCAGGAAGGCCCTACCTGAGGCGAAAATGGAGGCTAATTAGTTATACTTTACTTTGGCAACAAGAAGTGAAACAATACCACACTCACCACCTATTAGTAGAGGATTGACTGAGGTATACCTATTACAAATTATTTTATTATCTAAACAACTTTAGATCTAGTTTATACCCTTCTAGGGAACTAACTATCTTGGAAATTTGGAAATGGATGGTTTGTGAATGTAGGTATAGATCCTTTATTGAATAACTCTATACCACAACAGGTAAAGGAGTTACTAGCAAATATTATTATTTTCCAATATACGATCAATTAATTTTATATGTTAAAATTAATAACTAGAATTTCTTATATTCTATCTTAAAAATATATAAAAAAATTTCTCCATTTATACCTCTATAATATACATTTTATTAATTAAAATTTTGTATATATTTTTTAAATTTAATTTTAGAAATTCATAAAAAAAATTCCAAATAATCCATGTCTCTCTCTATATATTTTATTGAGAATATATTAAGTAAACTATGCTTTCCGTTTAGGAATCTCTATATATATTTTTATTGAGAAGATATTAAATAAACTATTGGTTTCCCATTTAGGAATTGGATATCATATTCATTAGATTTTAATAGTAATAACCTTTTCCAAAAACACTTCATTAGAGGATATTAATTAATAATATAACAATTATATTTAGATAATGAACTAATTTTAATTTAATTGTTCGCATTTTCGTATTAAAATTATAAATAAACAAATTGCATTGTAACACTAAGTTATAACACTTTTAATTAAAGCTATTTTTTATTTTTTTTCCATAGCTCACATTTATTTATTTATTTAATTTTTTTTTCTTTATTCAGAAAACAATTTCATGTTGAGCACATATGGAATCACACATTTTCCTCAAATATTTTAGTGCAATAGTAAAAAATAACCAAACTTTATGAGAGCTAGCAATCTCTTCCACACAGATGTATGTATCCTTAAGCAAGAAATCAAACAAATGTGATGTGTATAGAACCAAAAGATCAAACCAGTCTTACATATCCTTTGAACTATAATTTTTAGTAGTGGCATTACAATTTTACATAAAGCCCTCATTTCGAGAGTCTCACAACAATACAAGGAGAAAATTTGCATCGAAATTCATCTTTCCAACCACTGAGTACATTACCACAAAGGTATATTATGCATGTCTTCATCAAAGGTATGACAATGCTCATTATTGATATGATTCTAAACCAATAACATTGAACCCCCAAATAAGTTATTTAGCTAAAAAAAATTGGGACTATTTCTCAAATAAAAAAGGAAGAAACAAGTCTCAACATAACCATCAATCTCAACTACACTACTACGTTATGGAGGAACACATTGGTAATATGCTACTACAATATACCTAAGGAAACAAAAACACATTTTTGCCACAATTTGCAATGAGATCATTGTATGATATGTTGTTATATTTAATACAGATGTAATTTTTGCCAATATCATTGGAGAGATACTCCAAAGTATGACCCCCTTAAAAAACCAGGCCCCTCATAGGATAGTCGAGAAGCTGAAATATATTGACCCTGCCTTTCTCAGACTTCCATGGTACTCTCTTTATGGGTGATTTTTTAATGGGAAAAGGAATGTTAAGGAAATAAGACTCTCACATTGATTCATCATGCCAATTTCCACAATATTCATCTATCATAGTTCTAATCATATCTCTAGAGTTCAATCTTAGTTATCAAATAAATAACATAAAATTAATGTATTCTTTAACCTATTCTTATTTTTGTTCAAAAGTTGCACGGAAATAGTTTCAATGAGTAAAAGTTCACATGTTGCAACAAAAATAATGGACTTAAGTGGAAGTGTAGATGGTTTATAGTTGCAAAAGGTCCCATACTATTATACCCAAGATGAAAAAATGGGTTTATCAGAAGCAATGCATTGGGGCAAGCAATCTAATACTTAGGAAAAAGAAGCACATACCCATATTCAATTGGACTCACATGCAATATAAAAAATAATAACATCATAAGTGCATCAAATTACAGTAAAAAACCTCAAACACTGCATCAAAATGCACTACCATAATTGTCATTTCTTCTTGCAGTTATGGAAATCACATTTGATTGTCAAAGGCGGGGGATTTTTCGAAGTACTGAATTTTTTTTTTCCTTCCTTTCTTCAAAACATAAAAGCACCTCTTCGTGGCCTACATTGGTGAAGTTTAATTCATTGGGTTTGAAGCCCCTCAACACCTTTTCCATTTGAAATTCAGTAGGAAATTTCTTCAGATGACGACCTTGATTGAGCTGAGAAATGAAACCACATTTTCCAGGGATTATCTGCAATTTATTACCTCGATATAGTTTGTGAATATAATCCATATCAAAACATGTCCTTAAAAAAACACCCCAAAAATCATACCCAAATATCAATGGGCTAATTAGTTGAATTTTGAATTGTAATGAGAAGAAAATATCAATGTGTTAATTGATTTATACACTTAAAAATTACTACACACGGAATCTTGATAGCTAGCTAGTTAGATACAGGGTAAACCCACGAAGGTGGGTGTAATTGTGAGAATCAGGGGCGGAAAAGTGATTTTCCCAAAAATTCAGCCGAACATATATAAAATTTCTCAGTTGGATGCCACTTCTCAAATTAGTTGAGAAGCAAGGGATGCCATCATTGACAGTGTTCACAGTGGATTGGTTGGACTCAATGTTTTTCTGAATCGACAAATAGCACGTGAGAATGCACACGCTAATTTTGTGTATTATACAAATGAAGAGATTGACGACATGAGTGTTGAAGATCTCAGAACATATGCAAAGAATTGTCGCAATGGTTAGCAGGACCTAATTTTTCATGAGCAAGAGGGCATGGGAATGGTATGTGTTAATGTTTAGGGTGATTATTTTAACACATGTACAATTTGTAATAAATACATATATACATACATTTATTTGTATACATTAATGGAACAAAAATGTATCATTACATGTTAACACCATTTGCAGTTGTCATGCTTGATGAATGAAGAAGATGTTAATTTCACGGTCGGAGCCTCCGGTTCAAAAAATCAAGTTGGGTCTCACCATGAATCACACAATCAAGATGGTTCTCACCATCAAGATATGTTGGCAAATGTTAGTGTTTTTAAGTGAACATGATGATGTACAATTATTTTTTATCTATTATTATATATAAAGAAACCTGATGAGATATTTTTAAAATAAATAATTGTGCACACATGTACATGTATATATATAATAAAATGTTTTAACAGATTCTGATTCCGTATAATGTTTTTTGGATGGCGGTACCTTCTTCTTCCTTGGGAGGTGTGCCAAATCCACCATCACAAGTTTGAATAATTTTTCACTTTTAAATATTTTTTTAAGTTATATATTCCAGCTCAAAAAGTTCCATTAAAAAATGAGATATCTAGATCTTGAGTTATTTTAAATTTTTTGAATTTTAGGTTTTTGGAGATTTTCTTTCCAAGCCACTCTTAGGAGATGTGCCAAATCCACCAGCGCAAGTATTCAATTTTTCACTTAAATATATATGTTTTTAAGTTATAAGGTATAAATTGAAGTTCAAAAGTTTTATTATAAATTGAGATCTAGATCTTGAGTTATTTTAAATTTTTTGAATTTTAGGTTTTTGGAGATTTTCTTTTGGAGCCTCTCTTAGGAGATGTGCCACATCCACCAACACAAGTATTCAATTTTACACTTAAATATATGTTTTTAACTTATAAGTTATAAATTGAAGTTCAAAAGTTTTATTAAAAATTGAGATTGAGATCTTGAGTCATTTTATATTTTTAATTTTTTTTTTAATTTTAGGTTCCTTGAGAGGATTTCTTTTCTCCACAGACTCTAGCAATGGAGTGTATTATGGAGATAGGAACATCCACACAATTTCAACAATTTGAAAAAGTTGTCTACTTTTTTTTTAATATTATTGAAAATAAGTTTATATTTGCATTTTCATTTGAAAATTTTTAATATATATATATATATATATATATATATATACTTGTACATGTATATTGTACAGTTTACTGTTGAAGATGTTCTAGTGGGGGAAGTTTTAGTAGACGAGCAACAAATGGAGAGGGAACCTCATGAGGTATTGCAAGATTTTTTTTACATGAAGTTCTATATATTCTCATTCAATTTTAAAACATTAAATTTTAATGTTTATACACATTATATACAGGTTCCCCATGCTTCACAGGATAGCTTGAGGATCGTGACTTTGTTGGGAGAGACACTACATCCATTTGTATTTGATGGATGATGCACATGCACATGCAAAATTATATTTTCAATAGATTTAGTTTAAATTTACTTTTTTTATATATAGAATTATCTAGATGTAGTCATATATAACTTGATACTTGATACTTGTGAGATACAAATTTTGGACATATTTTATGTGAACTACATTTGGTACATGTGATTGTGATATAATGTTTTGTTTTTATTGGATAATTGAACTACATTTGGCATGTGAAGTAATGAATGTTGTATTATAATTTGTTTTGTTTTTAAAACTCAAGTTTTGGATGGTTGAACTACATTTGGCATGTGATTGCACGATATAATGTTTTGTTTTTATGGGATAGTTAAACTACATTTGGCATGTGAAGTAATGTTAAGATATAATTTGTTTTGTTTTTAAAACTCAAGTTTTGGATAGTTGAACTACATTTGACATGTGAAGTAATGCTGTGTTAATTTTTTGTTTTGTTTTTAAAACTCAAGTTTTGGATGGTTGAACTACATTTGGCATGTGATTTCACGATATAATTTTTTGTTTTTATTGGTTAATTGAACTACATTTGGCATGTGAAGTAATGTGAAGTAATGTTGTGATCTATAATGTTTTGTTTTTAAAACTCAAGTTTTGGATGGTTGAACTACATTTGGCATGTGATTGCACGATATAATGTTTTGTTTTTATTGGATAGTTAAACTACATTTGGCTTGTGAATAAATGTTGTGATATAATTTGTTTTGTTTTTAAAACTCAAGTTTTGGATGGTTGAACTACATTTGGCATGTGAAGTAATGTTGTGTTATAATTTGTTTTGTTTTTAAAACTCAAGTTTTCGATGGGTGAACTACAATTGGCATGTGATTTTAGGATATAATTTTTTTTATTTATTGGATAGTTGAACTAAATTTGGCATGTGAAGTAATGTTGTGACATAATGTTTTGTTTTTAAAACTCAAGTTTTGGATGGTTGAACTACATTTGGCATGTGATTATGATATAATGTTTTGTTTTTAAAATTCAAGTTGTCGTTTTCCAAACAAAAAAAATTTCACATAAATATATGTACATAGAAATGATTTAAGTACATGTTTGAAAATATATGTTAAAACGATTGAAGTACAATACATATAGACATATATATATAAACAATCATAAGATTCTAGGTCTTGTTAGATGTGTCAAACAATCATAAAATTTTAAAATTGCATTCTATAATGTATATATATCCTGTACGTGCAACATTTTTCATCAATGCACATAGAAAATATACTTTCAGTTAATTTCATTCTAGAATATATATATCCAGTACGTGCAACATTTTTCATCAATGCACAGAGAAAAGCTACTTTCAGTTAATTGCATTCTAGAACATATATATCCAGTATGTGCAACATTTTTCATCAATGAACATAGAAAAGATACTTTCAGTTAATTGCATTCTAGAACATATATATCCAATACTTGCAACATTTTCCTCAATGAAAATAGAAAAACTACTTTCAGTTAATTTCATTTTAGAACATATATATCTAGTACGTGAAACATTTTTCATCAATGCACATAGAAAAGCTACTTTAATTTAATTGCATTCTAGAAAATATATATCCAGTACGTGCAACGTTTTTCATCAATACACAAAGAAAAGCTACTTTCAGTTAATTGCATTCTAGAACATATATATCTATTACGTGCAAAATTTTTCATCAATGCACATAGAAAAGCTACTTTCAGTTACTTACATTCTAGAACATATATATCAAGTACGTGCAACATTTTTCATCAATGCACATAGAAAAACTACTTTTAGTTAATTTCATTCTAGAACATATATATCCAGTATGTGCAACATTTTTAATCAATGCACATAGAAAAGCTACTTTAAGTTAATAGCATTCTAGAACATATATATCCAGTACGTGCAACATTTTTCATCAATGCACATAGAAAATCTATTTTCAGTTAATTGCATTCTAGAACATATATATCCACTATGTGCAACATTTTTCATCAATGCACATAGAAAAGCTACTTTCAGTCGATGCTAGTGTGCATGTACCAAAACAATGTATATGTGAAAACACTTGCACAGATAACATAACAAGGCAGTTCAATTTTTAGTTGAGTTCTGGAAGTTCTAAAACATGAATCCAAAGAGAAGAAATTGTTGGGTAGTTCAATTAAAAAAATTCCAATGGAATGCCATCTTCAATGATCCGTTCATGATCGGATTTTGAAATTTTCCATTTCTTATTTTTCGTTTATTTATTTGATTGAACCTCTATCAACCTTATGCATGTTGCACACACCAAGTGACTATATTGACAACTTATGACATCAGGTTCATAGTCTTGAAAGTAAACAAAATCCCCACTTTGATTAGTTTGTCTGAAAAAATAACCTTTCGGTAAAATAGACCCTCTGTCATATGGAAACCCATGATCATTATAGTTTTCTAATAATTTCATCTTTCATTCAGTGCAACACATCAAATAATACTTCACATTTTCATCATTGATAGTAGGTGAAATTACAACAAAAACATCTCCTACACAATAAAACAAACTTACGTATTTAAATTTAGATCATAATTAACATGAAAACTTAACTTTATTTCTAGATCTCTATCATTTGAAATAAATTCAAATGTTACCTTCGCTAACAAGATCAGAAACTCAATCACCATCAGATGATATTGTAGTCTCCTTTGATTTCATTTCCTAAACATTGCAATGGACATTTTTCCCTTTGTATTTAGCTCTGTATGTTTCCGATCTTTTACATATATTTTGTTTTCACAAACATCATTGGATTCTGTGTTGTCTATGAAAACATGACAAAAACAAGAATATTTTCTTTTATCCAATGCAAACACATTTGTGGACAACTTTGTTTTAATTGAATGCAATTTTCGAGTCCCTTTTATTGTTTAAACATAATTTCCAATCGATCTATCTACATCTTCGACCCCAATATGCCAAAAGAACCTATATGGAAAATTCAAAGAAGAATGTAAATATGATATCAAAATACCATCAAAGATAATCATTGTGATAAATGTACATTGTTTAAAATTGGATATCTAATAAAAATTAAATTGAATGTACCTTCGCACTTCCCTTGATCGGTTAGTGTCATGGCTTAGTGCAGCGACACACCATTGAAAAAATTCTTTAACGTCCACAAGTCGGTTTGAAGAGGGGTCCATTTGATATCTTCGAAGTGCTCATTTTATGCATGCCCCTGCACCATCATGTTCTCATTTTCCAGACTAGTCTCAAAGAAATTCCAACAATGTTTAATGCAGGTTTTCATATGAAGATAACACAACCAAAAGAATGATCATGAAGACTTGAATTGACCTGCGCATCGATCTGACCATATCCAATGTTCATTGAATTTTATTCCATGACTTTTCAAGGAGTCATAAATCTTTCCAAAATAGTGTTGTACAAAATATATATCATGTGTACGATCGTCACTGATATAAAAGTGATATTCTTTAATAACATGCTGATTTTCACTGGTGCTTTCTATATGATCAACATTTTGGTCAACATGTCTATATAGAATATAGACAAGCATGGAGACTTGGTCATAATGATAGTATTCACTCTGAATTTATTTTTGTGGAACAAATGTGTAGTTTTTTGCAAAATAGATTACTGACAAAATGGTCCCTGGTGGAAAAATTTCACGGGATTTTTTGAATTGCAAGTTCTGCCATCGAGCTCTATGGGAATGCTTGGCGTATTTATAAATTTCTGCCTCAAACTTTCTCAAAATATCTATCACAAAAATTTCTTCTTGTTGTAATTCAATTCTTTTAGCACTATTTTAACCTTGAATCGATGTATAGATATATTCATATCTCTTCCATTTCACTTTCATGTTGGACAATGATTGATCATTTATATCAGTACGATATTTATTTTGAAATTTAGTCAAATTTCCACAATCATCGCATTTTTTATCACCAACACATTCCTTTTCATAAAATAGTTCATTTCTTTCTCTTCCACATAGAATTTGAGATATGAAATCATGGATAGTGGAAGGAGGAGGTGAATATTTCCAAAATGTTCTACCAAAATTAAGGAATGTGTCATAATATAATTGAAATTCCACATGATAACAACAACAACAAGTGTCGCGTATGGTGATAGGTTTTACATACCATGGTATTTTTTGCACAAAAGCACTGATTGAGACATTAATTTCATGATTTTCTTCTTTTAAATTGGTGAACAACTCTATCTAAGTGGTGTCCAAGAAATTTTTTGCATGTGTTTCGTACTTATTTCATGCTATTCTTCTTTGCATCACATCCCTTGCATTTTGCGAAACACGTGAATTTTTCTTCCAATATTCATATATTGTTTTTTTTAACATTTTCTCCAAGTCTATATTTGTATGGTTGCCTACAAATAGCTCTCCAACAAGCGAGTTCATCATTTACATCTATTTCCAACTGAAAATTCCGATGTTTGTGCAAAGTTTTTTGGGAGGTTCCTAATGCTCGTGCCATAGATTTTACCAAGCGATTCTCTTTAGTACTTGATGAAACCGCTTCCATATGTATTACTCTACGTGCAACTAAAACATTTTTCCGTCTAGATCTTCTAATTGAATTTATAGTACTATTTATATTTTGTATCACATTTTCCTTTATGAAGTACATATCAAAAATATAATTAACACGATATCATATAACATGGTCAGCTCTTTTATCTCCATATATGTGAGTTTCAACATTTTCGGACATCTCATCATCGACATTGATTTCATCTGTATATATTCAAATTAATAGTACATAATAAGTTTAAATTTTCAATAAATAACTCAATTAGTAAATATGTATAGTTTCAATGATACGTGCATGTGTTCAACATATATATATATATATATATATATATATACACCTCACGATTCAATTTCTTCACTTGAATTTCTTTCAACATTTTCACCATCTTCAATCATTGGTTCAATATCTATTTCACTTTCTCTTTCAAAATTTTGTATCTCATCATCAATGTTTTGAGGAATATCTCTCTCTCTCTTTACATTGAAAATTATTTTTCAAATTAGTTCATCAAATAAAAATTAAGATTCACATTTTACACTAGGAAAATTTTAAATATCAAATTCATAATATTTACATTTACATACCTGCTTCAAATTCTAGTTGAGGTTGATTTTCCCTTTCAATATTTGAGATTGCTTCTCTCTTTCTTTTGCGAGATTCTCTCCCATGTTCTCTACGTTCCTCAGGGTCTCTTGTTCAATCATATTTTCTCATGCAATTCCTTCGATTTCCCATGATAATTAAGTATGAAGTTCAGAAAATTTCCTTCAAAAATTTAGACAAAAACTCAATTAAAAAAAACATCACAAAATATTTAATTGAAAAAAAAAACTCATTTTAATTTTTTTCAAAAGATACATACTTCAATCCAAAACACTTACTTTAAAGAATCTATGAAAAAAATGTGTTATAAAAATGAAATGGAGCTCAAAATATTTCCTTCCAAGTCCTGCAAAAAAATTTCATTTAAAAAGTTATACAAAAACTCATTTTAAAAAATCATTATAAAAGATTTTCTTCAACCCAAAACACATACTCCAAAAAAATGTCACTTCAAAAAATGCCTCCAAAAAATGTCCATTAAAAATTAAGCCCAACTTCTTAAAAAATGCCACTTTAAAAAATACCTCCAAAAAGCCTCTAAAAAACTATGACTTTAAAAAATACCTTCAAAAAATGTCCTTTGAATATTAAGCCTAAAAAGAGTCCTTTCAAAATTAAGTCCAAAAAATGTCTTTTGGAAATTAAGCCCAAAAACCTGTAAAAAAAAATTACATCCAAAAAAATGTTCTTTGAAAATTAAGCTCAAAACCTCTAAAAACAATGAAAATTAAACCCAAAACTTCTAAAAACAAAATAAGTTAAAAAAAAAAATTGAAAATTAAGCCCAAAACCTCTAAAAAAAAAATAACTTCAAAAAAAATGAAGCCCAAAAAACATCTAAAAAATGTGTCACATACCTCCCATAAATGTCTTTTGAATGTTATGCCGAAAAGAGTCCTTAAACACAAAAAAATCCTTTGCAAAATCATACCTTTGCAAAATAAAAAACAAAATAACTTCCAAAAAAATGAAGCCCAAAAAACATCAAAAAAATGTATCACATACCTCCAAGAAACGTCATTCTCCAAGAAATGTCCTTTGAATGTTATGCCAAAAAGAGTTCTTAAACCCAAAAAAATCCTTTGCAAAATCAGACCAAATGAAGAAATGTGTGAAATTATGCGAAAATAATGAAACCATTTATGTCAATTTATATTTCCACGAAATGTTTTTTTGGAGGGGCTTTGTTGAATTTTCCGGCTGACATAAAGTCAGTGAAAAGTTCGGCCAAAATTTTGTAAAAAATTCGGCCAAACTTTTGTGTCGTTAGACTTGATGGGCTGTCGGGGAAAAGAACAATTCAGCCGAAATTTTTTTAAAATTTCGGTCGAACTAACATGTTTGCAATTACGCAGAGCCGAGATCTGAACACATTTCTTCAACTTCTGACTGATTAAACTCCATGAAAATTTGTGAATTAACTGTTGGAACCAAGACAAGCATTTTTGCAGAATTCAATCTACTTTCAGGAAATATAACTTTTATGGAATTTCATAAATATTTACGAATTTTAATGAATTTTGTAATAAAACAGGTGCAAACAATTTCTGAAGGTCATTATGATTTAGTGAAATAAATATTCTATATCTTCCAAAACACACTGTAAAAAAATTGAAAAAATTATGGTGTATTACATTGGTCCGTCATCTGTAATGGGTAGTTTTTAGATTTTTAGTTTATATATTATTTGTTGAGAAATTTCGTGTGTCCCGAAACATATTCAAAATATGCAGTTTTTTCATATTGGATCAGTTCATAAGTTCTAGTAATTATGATATGCATCAATTGGTTTCATAAATATAACGAAACCGAAGTAGACTCTGCCTATATTGTTGTAACACATTTTGTTTCTCAAAAACAAAATTTTCAAAAAATACACCAACACATATTAACATGAATTTTTATGAATCCTTTGATTGTTAAAAAACACACACTTAAAGAAACACTAAGTTGACATATAAAATGTGTATAAAAAAATTCCAAAAAATAAGTAATAGAAAGCTAATAAAATTTTCGACAACTTTTATTTTTATCGCAAAATGAAATTCTAAACAGAAAAATTGTTTTAGTTTGCAGAAAGTTGAAGAATAGAAAAAATGAAATTTTTTTCTCAAAGAAGGGCAAAAAGTGTAACCCTACTTTACATTTTCACCCTACATTTTCCTTTAATTTTGAAATGTTATAGATCTAGAGAAAAATACATGACTTGAGATGGTTTATCTTTTCAAGTCTACAAATAGAATATCCATATACATAAAATCCTTCTTAGGGAGCGCATGACAATGTCTTAGACTAAATAAATGGGTAGAAATAATATAACATCTTTCCCTTAATCCCTAGGCTATATTATTATAGTGGCATATATAATTTTTAATTTCAATGCACTTGTTTTGTTTCCCTTTATTTTATTTTTTTTCCAAGCTTATAGTAGTTATGTCCTATATTCTTACTAGGGATAGAAAAAATTGGTATTAAAAATATGAAGAAAAAAAAAACCTTTATAGGATATTTAGTAAAATGGATTGGGAGGAAGGAATGAAATCCTCCCCAACAAGATTCAATTCCCACATGTGGTATGATCGGTGTTGAAAATAATGACAATATATGAATACAATAATGTCGCGTGAAAAAAGGAAAAGAAAAAAGAAATATTCAATTAAAATAGGAAATTTTGAAATTGGAAAAATATATTAAGAGGTGTTTTTTAATATATAATGAAAATAATGTATTCTTTGATATACAATGAATGATGTTCTATATCATAGGTTCACTAAGTGAAACCTTTTGACCATGTCAGGTCCCTAGGTTACATTGAGCTTAGAATAGCAATCTCTTCTAGCTCTCCTAATGAGTATGTTTTTGAATTGTAATGAGAAGAAAATATCAATGTGCTAATTGGTTTATACACTTACAAATTACTACATAGGGAATCTTGATAGCTAGCTAGCTAGATACATTTTCGTTTAATTTTGAAAGATTATAGATCTAGAGAAAAATACATGACTTGAGATGGTTTACCTTTTCAAGTCTACAAATAGAATATCCATATACATAAAAGCTAGTTAGATACATTTTCCTTTAATTTTGAAATATTATAGATCTAGAGAAAAATACATGACTTGAGATGGTTTACGTTTTCAAGTCTACAAATAGAATATCCATATACATAAAATCCTTCTTAGGTAGTGCATGACAATGTATTAGACTAAATAAATGGGTAGAAATAATATAAAGTTTGTCCCTTAACCCCAAGGCTGTATTATTATAGTGGAATATGTATGTTTTAATTTGAATGCACTTGTTTTTTTTCCCTTTATTTTATTCTATTTCCAAGCTTATAGTAGTCATGTCCTATCTTCTTACTAAGGATAGAAAAAATTGGTATTAAAAATATCAAGAAAAAAAATTCTTTTATAGGATATTTAATAAAATGGATTGGGAGGAAGGAATGAAATCCTCCCCACCAAGATTCATTTCCCACAACTGTTATGATTGATATTGACAATATTGACAATATATGCATACAATAATGTCCTGTGAAAAATGAAAATAAAAAAGAAATGTCCAATTAAAATAGGAAATTTTGAAATTGGAAAAATTTATTAAGAGGTGTTTTTTAATATATAATGAAACTAATGTATTATTTGATATACAAGGAATGATGTTCTATATCATAGGTTCACTAAGTAAAACCTTTTTACCATGCCATTATCACCACCAACTTAAAAGAAACAAAGCTCTTACATGAATACAATAATCATTAAAAGAAATATTCAACCATTTAAATATTTTACAAGACAAATTGAATAAAGAAATACTTTCATATTAAAAGTGACTTAAAAAAAGGTTTATATATAATTTTCGTCCATAAAATGAGAATTAATACACGTTATGTTTCATATTTTAATAATGTCTTACATTTTTAATAAATAAATTTACATTTTTTTATAAGTAACCCTAACTTGTTTTTCTAATTTAAATGATTTAAAATGAGTATTTTCAAAGTTAGCAATAAAATTGATGTTTTTTTAATTTATCTTAAAATATATATTAGTTAGTTTCATAATCTAAATTAGAAATGTTAATTAATAAAATTGAGATTTTGGATAATAATTTAAGTAAAAGGCAGTATAAGTATGTTGTTTTTAGCAACAAAATAGAATTTGTAGTAGAGAAGAGAAAAAAATTTATTATACCTCAGGCAGTTTTTTTGTTCAATGAATACAACTGACAATACATTAAAACTAAATTTGAACACCTTTTGGTGAGGCTCAATCCTACATTCCAAATTAGAATTCAGGAAATTGTGATTTGACAAAAGAAACTTTGGTGGAAGTCCTTTGGTATTTATGAAAAATTCGATGGTCTTATGCATTTTCTCCTCAGAAACATTTAGTATGGATGGATATATCCTAACAAGCTCCTTGACCTGATCCTATATGAGGCCAAAACTTTCCAAATGCCTTATTTTATTTTCGAAAGATTCAGACCCTTTACTATTAGCCAGAACCCCTGGTGCCCATTCCAAATTATTCAAGACATCAGCCTATGATCCAAAAAGATTTTGAAAATACTGGATGTTGGGAAGAAGAATTTCATCTAGACTGCAGCAAAGAAAAATAGGTTTGTATGATATGAAAATTAATAAAGTCTTGTGTAGTGAGGCATAATGTTTTCATGAACTTGATCTTGGGTTCCATCTGTCTATCAGCAGTGAGAGTAAGATGAGTGGGTGCTCTGGTAATCATTGATACATTTGCTAAGTCTTGTGTAGTGGGGCCCAATTCTTTCAAGAACTCAATCATCAGTTTCAAGTGGCAATCAACATTGGAAGTAATAATTCTTGGGGTTCTGGTATTTATCTTCCTTACCTGGTCTTTTATCAATCTTGATTCTCACAGGAGCTAAAATTCTTGTTGGGATCTATTAGCGGATATCGTACGACAAAAGAATGTCCTTTTTTGAGGATTCTTGAGAGCTCAACAACCTACATTTATTAAGTAATAAATTTGACACGAGGCGTGTAATCTCCAGTTTTAGGGAGCCTTCGGTGTTTTCATTACCACCAACAGTAGATGTAGATAAAATGGATATTGTTCATGAACCAATCCATGGAAATGGTAAGGAATGGGTTGCCCCAATGGAAGCTACCTAGTGATGAAGAGAAGAATGGCCCGAAAAATCAGATATCCTTTAATCAAAATACCAGAGATGGGTTTTCATCTGAGATTGTGTTGTATTCTTTTGAGGGTCGTTGAAGAATTTAAACAGCATGAAGGAATTAATTTTTTACTGGGGAATCAGGTGCAATATGTTTATGGGTTGTAATAAAGATCAACAAATTGAATGGCTACACAAATCAAGATTCAACTGACAGTTAAAGGAATGCGATCTAATGGTGGAAAAAAGTTAAATCATCTAACATTTGATCTACTGGCGCAGACATAGACACAATGGCAGTTGGAGGAGTTGTTTTCAAAGAAGAACGCCTTACGACGTAATTATTACTTTACTTCTAAAATATAATTTCATAAGCACATGCTTTTCCTTGTATTTTTTTGTTAATTAGTAACTCAAAAAAAAATTAATATAATGTAATGAGCATTAACAGAAGTTATAACTATTGTAGTTTGAACTTAATCAACATTATTTTTTATTAATAAGTTTATTCTCAAACTATACCTTTCACTAGATATATTATATAATATTTTTATTTCTACTGGATATTAGACAGAGTAGTAATTATAAACTTCATTGATTGTCCATTAATATTGATATATATAACATTTTGTGACCTTTTCTTTCATCTTCAAATTTTTACTATCTCTTGTCATTATAACTCTTCAAATTTATCTTATTTTAAATATTTATAATTCTCCACAATCACTAAGGATTCAGTGTTTAACATTCCCCCCTTAATCCAAAGTGTTGCATGTGATTCCAAGTAGAAAAATGAAGGGAAATTTCTAGTGGATGAATGTGCTCACTAAATCTATTGTTTTTCAGATGACCACAAACCAAATGACTAGTAGAAGCGTATGCCTTCTACTAAATGGTTTTTTAAAGTTGACCACAAACTAAGGTCTAGCGGAAGTCTTGATTCTTCTATTAAATCATGGTTTAAATATATCCACAAACCAAATCATGTTGATGGACTATGGATCTAGCTATAGCTCTAAAGTAGGTACTCTAGTATAGAAATGAGAAACAACATAATGAGAATATTTTGATGCTTTATCACTTGCTATATTTAAGGTTTTATATGTACCTTCTTTCTCACCTTGCTCGTGTTTGATGTTCTCCTAAGGTAATATGTATGTCTTTTCCTCATGTCCATTTCTAACACACCAATAATAGTGAAGATTAGATCTCTTTATTTTTTACTTCCTTCTCCTCTAAAAGACTTATTTGATCGATTCTTCCATTTCTAAGCAAGGCATATAGTTTCACTAGTGGGCTAAGTTGTTTTCTTCCTTCCAAAATCTTTCTCATGTTTAACAATGTTTTGCACTAGAGATTCAAATGTGATGGACTTTACTTAGCCACTAGGTTCCAGTCATTGATGATAGTGGTAGTATGTAGGATGTTGGCAATATGATGCAATGTGTTGTCCTTGATGGCAACCTACTTGATGAGTTTATTAATGATGAAAATCTGATGTATCTACAGAGCAGCTCAGAAGTAGTAGAGAAATAAATTTCAGTAAGTGCCAGAGAAATGATAAATATGATATGTCACAAAGCATACGCGGGTTTGTAAAGGCGAAGTAGCGTATGTACGCGGAAAAGTACGTACCAAGTAGCGTATGCCTATTTGCGCTCTAAATTTATAAAACCAGGGGACATTATCATGGTATTGGCCCACATTATTGAGTGCTGGATTATCTATTTGATCCCGTCCAGGAATACCATCGGAAGTTGTGTGGTTTTGACTCATGGTATTGATAAAGGCTAAACCTATATAAGGAGAAGAGAATAATAGTGCAAGGTGTGCATATGTCTGGGTTTTAATGAATACTTCACTCTGAAGTATATCTGCATGGTGGAACTCTGTTCTTAATTGACAGATCTGAATGTATGATGCACCTATGGATATGATGAAGGTTCAAGATCTCTAGATCTATAAATGATGAATCACTAGGATGATCTGAAAAGAAATGATGAAGACCTGGCGCAAGTCTGATGAAGAAATTGAAGAAATCTGGGTAAGTTTATAGATCTGATCTGTTCTGCAAAGTTTATCTTTTATAGATCTATACGCAGGTTCGTTTCATGAAAAGCACGTGTACACGCGGGTCCGCCTAAAGAAAAGCGCTTATGGCAGTCAGGGTTTCTAAAAATAAAATGCACTGAAGTATACGCAGGTTTGTTTCTGTGAAATCACGTATATACGCAGGTTCAGTGAAGTAAAAGCGCGTATGGAATCTAGGGTTTTGCTGAAGTTTGTGGAATGAAATGTCTGATCTGTTCTACTATTTTACTGCTATCTGTCAATGATGTATTCATACATATCTGGGTTGTTTGAATATTGATTGTGCTGCTGGTTATGTTGATTAAAGATCAAGTTGTTGGTTGATTGGTTGATGATTCAATGAATGAATTGATGGGGTTATAAGTTTCAGCTTAAATATGTGGAGTGGGTCCAGTATGAAAATTGATGAAACATGGTCCGCAATGGTGTTGAGGGTTGAAGCCTTCAGTGAGGGGGTTGTAGCTCCCTTCCAGTGATAGCTGGTAAACGAGAGTAGGGGGTAGTAGCTCCCTTCCAGGAGAGGCTGGTAAACGAGAGAAGGTTGTAGCCTTTTGCAGGTGGGTGCCTGCGTGCTGGTATGAGTCTGCGCCAGTACATGGTTGTAAGAAGTTTTCTTTATATAATAAAGATTGAAGACTGAGACGACGACATCGGTGGTTTTCTCTCGAATTGGGTTTCCACCTTAAATCCTGGTGTTCATGTGTGTTGCTTATGTATGACGGTTTATTCTGTTCTTACTGCACCTGTTTACTGCTTAATAAACATCTGATGAATGAATGATGCAATGATCTAAGTTAAGAATTAAATGCATAATTAGATCTTTGGACATACGCAAGTTTTCTTAATGATATCCACGTGTATACGCGAGTTTTGTTTAGTAAAGTAGCGTATGGGTTTAAAAGCAAGAAAAAGTAAAAATTTCTCAATCAGCACTAAATACTGATTCACCCCCCCCTCTCAGTATTTTTCCCAACAATTGGTTTCAGAGCAGGTCCTTCTGAAAATCTTAGCCGCTAGAAGGAAGATCAAGCAAGATGAGCAATCAAGAAGGAATAGCATCTATCAGGCCTCCGCTCTTTAACGGAAACAATTTAATCTTCTGGAAAACAAGGATGAGATCCTATCTTCAGTCTATGGGAGCAGATGTATGGGCCATTGTTGAAGGAGGATATCAATATCCAGCCGCAGTACCAACAGATCCGACGGAAAAGAAGAATTATGAATCAAATGCAAAGGCGTTCAATGCTCTAACAGGAAGTCTAACTGAATCTTAATTTGTCAAAGTCATACAGCTGAATACAACAAAGGAAATATGGGACAAAATCATTCTAAGTTATGAAGGTGATGCAAAGGTAAAAAGTGCAAAACTCCAAACTCTCAGAATTGAATATGAAAATATGAAGATGCATAGTAATGAGAGTATTGCCAGTTTCTTTTTACGTCTTGATGATGTTGTAAATCGTATGAGAAATCTGGGAGAAACAATAACCGAATCTACTTTCGTTGAGAAAATTTTAAGATCTCTAACGACAAAATTTGAGTCAAAAGTTTCTGCTCTTGAAGAAAAACAGGATCTTCAAAATCTTACTGTGGTGCAACTTCATGGCATACTAACTGCATATGAAATGAGAAGAGGAGGACCATATGAAGTCAAAGAAGCCGTCTTTAGAGCTTCTACAAAATGGAAATAAGTACAAGAAGCAGAAGGATCAGGATATATCGCAGAAGAAGATGAGGTAAATTTTGTAAGGAAACTTCAACTTGGCACATGACGGTTTAGAGGTAAGCTTCCTTTCAAATGTTTTGATTGTGGAAGAGTTGGTCATTATGCTGCTAAGTGTCCTCATAAAGAAACATCTGCAAAAGGGAAGGAAGTAGTAGGAAGGAAAAATAATCGATTTAGCACTAGAAAAAGTTACTATACTCATGAAGACAGTGATGGGTTATCTGATAGTGAGGAAGAATGTGAACAATATCTTAGACTTCTCATGGCATTTGAAAAAGAATCTAGAGACGAAGAGGATACTTTTGTGGATGCTCTAGAGGACAATGATTTTCTTGAAGAAAACAATCAACTCAGAATATGCTTAGAAGAAAGTAAAATACACTTAGAAGAAAGTAAAATAACCATAGAGACTCTGGAAAATCAACTTGAAGAAAAGGAGAAACGCAATGAGAAATTGGAGTGTGAAGTAGTAAGTCTAAGAAAATAACTTGAGAAAGTAAAGCCTCTGAATCTTAGATTTGCTAAAGGATCTGAAACCTTAGATGAGATTATTAAGGTACAACGTTCTCCTCTCATAAAGACAGGTCTTGGATATATCAGAGAATCTTCTCAGGCTTCAGCACCAAATTATCTAAAAGTAGCTACAACTGGTTTACAACATTCTGCCACTCAGCAAGGGAATAAAGAATCTTTACAGGTAAAGCATGATCATCTCAATTCAAAGAACACTAACAGGAATATATTTCAAAGAAACACCAATCAACAGGTAAATTCAAGTAGAATATTTCATGATCGCAGAAATTTCTTCTTCAATGGACAATGAAGTGCCAAACTATTCCCAAGTATCCAACCCTGAAAATGTCTCAGAAAATACAATATATAAACAAGTCTAACCCCTTTCCATGCCTCTAGGGTTCGAGCTCATCCTTCTAGGAGATGTTTCAACCAATTCTAAACAAGGAACTGAAATCTAGACAATCAAACAACTTGCCTCTATATGGAAGGAAACTGATTCATTCATTTAATTTTCACTTTTTTGTGAATGAATCCTCTAGAACAAGTAAATATGTGCCAAAATTACATCATAGTCACCAAATTACATCAATTTAGATCAAGAATTACATCAAAAAGTGAAACTAGTCAAAACTGGGCGAAATTCTGAGCTGAAGGGTGAAAAATAGGCAAATTTCCTCTATGCGCCGCGCCAAAAAACTCAATGCGTCGCGCCACTTTGGAGGTGATTTTGAGGCACTTCCTGAAGTCCAAATTGAGCTCATGATAGCTCATTGGAAATACCTATCTTTCTAATATCCAACCAAAGTGGAATTTCTAGATTTGGATGTCATTTTCCCCTCCAAAACTTCAATCACCCAAGACTAGTTCCTGCTGGTGCAAAAGGTGGCAGAAAGGCCATTTTTGGAGTGTTTTTGACCCTTACGACCATCCAGAACTTGATGAAATCTCTCAGCCATTTCTGGAAATGCATAATTTATCATAAAAAACTCAAAAATATCAAGTTTTCCTCCAGAAGATGTCCCAATCATAAGCACGCGCCAAGTGGCGCGACGCGTCGGGCAGAAAAATCTGTTTTGCGACCAAAATTTCAAAAATGACAAAATTTTCTCCAAATTTGCTGAAATTTGGAGTGAAGGTCCCCCATCAAGTGCCATGCCCAGCCAAAGAAGATTCGGCCAATATTTTGAGTCTATCCTCCATTTTTCGACGTTTAGTGTCCTCCTGGTGCGTGCAGTTTCAGTTGTAAAGTCACTGTCTCGGTCATATGAGCTATCTGTGTCAATCTCTATGGTGTTGAAAGTCTATGTCAAGTGAATGTTTGACGTGTATGAGATGGAAAACAAAAATTTGGTGTATTTGCCTCCAATTGCCAAATGTGTGCCAAAGGGAAGGGACTGTGGAGATAAGGCAGTGTGGACCGTGGGGTCTTGTCAAGTGATAATTTTCCCTTTTAAAACTTCTGATTTGACAATGCAGGGACAATGGGACATCTACTTGAATTTTTTGGATTTTGGGAATTTTACAAATGATATGGGGAAAGGGAAA
This sequence comes from Pinus albicaulis, assembly GCA_034641835.2. Classification (NCBI taxonomy): domain Eukaryota; kingdom Viridiplantae; phylum Streptophyta; class Pinopsida; order Pinales; family Pinaceae; genus Pinus; species Pinus albicaulis. The sequence continues at coordinate 902,078,946 of CM076570.1, forward strand.
ACAATGGGAAATGAAATGATTCTATGAATGGGAAATGACTTGGGATATTAGGGAATAGGGGCTTTAGGAGTGAATTCTTCTTAGAGGTGTAAGAGGAAATAAAACATAGGTTATAATGATAATATAACATTGATGAGAAAGGAATCATAGGTGGAAAAAGATAGCATGACAGTGAGTATTCGGCATGAAAATGACTTTTTAATACACCACTTGAAACCCTAAGGAGCATTTCTTACCACAATGATAAGGTTTATGCTTTGCCATTCAACTCTCGTATCCAATCTGCAACCAATCTTTAAACAACTCCCAACACAAACTATGAGCAATATGGGATCGACTTTAACTTACTTCAACACAGAGCAACCAAGTAAAATTCAATTTTGGAGAAGACTGGCAGAAAATTTCAGTCTCAGGCCTATGCACCACACGCAAAGCCCAGTGCGCCGCGCAGGCTGTGTGCACCGCGCCAGTGTAATTTTACACTGTGTGAAACTGCCCTGTGCGCCACGCCCACTCTTCTATGTGCCGCACCATTTTGCAGGAGGCTTTTGGAGGCCTTCCTGATGTCCAAATTGGTGTGTGATAGCTCTTTGGAAAGCTCTTTGAGTATACTTTCCAACCCAAGTGGAATTTTTCAATTTGGAGTTAATTTACCTTGTCAAAAATCAAATCGCCCAAGACTAGTCAAAATGAGCAAAATGAGGCTACCTCAAGGCAAAGTGTTGTTGCAGTCAGCTTTTGAAGGTCTTCCTCAACTCCAAATTGAGCTCATGATAGCTCATTGGAAATCTCTTTGTGTCTAATTATCATTTGACACATCAATAAAGTCATTTGGCCAACCAAGCTAGGTGAAATCTTGATTTTCCCAAGGTCACTTCAGAGGTGCATCAATTCTCCTGAGGCAATGGTATTTTTGACATTTCTCTAAAACCATGACACTTGTGTAAAAATTGAAGGAGGTTTTTCTTCCTTGAAATATTTTGGACAAAACCCTCTCTCAGTTTTCCCAAATTCATCTTTTATTGCTCAGAAACATCATTTGAGTGAAACCTATCCGATGTGTGGAACAAGGGATTTGTCGAAATGAATCGAAATGAAGGGGATAAGGGGCTTCTAAATTCTTGAAAAAATTTTTGGAAGTAGGGAGGGATGTTAGGAAGCAGGGGAAAGTGGAATTTCAGAAATTGAGTGAGAGGAAGGGGTCCAAAAGGGAAAAACACAGGCCTAGCCTAGAAAATTACCAAGTTGTAGCAAGAAACTAGGGTTTGTGCGAAAATGAGGAATTTGGGGGATCTCAGTGATGGGAAGTGTTTAATAAGGTATATTAAGGATAGGGGAAGGTGTATGAACATCAGGATACAATTTTTCTGAGTTGATTTGACCATCCAAGAGAAATTACCTTCAAAACCTGTGGAGGGAAATGAACCTACCTAGGCACAACCCAAGCATGAAACACATATTGAAAATGACCCAGTGGAACTTGACATGATGATGAAAACCCTCTGAATGATGGTACACTCAGTTGAATGTTGACATGGACCGACATTTGGACAACTTTGACAGGAGTAAAAGCAAACCCTAGACTTAATGCCTAGTGACCAAATTTTTCTTGAAGGCTCACTGAAATGACAGAATTTGACCTTGACACCTTAACATCACCTTTTAAGAGCATGTTTGATCACTGGAGGAAGGCTGCAAAGACTGACACTAAAATTGGCTCCAATGGGGATGGTAGCTCCTTGGAGGTGCCAAGAACTACAGATCTTTGGAAAGCAGACCATGCCTTCATCCATTGGGCAATGGAATAAAAAACTCAAGCTGAAATGCATGACTGAAAACTGATGAATTGACGACACAAATTGACTCTCACTCAACTAAAAACTGACTCGATACTTAAACACAAATGACAAACTGGAAATATGATCAATATGAAGCTTATTCAATACAACCTACTCTAATTGTTCCATTCATCACCTGATCAAGTGAAATGAAACAACCAATGCAACCATGTAAGCATCCTGGCTGCTATTTGATTTCTTCCCAAATGCTTTCTGATGCGCAGGAAAAGGGAAGAATCGAAAGGCAACTCCCATGGAAACTCGGAATCAAGTTGACTGCTGATAAACTTGCAAAGCATGAATTGACTGGATGACTTCAAGAATACTGTGAAAGGATCTTCATAAAAATAGCTATTGATTTTCATTAACACATTACTGCTTTGGTCCAAGTAATCTTCATAGCTGGATATTAAGATTTTTCTCACGTTTGTGCTGTCTTTCTTTGGTGACTGCAACAAACTGTCAAAAGGATCCTGAAATTGTGAATAACCAAACTCTGTTGCTGATTCCAAACAGAACAAAAGTCTGATTGCAACCCTTGAAATGGGCTTTGTAATGAACAATCTATTAAACAAGACAATGAAGGGAAATTTTGAATAAGATAATTATCAGCATTCTTTTTTGGCACATGGTTAGCTAATGGAGGAGAAATGTTATAGCAAACATCATCCAACACACGAGCAATAGGATCATCAAAAACTTGAGAAGACTGCTGCGATGTATCCTTTGAAACTATATGACATCCTACTGGCTGTTCATCTTTTTCTTGAGAGATATTACGAAGATTCTACTTTATGAACTGAAATGCTTCGAAACAAAAGGGTACAGAATCCTCCTACATCATTGAATAAAGTATTTCGGTTTCCACGCCTTCATCTGTAGTCCGACCTTCAATTTTGTTAGGTGGCTGCAAATCTGGTGCTAGGGAGGGTTTTGTATCCAAAATGATTTCATCAATCATTTCAGGGGAAGATTTCTCATTAACAACATGCTCAAGAATTTCGATATCTGTCTCATCCTCAACATTAAAACTGAGAGATTGTTGATTTCCTATATGCTGCTCATTTGAAGATTTACCGTGCAATTTACCCTTCAAAAACTGGAATGATTCAAAACAGAATGGTATGGAGTCACCTTGTAGAATTTGATCTGCAACTTGACAATCAACAACACTCGGGGATTGCAAATTTGAATATGAGAAATCTTGAACAAGGTTTTTATTGCCCGCAAGATGGTCCAAATCAAGACCTTTCGACGGTTGATTTCTGATTGCATGGAAGTTGTTTCTGATGAACTGAAATGAATCAAAACAAAAAGGCAAAGATCCTTCACTTACTTCAAAATTTGTTGCACTTTCCTCATCATTGTCATAACTGATATGCATCGGTTGATCACTGTACTCGAGTTGCTGAAAGTGAACTTCCTCCTTAGCTGCTGATTCGTCTGCAAGATTAGTTTCTGTTTGGAGAACATAATCATCATCATACTGATCAAACTGAGGAAAATCATCAATATAAAACACATCATCAAGCATACACGTCAAATCAACAGCTCTCTCTTCTTCAAGGTGATCTATAAAACAATCACTATGACAATTGGGATAAGAAACAAAATGTTTTGGATCAGCAACTTGTTCTTCTTCAATCAGCGAGCCATGGGCTTGAACATTATACTCATTCCTTGTGGTGATTTTTTGCATCATCTCTTCCACTGCACTTATCAAAATGTCAAGCTTTACCTCTAGAGATATCGATTTCTCCGGATACGTGTTTTTCATCTCTTCTTCCTTCAACCTTGCCCTTCGGATCAACAAATGAGCCTCTACATTTACTGCACTATTCTGCATTTTGTGAAGTGTTGAAAGATTACTTTCTCTCAACTGAAACTCCATTTCCGGATCAAAAGCACCTGGGTAATGTAAGAGAGCAGATCTAGGAGAAGGTCTTATATCAGCTGGCATCGAATAATAAACTTGGTTAAATCTGGCAGAAAATTGTTGTACTGTCTCCCCTGGCAGTCTTTTCAGCTAGTTATACTCTTCTATAATAAGGAAAGGATTCTGTCTGATCACCCACTTGTCGCGGAAAACTTCGACGAACTACTGGAAATCTGAGATGCTCGCATCAGGCAGAGCTTTGAACCAACTCTTCACTTTGCCTTGCAAAGAAAGAGAAAAAAGCCTAATACTAACATCTTCATCATCAACTTCAAAAAGATCTAGAAAAGTCTCAAAATTCTGCACATGTTGCTCAGCATTGACATTGTTACATTCCCCATCAAATCTTGGTAGATATAGGTCATAATTTTTGGGGAAAGCATGAAGAACAGAAGGTAAAACAAGAGGTTTATACCTATCTGGGACTATATAAGGTGTAGGAGCATATACAAAAGCTATGGGATCAATTTTGTTTTCTTTAGGCCATCACTCTGAAGAGAGTCATCATGAGATGTGGGAAAAGTAAGGAGACCAGGATCAAAGGGAAACTCAGCATTTACACTTTTTGAATGGGTCGAGTGAAGATTTTGATCACCTTTCTCATACAACAAATTCTAAAAAACTTTCAGGATAGCTTCAAGAATAGCAAAGAAGTAATTTACAAGAAAGCAGACTAGATCCTGAATACCATTCCACTTTGGATACCTGAACTTTGTGTAAGATCCTTCCATTTTCTCAGAGAAAGAGTTAGTCCTCCAGTGGAGTCTCTACATTGAGTTTGGAGTCACCAGGTGAATGATTTCAGCCTTCTTATGTCTAATCGTTGTCCACCATCAACAATTAGATCTGAACTTGATACATGTACTGGGGCAATTTACAAGTTAGATGTTACGTTTACAAACTAGACCGGAGATTGACTGAAGCAACATTTATCTACTTCCGCTAATGCAAAGAAAAAGCATTTCAAAGGCTACCTGGAATAACTTCAGGCTCCGTCTATAGCTTATAAAACAATTAACACCAACAAGCAAACCATTTTATCCCCAGTATGTTCGCCACTATGTTATAGCCCAAATCCACCTTAGGCTGAAGGAAGGCAGGATTCAGGGTAACACCAAACCACGCTCAGTCTGGTAGCTAGCCCTACCAGAACAGGAGAGGGCTCTCTTCGGGTCGATCTCAAGAAAAATGTGTTAATAGGGCTTGAGATGACTGAAATGAGTGCTAATTTTAGGCTAGGTATATTAATCAAGGAGTTTAGAATGATTTTTAAGGGGTTTTTGTTGGAAAAAGGGAAAGGCAATTTTGGGCTTGGGGATGAGGCCAATTTCTTGCAGAGTTCAAGTTGGGGTAGGGAAGGCAATGACTTTGATGTCTTAGATTCAATGAATGGATGGAAAAGACTGCTGAGGAGATGAAGAGGGTAAGAGGGTGCAAGGATCCTCTTCAAACTGATGAAAACATATAAAACTAAATAAAATTTTAAGGCAGAGCACCAGCAAACTAATGAATTCTACCTTAGTTACTCATTTGTTTAATTCAGAAGCAAAGAGAAGGGAAATGGCATACATAAACATTAATGAAACTTACAGATACATGGAGAAAAACATCATCAAAACTCAGAGCCACAAGGATCCCAACAAGTGCTGCAAAACCCTGGTCTTTCCTTTGCCAAAAATGTAGAAGTGTATATACAATGAAGTGCCAAACTATTCCCAAGTATCCAACCCTGAAAATGTCTCAGAAAATACAATATATTAACAAGTCTAACCCCTTTCCATGCCTCTAGGGGTCGAGCTCATCCTTCTAGGAGCTGTTTCAACCAATTCTAAACAAGGAACTGAAATCTAGGCATTCAAACAACTTGTCTCTATATGGAAGGAAACTGATTCATTCATTTAATTTTCACTTTTTTGTGAATGAATCCTCTAGAACAAGTAAATATGTGCCAAAATTATATCATAGTCACCAAATTACATCAAGGTAGATCAATAATTACATCAAAAATTGAAACTAGTCAAAACTGGGCGAAATTCTGAGCTGAAGGGTGAAAAATAGGCAAAAGTCCTATATGCGCCGCGCCAGAAAACTCAATGCGTCGCGCCACTTTGGAGGTGATTTTGAGGCACTTCCTGAAGTCCAAATTGAGCTCATGATAGCTCATTGGAAAGCCCTGTCTGTCTACTATCCAACCCAAGTGGAATATCTGGATTTGGATGTCATTTTCCCCTCCAAAACTTCAATCTCCCAAGACTGGTTCCTGCTGGTGCAAAAGGTGGCAGAAAGGCCATTTTTGGAGTGTTTTTTACCCTTAAGACCATCTAGAACTTGATGAAATCTCTCAGCGATTTCTGAACATGCATAATTTATTATAAAAAACTCAAAAATATCAAGTTTTCCTCCAGAAGATGTCCCAATCATAAGCGCGCGCCAAGTGGCGCGACGCGTCGGGCGGAAAAATCTGTTTTGCGACCAAAATTTCAAAAATGACAAAATTTTCTCCAAATTTGCTGAAATTTGGAGTGAAGGCTGCCCATCAAGTGCCATGCCCAGCCAAAGAAGCTTTGGCTGAGATTTGGAGTCTATCCTCCCTTTTTCAACGTTTAGTGTCCTCCTGGTGCATGCAGTTTCAGTTGTAAAGTCACTGTCTCGGTCATATGAGCTATCTGTGTCCATCTCTATGGTGTTGAAAGTCTATGTCAAGTAAATGTTTGACCTGTATGAGATGTAAAACAAAAATTTGGTGTATTTTCCTCCAATTGCCAAATGTGTGCGAAAGGGAAGGGACTGTGGAGATAAGGCAGTGTGGACCATGGGGTCTTGTCAAGTGATAATTTTCCCTTTTAAAACTTCTGATTTGACAATGCAGGGACAATGGGACAGCTACTTGAATTTTTTGGATTTTGGGAATTTTACAAATGATATGGGGACATGGAAAATTTTAGGGGCTAATATTCGCAGGTGGGCTAATTTTCCATGGTTTTTCCAAAAAAAAGATTTGCCAATTTCCATTTTTTTATAAAAGTGATTCGCCCAAATTTTACAATATAAAATTATTTTACCTTAAAAATCGCCAACATTTATAGAAAATATATATAATATCATTATAAATTTTAAGAATTTTAAAAATACATCAATAAGCATTTTATATTTTTCATATTAGGGATTGGTGAGATTCACCAATTTTTTAAACTTCAAAATAATTTTCCATCCTTAAAATTTTCCTTGTATGGGGAAAGGGAAAACAATGGGAAATGAAATGATTCTATGAATGGGAAATGACTTGGGATATTAGGGAATAGGGGCTTTAGGAGTGAATGTTTCTTAGAGGTGTAAGAGGAAATAAAACACAGGTTATAATGATAATATAACACTGATGAGAAAGGAATCATAGGTGGAAAAAGATAGCATGACAGTGAGTATTCGGCATGAAAATGACTTTTTAATACACCACTTGAAACCCTAAGGAGCATTTCTTACCACAATGATAAGGTTTATGCTTTTCCATTCAACTCTCGTATCCAATCTGCAACCAATCTTTAAACAACTCCCAACACAAACTATGAGCAATATGGGATCGACTTTAACTTACTTCAACACGGAGCAACCAAGTAAAATTCAATTTTGGAGAAGACTGGCAGAAAATTTCAGTCTCAAGCCTATGTTCCACGCGCAAATCCCAGTGTGCCACGCAGGCTATGTGCGCCACGCCAGTGTAATTTTACACTGTGTGAAACTGCCCTGTGCGCCGCGCACGCCCAGTGCACCGCGCCCACTCTTCTATGCGCCACGCCATTTTGTAGGAGGCTTTTGGAGGCTTTACCGATGTCAAAATTGGGCGTGTGATAGCTCGTTGGAAAGATATTTGATTCTAATTTCCATCCCAAATTGAATTTTTCAATTTGGAGTTAATTTACCCTGTCAAAAATCAAATCTCCCAAGAGTGGTCAAAATGAGCAGAATGAGGCTGCCTCAAGGCAGAGTGTTGTTGCAATCAACTTGTGAAGGTCTTCCTCAACTCCAAATTGAGCTCATGATAGCTCATTGGAAAGCTCTTTGTGCCTAATTAGCATTTGAATCATCAAAAAAGTCATTTGGCCAACCAAGTTAGGAGAAATCGGGATTTTCCCAAGGTCACTTTAGAGGTGCATCAATTCTCCTGAGGCAACGGTATTTTTGACATTTCTCTAAAACCATGACACTTGTGTAAAACGTGAGGGAGGGTTTTATTCCTTGAAATATTGTGGACAAAAAACTCTCTCATTTTTCCCAAATTCATATTTTATTTCTCAGAAACATCATTTGAGTGAAACCTATCCGATGTGTGGAACAAGCGATTTGTCGAAATGAATCGAAATGAATGGGATAAGGGGCTTCTAAATTCTTGAAAATTTTTTTGGAAGTAGGGAGGGATGTTAGGAAGTAGGGGAAAGTGGAAGTTCAGAAATTGAGTGAGGGGAAGGGATCCAAAAGGGAAAAACACAGGCCTAGCCTAGAAAATTACCAAGTTGTAGCAAGAAACTAGGGTTTGTGCGAAAATGAGGCATTTGGGGGATCTCAGTGATGAGAAGTGTTTATTAAGGTATATTAAGGATAGGGGAAGTGTATGAACATCAGGATACAAGTTTTGCTGATGATTTGACCATCCAAGAGAAATTACCTTCAAAACCCTAGGAGAGGGAAATGAACCTTACCTAGGCACAACTGAAGCATGAACAAGGTGTAAAATGACCCAGTGGAACTTGACATGATGATGAAAACCCTTTGAATGATGGTACACTCAGCTGAATGGTGACATGGACCGACATTTGGACAACTTTGAAAAGAGTGAAAACAAACCCTAGACCTAATACCTAGTGACCAAATTTTGCTTGAAGACTCACTGAAATGAAAAAATTTGACCTTGACACCTTAACATCACCTTGTAAGAGCATGTTTTATCACTGGAGGAAGGCTGCAAAGATTGACACTAACACATATAAAACCATCATGACAAGAGAAGCAAGAAAGAAAATGATTGATATTGAAACAAAGAAGAATACCTATAACAACTTTTCTCCTCTTCTAAATGAAGTTGAATGTGCTTATTGCAATAAATTTTTCCATGAAGAATCTGAATGCAGAAGCAAAGTTCAGCCAAAAGAGCATGTTCCTTCAAGCTCCAAAGTATGGTAAAAGAAGGAATTACAGGTTGAAAATTGTGGCATAGCGTTATTTGCAGAAGGCGAAGAAAATCAATGGTACATTGATAGTGGATGCTCAAGACACATGACAGGTGACAAAAACAAACTCCTTGCATATAGTGCTCTAGAAAAGGAAAAGAAGGTCACATTTGGAAATGATACTCCTGCGGTAATTAAGGGAAAAGGGTCTGTGTTTTTAAAAGAAAAGGTGAAAGCTAATGATGTCATGTATGTGGATGGATTAAGGCATAATCTGTTAAGTGTAAGTCAAATGTGTGATCAAGGAACTGAAGTTGTCTTTAGTTCAAAAGAATGTGTAGTACGTGATCTTGATACAGGTAAAACAATTATAAAAGGAAAAATAACTCCAAGAAATTTGTATGTATTGAAGAACTGCATAGATCAATGTTACTTGAGTAAATCTTCAGATAACTGGCTATGGAATAGAAGGTTGGGGCATCTGAGCTTCTCTCAGATCAACAAATCAAGCATACTTAAAGCAGTTCGTGATATTCCCAATAGTACTCCACCCGAAAATGTCATATGCAAATCTTGCCAATTTGGTAAGCAAACCAGAGTATAGTTTAATGCCAAGGAAGGATCATCAAGTAAGCCTCTTGAACTTATTCATACTGACATATGTGGACCTATGAGGAAAAAGTCACCACGGGGTGAACAATACTATATCTTATTTATTGATGATTTCTCTAGAATGTGTTGGATTGGGTTGCTTAAACACAAAGATGAAGCATTTGAGAAATTTCAGACCTTCAAAGAACTAGTTGAAAATGAATTAGATCTGAAAATCAAGTGTCTTAGATCTGATCGAGGAGGAGAATATACATCAAATGAATTTCTTGAATTTTGTGAACAACATGGCATAAAAAGACAGTTTTCTGTAGCTGGCACTCCACAACAAAATGGCATAGTAGAAATAATGAATAGAACTGTTCAACAAATGGCTAGAGCTATGCTTGATGATTTCGGAACACCTGACACTTTTTGGGGGAGAAGCAGCACATACAGAGGTAAATATTCTTAACAAGGCACATGTTCAAGTAAATAGTGATAAAAATCCATATGAACTCTGGTATGGTAATCCTCCCACTATGAATAATTTTAGTGTTTTTGGAAGAAGATGTTTTATCAAAAATAATGATGAAAAACTTGGCAAGTTTGAATCCAGAGCAGATGAAGAAATACTTCTTGGTTACTCCTATAGGAGTAGAGCATATAAATGTTACAATAAAAGACTTCGGAAGATTGTTGAATGTATTGATGTTGTTATTGATGAGTCTCCTGCAGCCCCAAAAGAAGAAAAATAAACAACAAATGAAGATGATGGTGACATATGTCCTTCTACATCAAATAGCAATGATATAAACAGTGAACCCAATGAAGAACCTGAAGATGATTTATCTGAAAAAGCTCCATCCAGATATGTTCAAAAGAATCATCCAGAATCTCAAATTTTGGGAGATAAGGGATCAGGTGTACAAACAAGAAGGACTCTTGTGGGATCTTGTAGCTATCTGGCATTTCTATCCACTATTGAACCACACAATGTCAATCAAGCTAGAAAAGATGAATGTTGGATTCAAGCCATGAATGAAGAGCTTGATCAAATTGCAAAGAATCACACTTGGGAATTAGTACCAAGACCTCATGACAAAAATGTCATTGGAACTAAATGGATATTCAAAAACAAGTTAAATGAGAATGGGGAGGTTATAAGAAATAAAGCTAGACTTGTTTGCAAGGGGTATGCTCAACAAGAAGGTATAGAATTTGAAGAAACTTTTGCTCCTGTAGCTAGACTTGATGCCATAAGAATGTTTCTTTCTTTTTCAAGCTTCCAACAAATCAAATTTTATCAAATGGATGTTAAATCTACGTTTCTCAATGGTGATCTAGAAGAAGAAGTTTATATAGAACAACCAGAAGGATTCATTTTATGATGAAAAACTTGTTTGTAGACTTAAAAAGGCTCTATATGGTCTCAAACAAGCTCCAAGGGCATGGTATTATCGTCTTGAAAAATATCTTCATCAACAAGGATTTTCAAAGGGGTCTGCTGACAGCAATTTATACACAAAAACCGAAAATGATAAACTATTGATTGTGGTTGTATATGTTGATGATATCATTTTTGGAAGTAATTAAGAATCTATGAGTCATAAATTTTCTTCTGCTATGCAGCAATAATTTGAAATGTCTTTACTTGGGAAACTGTTGAAGCCTCGAAAATCGTTGCAACAACGTGGGGGATGACCACCTGGTCCGGACCTTAAAGCAGCTCCTTTTCCGTTTGGAATGGTGGTTCCAACTGGTTCAACTAGGTCCAGTTACCTTCTCTCAATCTCCATTGGCTTTAAAATATGAATTTCATTCACCAATGGAAAAGAAACATCAGATCAACCTTCTTGTTGATCAGGCAAGAAAGTGATCCTATCAACCTTCTTGCTGATCAGGCAAGAAAGTGATCCTTAAGCTGATTTAGGGCTCAGCCAATCCACTACTAAAGTTTGCCTCTTTGAGAAGAGGACTTAAAAGAATGTAGAAATTAATCTAAATGCAAACTTATTCTAATATGCAAACAAAAATGAACTATCTTAATCCTATCTCAATTAGGCAGATATAGATCTAACCCAACTAAGAGCAGGTATTTAAAATATTGGGATTGAAATATGTCTTTTTTATAATGAATATCAATTTAATGAAATAGTTCAATTAACTGACATTATGGATAGAAAAACACATCCTATTGAGACATTTTAACTGAAATCATCAATCAACAACACTCAGGAAGTAGTTCACAAAATGGTATTGATCATTTAATCAGTAACTTGAATTATTAAAAAATAATATGCGGAAGAAGTTCAAAACATATCACTATTTATTCATCAAATATTAAAAGACAGATTTATGAGTAAATAGTTACTCAGAAATCAGAATTCAGCCCATAAGAGCAGAGATAAATAACAACATAAAATAGAAGCAATTTACTCACACTAACAAAAGTGCACAAATATGTAAGTAAATTGACACCATTCTTGTTATCATAAAATAAAACCAGCATTTAAAATAATAGTATTCGAAATACCAATTTATTGAATCCATTTCTCCAACTCCGGTCTCTAATAGTCCTTTACAATGCCTAAGCTTCTGCTTTCAAAATCAGAGCTACAATAGTGCAAACTCTGTTCATTATACATAACTCAGGATGTAAAAGAAAAACCTCAATAATCTCTAGATCTGAGATTCCACTCCTCCCACCTACAACTCTAAATCCCTATTATAAAAGTGCTTTTAGAATTCCAGAATTGCAGAGGAGAGCAGCCCATATTACATTCTGCAATCTGTTATTTATAATATTTGCAAAGGAATTCTTGAGAGGAAAGTTTGTTGAAGAGAAATCTGCCCAATCCAATTTTATTTGTTCAGAATTCCAATCTTTAATTGCTGGAGCATTCTTATTGATTGAGATCTTTTCTCCTTATCTCTTCTACTGTTTTCCTGCAAAAAGAAATCAAAATAAATTAAGATGCAACGAATAAAATCAAAATACCATTTCTGGCATTATAACAAACTCAATCAAATTTAATTTAAATAAATAATTGAAAATAAAATATAAGCTCTCTATTGATGCCTGAGATGGTTTAATTGGCCAAGGATATTATTGACGAATGAATCTGCAATTAGAAGAGGCTTGGACAAATGAAAAATGCAGAAAATAAATCAGAAATTTGATTTTTTTTTAGAAATTCGGAGCTTGATCTTCTGCATGATTTTTGACCCAATTAAAGACCAAATTTATTAGTGAAACCTCCTCAGAAATATTCTCCTTGATTTTATCTTTCTAATGAGCTGTCCTAGGCCTCATTTGGCCAAGTATAACTCAATCTATGAGTCTCTGAAGTTGGTGAGTCAATTCTAGCACAATTCTAGAATTTCTGTTGCTGGGCTAAAAATCAAAATTTTTAATTAAAAATCTAATCCTAAATTAGACTATAATTACCTAATAATTAATTCTAATTTATTTGTTAATTATAAACTAAACTAATTAATTAATAAACTATGTATTAATTAATATCTAACTAATTAAAATATTAATTATTTATAAACTAATTAATATAAATAATATTTAAATTTTAATTTAATTAAATTAATTAAATATTATATATTAATTACATTAAATACTAAATATTATTAAAAAAATATAAACTAACCTATCATTATAATATTAACTTAATGTTAACTTTTAAAACTAATCTAAAACTACATTATCCTAACTCAAACTAACAAATGAAAATATGAACTTAAAACAGCACTACCACTAAATACTAATATTAATACTACATTTTAATATTTAACATAAAATTAAGATATTACTAACTTATAACTAACACTATAGATATAATATTCAACTAAAAATCAACGTATGAGAAGACTTAAGAGAGCCCATCAAATTGAAAAATCATTTGTAATATATTGCAAATAAAACTCATCGCATCGCATGAAATGTAAATGAGACTTATTGCATCGGGTATAACAATTGATCGCGCATCGCATAAAACCAATGACTCAATCGCATCGCATGTTATGAGTTCGTTGGGGTTTTTCAAATGTGCATGTTATAAAAATTGCGATGGAACCGACATTGCGATATGCGATGTAAAATTTTTATTTTTAATTTTTAATTTTTATTTATTTTTTATATATATATTTTTTTAATATTAAGTTTTAATTTTAATTAAATTAATCATATTTTATTATAATAATTAATTTAATTAATCTTAAAATTTAATGTTAAATATTAGTTTTTTTTATTTTGGTTTTATTTTAATGATGTTTAGTTTAGTTATGAAATTTTCTAAACTACAGCCACTCCGAAAATAAATAAAAAGAATAAAAATAGAATTTTAAACCCAGACTAGATAAATAATAGGACTTCAAAGGAGTACCATTTTCAAACCAGTTGACCAAATGAGGCGTAACAAGCGTCAATGAGAAGTTTATAAAAAATCGATTTTAACAAAGTAATCAAAACAAGAATCAAAAGAAAATGAAAAATTAACAAAAGCGTAGGATAATCAACTAAAATAAAAATCCTAAAAGGTGTTTAGCTAAAAAATTTATAAAAAGGGCCCCCATTATTTGAAGTGAACACACTAAGAATGGAGGGGGTTGTGTTTTACCACAACAATGGCGACACACGGGAGAAGAACCAGTTATCTCTGTTTGATATGAATAAGATTTTCCTAAAATCAAAGTAAAACTAATTAAAGAAGAGAGAATTATGCTTGAAATGTTTGACTAGGTTCATTAGTCTGAATAAAAGCAAGAATCATCTAACTGTAATTTTTCTTAAAATTCCTCATAAATTAAAATATTTCAAAACTCTATATCAATCATTAATTAGTTGTAGAGATAAAGCAGGGGTCACTTTACAGCTTAGCTTTTAAAATATACTCATTTGTCACAGGTAGAGCCACTGTTGCCAGCAAACATCTATAGTCTCGACAGGGTTACCTTTTAATCACCAATGATTCAGAATCTCATCTCTTTAAGAATTATTGACCTAGAGATAAATCCATTTATATATGTTTCTTTTTTTATTTTTATTTTTATTATAAATCTTAAAAGCCATTGTCCTGGTTTGGTAGCCAGATAGTTGACAATGCCATTCACTGGTTATAATTGGACTGAACAAGCTGGCTCGTGATGAGACCCCTTGTCTTATAATTGTTTGCAATCATAAGCCATTACCCTAGTTTGTTTAGCAGTGTTGGTAATGTCAGCCTATTTTTCCCCTATGATCATGGTAAGCAGGCTCATGATGAGACCTCTTATCTTTTAAGTTTAAATATATCTCTAGATTATACTCTAGAAAAATAAGACTCTTTGGGACAGGGAGAATCATTGACTCCTTAAGAGTTAAGAATGACAATTTTAGAGTTAAAAGGTGCTTTGCTGTAAAGTGTCTTTACTTGGTTAAAAATAACTTTTCTTGACTGATAATAAAACTTTGAAAGATCTTAATAAAATATTGAAATCTCAAAATGATTACAATTTTGATGAAAAAGAAATTTCTCCAGATTTTATGATACTTTGTCAATTTCTCTAAATTGGTAATCTCTTCCTTAAGTATGTCTACCTTTATAATAAGAAAATCAAACTTTACTAAGAGATTTAAGAAAAAGTTAATAGATGACTATTAACAATTTTTTTCTCCGTGTATGCCAACCATAGTTAGGTAACAAGAAGGCCTTCCATATAAATCATGGCAAATTCACCAAAATCAAAACTGAAAACCAAAGGAAAAAGAATCCTTATGCTAAAATGAGAAAGAAATCAGCAAACAGAAATGAAGAAATTGAAAAGTGAAAGGAAAATCCAAGTTTTTGAAATACAAACTCTAACAAGAATGGTTATACCATTGTCTCAACAATATGAAGAAAAAGAAAATAATCGTGTAATCAGTCATTCTTATGTCGAGATTTAGAAAAATCATACCTTGTAGGGTTGTAAGTGTTTTTAGGCTTTTTGGATAGCAGTAATGATCATTTCAGCTACAACGGAAATTTTCTATCTGATAACAATCTTCTTGTTTCAAAGCATCATCTTAATTATTTTCTAAAAAAAATGCTTAAAGAAACAAACTAAAGGTTCAGAAACTTCCTGGTGTAGCTGTTTCGATAAAGATTATTGCTGCTTCTTGAAATTAAGCCAGGAGAAGAGTATGGACTTCGAAAATATGATCTGGCGGAGGATTGAAAGCTTTTATGAAGAGCTGCAAAAGAGATTTATATATCAGAAAAACAAAACTGAAACTAAAGTAATGAAATGGAAATAAATGAAAGTGGGTACATGAATCTTACCATTGGATGATTTCTTTTGATCTTACCTGAAAGGTATCAGTTTCTTCAAACTAGCTAACTTCTTATTTTAATTAACATTAAAAACATGAAGAAGTCAAACTAATCAAAATCCTATAATCCAAAATCATTATTTATTTTATTTACACTAAAGCAAGCAGTAAAATGTAAAAATGGAATGCTTAGTTCTCAAGGGAATTGAAATTAAAAGAAATGCATCAAAAATGAGAATGCGAATTTGCAGTAACGAATGTTTCTCAAAATATTATAAGTTTCATATAAACTCCATGATTTTATAAATTGTCCAGAATCAAGACCAAATCCAAAATATTAAAATTTAAATATGAAAATAGAGATGTCTTGAATTCCATATTTAATTATGGAATTATATATTTAAAACTGAAATATATGAGAAAACGAAATGATTTAAATATACTGCAAATTGGTCATTATTTGCTTTCTTACCATAGTGGTTGCCCACGCTTGCTTTTAAAATAACACACGCCTTATCAAATGATTCGCATTGCAAGTAGAGACATGCGTTGGAGTTTATCGCATTGGCGATTGAAATAGCAAATTGTCGATATGAGATCATGTGAAAAAAAAAATATGTGCGATGAGATGTAGCGATCACACTATTGAAGAACTTTTATATTGCAAATCGGGGACAGTCATGCTGCAATTTGCAGATCGTACACCGCATCTCGCGATTTATACTTCGCACATTGCACATTGCACATCGCAAATTTGGAATAGTGGTATGGCCATGAATAAAAATGCGATGAAGCGATTGCGATATCAGTGTACCGGAATATCGGAGAATAATCATGTTGGAAATTCCAATATCGACGATGCGATGGATGACGTAGCTAATCAGCAATTGGCGAACTTTTTGGTACCCGATGTAACACAATTTGATTCTTGCGATGCCGATATGCGATGAATGACGTGACTAATCGGCAATCGCGATCGGCAATCTTAAGCACATGATGTAACAATTCTTGATACGCCGATATGCGATGAAGAGTGGACCCGATAATTTTATGATGAAAATTTAGTAACATATTGGATCTGAGACATCGACCCTTTAAAATTATGCTCCTACTTTTATTTTGATTGGTTGGACGCGATATTTTATAAACTTGATTTGAATTTTATATCAGGTCCGGAATTATGTGGTCATCGCAATATCGGTAAAGTCGTTTATCGGAGATTGGCGATTCATGATAATGGAAGTATATTCAACTGCAAAACTCTGATATGCAAAATGCGATGTGACATATGAGCGAGGTAATACATCGGAGATCTTTTATGAACAATTTGTTATCAAAAATGTTAAAAGCTAATTCCAATGAAATATTTCGCTACAAATGGTTGTGAAGTGGATGATGTGATATCGGAATGAAATTATTGACGAAGACAAGTGGGATGGTAGTATTGCAAACATTTTCACTGAAGTATCAGCTATATGAAAATCAAGTTGAATCCTATGATATTGCTTGAAATTTCAATTGAGTTTTTTGATGGTTGAAAGCAAAGTTAAAAATGTTCAAATTCTAATGAATCTCAAAATAAAATTTCCCTGAACCTGTTGCAAATTATAAATGGGTTTGCTGCTTACTTCAAGTTTTGAAAACAAATGAAAACCTGCAAATAAAACAAAACAAAAATAAAAAATGAACTAAGAAAAAGAGAAACTACTAATAGATGAGAATGAACTTGTGAATGCGTACCTGGAAAAAAATTCTCTGTAGTTTTTACCTCATGAACCTTCAAATTTTTCCTTCAATTTATCAAAATTTTTAACTTTATTCAAAATCATCTCATCATTTATTCTAAATCAGAGTGAGCAATCAACCTAAATAAAATCTGCTTGTTCATGTTCAGGAAATATAAAATTTACCAGAAATAAATATGAAAATAGTCTTCCCTTTTGAATTGAAACAACAATTTATTACCTCTGCTCATTCCGAATTAACTTGAGAAAAATCTGTATTGTTATAGTGATTGTTCAATAATGCCTTCAGTAAATAAATATGATGCGTATTACAACATCAGATAATAAACTAAAGGTCCGAATGGGATAAAGCCACTAATTGTGGAAAAATGTCAAAACAGATTTGAATGTGTGCACACAGCAAAATGGACATCCTAAAGGTCAGCTTAGCAAATTTCAAGGAAGATAATATGAACTTCATATGATTACCACGAAAGGTTAGACTGACTAATAATGATTGAATCAGAATTAAGCTTATCATATACAATCATACATTTCATGGGATAATGAGATCATGAAGCTTTTATATCCTCAAAACCTTTATCATATAAATTTCAAAAGAAAATCTTAGAAGGAAATCCCAAAATTAAGAAAAGTGGCTTTGAGGCGATTGATGCCAAGTGCAACCTTAATTGAATTTAATCAAGACATTATTCAAAATAGACAGAGTAGAGGTATTGTTGTAAGAAATTTAAAAAGGAAAGCAAGAATTAAAATTTTCTGATTGGGAGAAAATGTTTTCACTGAACATGTATGAAAATGGTTGATTGCTTTGTTTTATTTTTAATCTACAGAACTGTTGAAAATAAATTAACTACATTAACTCTACTCCTATTCTAACCATATACTTGAAAAATGATTAGGTATAGTCATATTTCCATTGTAACCATTTTCTCATTTTAATCCCTGCATGTATGTACAATTCAAATGTTAGTAATAAAAATACAAATCTAATTGAACTAAGAAAATTAAACCTGAAATCAGAATGTACAACTATTGTTAGAATCTTATCTAAAATCTCCTTCTCATGAAATTTTCTTTCCAATTGAATACCAATTGGATCATAGAAATTTGGATGGATTTCTATTAATAATTGGGAAATGTTCAAAAGAGGAGATGAAAGACCAGATTGTAGATATGAGCTTTTAGATTCAAAGGCCTGGAAGAAACCGTTAGTGTTATGTGTAAATGTTAAGCTATTGACAATCTTCCATGAAGGAAAAATTTCCAAATATTTTTCAAATGAATTAATGAAAAATGGATGGAAATCTTTCAAATGAAATGGAAAATTATTAATTAAATTGGATTGCTGGTAGACTTCTAAAAATACATTCTCTTGTTGATATTGCCTTTGAGAAGATAGAAGCTTTTGATAAAACATTAGCATTGATTGAAATTGAAATTGAAATAGTTTTTTATGCTTTTGATTATAATATAAAACTTCAATTTTCCAACAGGGCAATGTATCAATTGAATGTTTGATAATAAAGTGCTCAATATGCCAGCGTAATGTATCAAAAATCTGAAAATAAATCTGATTTAATACAAAATAAGTGAGGAAACAAAAATAAAATGAAATCACTATTTGTACAACTAATGTTACAGCACAATCGGGATCGTTTTGAAATAATTTCTTTTTCACAAGGATTAGCTAGAATTATGGAATTTGAGTAATTTCGAATTCCAACTTGTGAATTAGAAATAGATTTATGATTATGAACAGGAATGAAAGCTTGATCATGATATGAATCATAATTTGGAATATTTTCTCGAATAGTGAAATCATGAAGATAATTTGTTGCTTTAAAATGAGGATTAGTTGGAATAATTTCTAAATTGAAATGTTCCTCATTCTCAGATGTTATTTGAATTTTATCATGAGGATTCTCTTGAGAAAAATAGAAATCAACATCCTCTATGTCAGAGTAATTATCATAAATGACTTCGCAGGATTCTTTAGAATTTCCTTTAATCTCATCCAATATATCCAAACAAGGAGGAACAAGAATTTCATGTTCATTAATGGCAAAAGAATGATCAAGTATTGTTTCTTTATCTTGATAAAAATTTATTGGTAATTTGTTTAAATCATCCTCTTTAATTTTTGAAATATCATTAATACCAAGAGGAGAAAAATTACCATTATTAAAAATATCAGGATAAAGGGAAAAATGTGAATCTGAAATAATGCATTTAAAAATGTCTCTGTTTGAGAATTCTTGTACATTATGCTCATTGTAAATTTCAGATTCTAGATCATTCCTTTGCGTACTCATGCTTTTTTGAAGAAGATTGCTTTGCTGCTCTGATTTCAGCATTTGCTCATCATGGAAAGATTCAGAAATTTGTACAGCAGTTTGCATGCTATTATTTACTTTGATTGTTGCTTGCACTTGCTGATTTGCAATCTGATTTTCTGAATTTAATGCAGAGAAACTTTCAGATTCTAATGCAGGTCTTTCTCCAAAATTGCTGTTGTTGTCTTCTTGCATTTGATTAGAAATATTTTCCAAGCTTTTTGAAACCACTTCATCACAATTTATTTGGACATCCAAATTGGATTTCTCATTTATATTGGAAGGGGATGAAACAAAGCTTGAACTAATTTCACTAGGGGGAAGAGAATAATTATGTTCAAAATAATCTAGTGATTCTTCTTTTATAGGTTCATCTTTGAAATTAAATTTTAAACAATTCAAATGAAATCGAATATTAAAATCTCTAACAGACTCATTTTCATTTCGTAGATATTCAATTTCATCACATACCTGATCATAATCATAGTGGTCAAATTTACAAATGAAACTTGTAACAAATTGATCCCAGCTGTGAATTGAGGCAACTGGAAGAGTTCTACACCAGTTTCTGGCTTTTGCCGCAAATGTGAGAGTAAAAATTCTGCATAAGATGCCTTCATCAATTCCTTGAAAATCATAATTTGAAACATTTTGAATAAATTGAAGGACATGATTAAAAGCAGAAGAATTTTTCTCACCATTAAACTTTACCTGAGACAAGAGTCTTACCACTTCGGGTGGAGTATTGGAAGATGCACGTCCATGGATACAACTCCAAATTGGAAGTTTAAAAGGAGCCATCGTGATTAAATAAAATGTTAAAATTAAAAAGACTCCAACAGACAACAAGTTTCAGGCCCTCCTTCTAACGCCAAAATGTTGAAGCCTCGAAAATCGCTGCAACAACATGGGGGATGACCACCCGGTCCGGACCTTAAAGCAACTCCTTTTCCGTTTGGAATGATGGTTCCGACTGGTTCAACTAGGTCTAGTTACCTTCTCTCAATCTCCAATGGCTTTAAAATATGACTTTCATTCACCAATGGAAAAGAGACATCAGATCAACCTTCTTGCTGATCAGGCAAGAAAGTGATCCTTAAGCTAATTTAGGGCTCAGCCAATCCACTACTAAAGTTTTCCTCTTTGGGAAGATGACTTAAAAGAATGTAGAAATTAATCTAAATGCAAACTTATTCTAAGATGCAAGCAAAAATGAACTATCTTAATCCTATCTCAATTAGACAGATATAGATCTAACCCAACTAAGAGAAGGTATTTAAAATATTGGGATTGAAATATGTCTTGTTTATAATGAATATCAAGTTAATGAAATAGTTCAATTAACTGACATTATGGATAGCAAAACACATCCTATTGAGACCTTTTAACTAAAATAATCAATCAACAACACTCATGAAGTAGTTCACAAAATGGTATTGATCATTTAATCAGTAACTTGAATTATTAAACAATAATATGCGGAAGAAGTTCACAACATATCACTATTTATCCATCCAATATTAAAAGACAGATTTATGAGTAAATAGTTACTCAGAAATCAGAATTCAGCCCATAAGAGCAGAGATAAATAACAACATAAAATAGAAGCAAATTACCCATACCGACAAAAGTGCACAAATATGTAAGTAAATTGACACCATTCTTGTTATCATAAAATAAAACCAGCATTTAAAATAATAGTATTCAAAATACCAATTTATTGAATCCATTTCTCCAGCTCCGGTCTCTAATAGTCCTTTACAATGCATAAGCTTCTGCTTTCAAAAGCAAAGCTACAATAGTGCAAACTCCGTTCATTATACATAACTCAGGATGTAAAAGAAAAACCTCAATAATCCCCAAATCTGAGATTCCACTCCTCCCACCTACAACTCTAAATCCCTATTACAAAAGTGCTTTTAGAATTCCAAAATTGCAGAGGAGAGTCGCCCTTAATTCCATTCTGCAAACTGTTATTTATAATATTTGCAAAGGAATTTTTGAGATGAAAGTTTGTTGAAGAAAATCTGCCCAATCACTTTTATTTGCTCAAAAATTCCAATCTTTTAATTGCTGGAGCATTCTCATTGATTAAGATCTTTTCTTCATATCTCTTCTATTGTTTTCCTGCAAAAAGAAATCAAAATAAATTAAGATGCAATCAATAAGAACAAAATATCATTTCTGGCATTTAAAACAAATCCAATCAAATTCTATTTAAATAAATAATTGAAAATAAAATATAAGCTCTCTATTGATGCCTGGGATGGTTTAATTTTCCAAGGATATTATTGACGAATGAATCTGCAATTAGAAGAGGCTTGGACAAATAAAAATGCAGAAAATAAATCAGAAAATTGATTTTGTTTTTAGAAATTCGGAGCTTGATCTTCTGCATGATTTTTGACCCAATTAATGACCAAATCTATTAGTGGAACCTCCTCAAAAATGTTCTCCTTGATTTTATCTTTCCAATGAGCCGTCCTGGGCCTCATTTGGTCAAGTATAACTCAATCTATGAGCTTCCAAAGTTGATGAGTCAAATCTAGCATAAATCTAGAAATTCTGTTTGCTGGGCTAAAAATCAGAATTTTTAATTACAATTTTAATCCTAAATTAGATTCTAATCATCTAATAATTAATTCTAAATTAATTGTTAATTATGAATTAAACTAATCATTTCATAAACTGTTATTAACTAATACAATTAACAAATTAATCTAATTAATTAATATAATTAATTATTTATAAACTAATTAATACTAAACT
Organism: Pinus albicaulis; assembly: GCA_034641835.2. Classification (NCBI taxonomy): domain Eukaryota; kingdom Viridiplantae; phylum Streptophyta; class Pinopsida; order Pinales; family Pinaceae; genus Pinus; species Pinus albicaulis. The sequence continues at coordinate 902,101,624 of CM076570.1, forward strand.
ATTTATAAATAATTAGTAATAATCTAAATAATATTTAAATTTTATTTTAATTAAATTAATTAAATATTATATATTAATTAATTAAATTAATATAATATAAATATTTTAAACTATTAAAAACAATAAACTAACCTATCTACATTCCACTACCATTAATATTAAACTAGCCTACTCTCTACTACCATTAATATCAAACTAACCTACACTCCACCCATACGTATCATTAAATATTAAAACATATCTTATGCCATATGTTTGTGGAGGGATAAGGCGAGTGGAGAGTGACGTGAGGGTGATGTGAGGGTGAGTGAGGCGGAGGTACGGGAGGCATAAGGGAAAAACAAAAACTTTATATTAAAACTTTTTAACACATCGCATATTGCCTTATCGCAATATCGCAGTTTGTCAAATGTGCATTATATAAAAGTTGCGATGTGTTCCAATATTGTGATATTGCGATATCGCGATATGCGATGTAAATTTTATTATATATATATATTTTAAATATTAAGTTTTAATTTTAATTAAATTAATTATATTTTATTATAATAATTAATTTAATTAATGTTTAAAATTTAATGTTAAATATCAATTTTTGATTTTTTTATTTTGGTTTTATTTTGATGATGTTTAGTTTAGTTATGAAATTTTCTAAACTACAGCCACTCCGAAAAATAAAAAAATAACATTTTTAACCCAGACTAGATAAATTATGGGACTTCAAAGGAGTGCCATTTTCAAACCAGTTGACCAAATGAGGCGAAACAAGCGTCAATGGGAGGCTTATAAAAAATCGATTCTAACAAAGCAATCAAAACAAGAATCCAAACAAAATGAAAAATTAACAAAAGCGTAGGATAATCTGCTAAATAAAATCTTAAAAGGTGCTTAGCCAAAATTTTATAGAAAGGGTCTCCATTATTTGAAGTGAACAAGTCAAAAATGGGGGGGTTGTGTTTTACTACAACAATGGCGACACACGGGAGAAGAACCAGTTATCTCTGTTTGATATGAATGAGATTTTCCTAAAATTCAAGTAAAAATAATTAAAGAAAAGAAAATTATGCTTTAAATGCTTGACTAGGTTCATTAGTCTGAATAAAAGAAAAAAATCATCTAACTGTAATTTTCCTTAAAATTCCTCATAGATTAAAATATTTCAAAACTCTATATCAGTCTTTAATTCGTTGTAGAGATAAAGCAGGGGTCACTTTACAGCTTAGTTTTTAAAATATACTCATTTGTCACAGGTAGAGCCATTGTTTTCAGCAAACATCTATAGTTTCGACAGGGTTACCTTTTAATCACCAATGATTCAGAATCTCATCTCTTTAAGAATTATTAACCTAGAGATAAATCCATTTATATATGTTTTTTTTTTTTTTTTTTTTTTTTTATTATAAATCTTAAAAGCCATTGTCTTGGTTTAGTAGCCAGATAGTTGACAATGCCATTCACTAGTTATAATTGGACTGAACAAGCTGGCTCGTGATGAGACCCCTTGTCTTATAATTGTTTGCAATCATAAGCCATTACCCTGGTTTGTTTAGCAGTGTTGGTAATGTCAGCCTATTTTTCCCGTATGATCATGGTAAGCAGGCTCATGATAAGACCTCTTATCCTTTAAGTTTAAATATATCTCTCGATTATACATCTAGAAAAATAAGACTCTTTGGGACAGGGAGAAT